>CAMZMU010000080.1:38121694-38582431 GCA_947311845.1 Poa pratensis | reverse complement strand
ATTTGGTAATGCAAATTATGAGTAAAATTTTCACTTTTCGCATTCAATGCATGCATCATTGCATCCATTTGAAATTGCTAAACAACACAAAAAACTTGGTTTGGCAACATTGGAAAACAAAATGCCCAACTTGCTTCCACCAAATCTCACAACAAAGGTGACACTCAAAATTGCAGAACAAAAGTACTTTGACAACTCATATTTGTCAAGGAAGTTCCAAGAGTTCAAAAATATTATTTTGCACTTGCTCCAAAGTATCGAAGAGCAACATTTTGAAGTTAGCAGAATGCCTCAATTTAACCCGATGAACAGCTGTTGTCCAATTTAATTTTATTTGACCACCCCAAAAATTGGTGGAGCATCTACAGACTAAGGGGAGCCTCCCTAATTTTGGCATATTTTTCTGAAAGGTTAGAATGCCTCAAATAAATCTCTGAAACCTGCTGTTTTAAAAATTTAAAAGAGGAAAGGACCTAGTTGTAATTTAGGAAAGTTGTGCAGGGGGTTTTCTGGAAAAAGGGGTCATCCCCTTCCTCTGTAGCGACCGAGCTGGGCGGCCGAGCCGCACCAGCTCGTGCTCGAGCTCGCCATGGGGCCGCCCTTGCCCTCTGTCTCTCTCCGCAAGGAGAACGAGCTCCACGAGGCCCCCACTCACTCGCCTGCTCCCCTCTGCCCCGCTCCCCTTTCTTCCTCTCCCATGGCGCGCCTGAGCCGCCACGGTTGACCACCACATCGCCGCCGTTGCAGAGCCCCCGCCGCCCAACGAGCACCACCACCAGTTCCGCCATACTCTCCTCCCTCTCCTCGCCAAAGGAATCGACGCGGGACGCCGTGAATCACGCCGCCGTTCGAGTTCGTCCCCGTCACCGACGCCGCACGCCGAGCTCGATTCCGGCCGTGCTGGACCACCTCCGACCACGCCGTCCGCACCATTGAGTTCGTGGTGAGCCCCTCCCCCTCGCTGGCCCCTTCCCCTCTCTCCTCCCGCGCTAGCTCGTGCTCGAGCCGTGCCGCTCGCCGGAATGTCGCCGTTTGCTCGCGGTCCGGCCGCGAAACCGGCCGAAGCTGGGCTGCGGGCTGGTCCACTCGGGCCCCTAGCCAGCCTATGGGCCAGCCCAAGCTGGCCTGGAGGCCGGGCCTCTCCGTTACATGGCCGGCCTCGGAGCCAGCCCAAGCTGGGCGGGGCCGTTTCTGTTGCTAGGCCGGCCTGCCAGCCGGCCCAGACCGGGCTGGAGGCCGGGCTGTCAGTTTTTTTTTAGGGGTTATTTTTTTCATTTCCCCTCCCTTTTGCGTATGTTCCCCGCTCCTCCCCCGCGACGTAGGGACATCGACTCGATGATTCCTTCATGTTCCATCGCTCTCTCGCGGAGTCGAGTAAATAATATATTTATCGTTGGATTTAAAATAATCAAAAGTAAATATTTAAAAAGAGGAATTATAAAATAGATAAACTTTTGATCGGGGCCTCCGAAGAATGTGTTCCTTATATCGAAATGCTCAGAAAAATGTGCACTGATCCCTTGCATCACTTGCATGCATGTCTACATGAACTTATAGCACAGGAAAACATAAAAACAAATGTAGAGCTGTATCTTCTCTCTTGTTCAATAAGTATCTCGCACCCATTTAGAATGGGTAGATCTTGCTATACTAAATTCAATGCACTAAAGATGTCATGCCACCATGTGTTTGCGCATTGCATCTATTAAACGTGTGGTGATTGATTGCTTCCCCGTTGTTATATTTTTCGATAGATCAAGCAGCCGGGGTTACTCCACAATACCCCGAGGATCCGTACTACCAGTACCCTGAACAAGGCAAGCGTAATCCCCCTCTGAGCATGTCTTATCCTATTTTCCGCAAATATTTTCTCCACTATAATATTGCATGCGGTTCCAAATGTCAATTTGCTTGGATTAGAGTATCCTATAGTTGCATTAAGATTCCGATGCCAATTACCTGTTTCCCCTCCTATTATCCATAGGATTTGTATTGTTGGCCTGAAATACTTAACTATGCAATGTTGATGCTTAGCCATGCTTAGTTAAATGCTTAGCCGTCCGATGGATACTTCATGTTGGAAACAGGTTATTGAAGTGTTCAGATGATGGTGGAGAATTGTGGTGACAGGTAATAAGATGCTTAAAGGCGGGGATGAGAGGCCACTTTGGTATGGTGGTGTTTTGTCTCACTCTCGCCGACTAGGTGCGAGTTCTTTACCTCTTGAACCAAGAATGAGTGCGCTTCCTTTCGGTGGGGTATATGGAGCGCTCGTCGACCGACTAACTTGAGCGGGACTAGCCAGGGTCCTCTAGTTTGAGCTTCCATTTGCGCGTGCGTGATGATGGTGGTATGACTGGGATGAGGATGGTGGTGTTAGGAAAATGAGTAGCCACGGGGCAGGGTGTTGATGATCCGCTGCTCCGTCCTCACTGATGATCCTGGGTTAGTCTTTAACAAGGTAAAGGTTGTAACCGTTCCCACTCAGCCGGCTTTCCCCGAAGAGAGCTACGTGTAGGCAATGAGCCGGGCGGTACCGAAGGTAAACACAGTGCACCCCTGCAGGTTAAATCTTTTCGAAAAGCCATGTCCACGGTTACGAACAACTTGAGAAAGGACGATAAGACCATAGAATAACTTTAACGGAATGATTAAAAACTGGGTACTAGAGGTACCACTCACGAATGCAAGGTGAGCTTCCTCGAGGGTGATTCGGGGAGGTGCCTTTGATGAACAGGTACAGTGGTTGAGGATGGTTGATGATGAGAAAAGTGATCAAGAAAAGAGTACTTCTTACCCTTTTGAAAATACTCTGAATAGTCGATGCCATTGAGTTATGTTTTTCATAAATAAAATCAGCTTTATGCAAAACAGCCATAAAACCTTGAAAGCCTCATCGAGCTAAAGCTCTATATATAATCTTGCGAGTTCGTCGAACTCAACGTCGTTTGTTTTGTTTCAGAGGAGGACTTCACCGACCTCGAAGGTGGGTTCTTTGTGAACGTCGACGAGTAGTCTGAGGTTCCCAGGTGGCAGCTTGGGACATCCCGGATCAGCTGGCGCTGGATGTTTATTTGTAGGCCTCTTAGGCCATAACTTGGATCTTGTTGTCTAGAACAACTTAATTTGCTTCCGCTTGTTGTAATGTTGGGTCTGTGACCTCTGGTTGTCATTTGCTATCTTTCTCTATTATAAGAGTTGAACTATAATGATTTGTGTCGTAGAGTCTGTGATGTGCCAGTTGTTCCACAAGTCTTGATCTCTCTATTATACATTGAGGGTTGTGCCTGTGTTAAGGCATCAATCGGGGTGTTGCGTTGCCGATGATCCATTCCGAGCAACGCCTGCCAAAGTTTTGGCCGGGGATTGGTAAACCCGTAACCTCCGGTTGTATCGCTTAACCGGTGACACACAGCATCACTGTATAACAGTCGGGTCGGGGCGCCACAATCATGGAGACGGTGGAGAAGTCGATGGAGAAGATGGAGACCACGCCGGCAGCGCCCCGCCGGAGTTTTCCCCCTCCAATCCGCAGCTCCTGATCTCCGTTTCGGTGTTTCTGTGTTTGTGCGGCGCTCCTTCCAGAGAACGTCGGGGGACCTTTTTTATAGGCGTTTTTTGGTTAAGACGATGTCGGTGCAGAAGAGATCGAAGGCAACGGAGCCACGAGGCCCAAACGGGTGGGTCCCACGCGGCCTGGTACTGTGGCCGCGTGGGCCATGCTCGTTTGGCCCTCGGGCCTCCGTTTGCTCGCTTCCTTTTTCCGTAGTCCTTCTTCCTTCCAAATATTGACGCCCGTAAATTTCCAGGTGATTTCGTTGACGTTTGGGTCCCTGAAACATTAAAAAAGAAAACGGGGTTTTCTGCCTGCGCAGGGTTAATTCCATAAAAATAGGAAATCATTAAGATATTTCCAAAATCATGATAAAACATTGATATAACCCTTATATGATGCAAATATGATTGGAATATAAGCAATTAAAGTGCAAAGTTCATGTATGCATTTTACATGCATCAGTAACCCCCCACCCCGATCCCCTTTTAGGAACCCAGAGATAGTGTCGAGTCCGGAGTTTCCGGCCTAAACCCGGAGTTTCCGGCCGAGCCGGAGTTTTCGGGTTTAGGGCAGAGACTCTGGACAGCCTGGAGTTTCCGGTGTTACATACCGGAGTCTCCGGACCCAACCACTCCAAAAATGCCAGATTTTTTGGGGACATGTATGAATGCAATAGGAGCATGTTTTTAGGTAGGAATAGGCTTAGGATGAGAACTTTGTCACTGATGGCGGGATATACACTTGGTCGTTGCAAGATCAAATATAAAGGCCAATTTCTAAGTGTTTCTCCCAAAAATAAAATAAAGGTCTAGAAAACCCAAATAAGATCCAAATAAGATCAACTCCTCATATGGAGGAGGGCGGTGGCCTAGGCCACCATGTAAGAGTATATGTGGCGTGACACCGCGAAGATGTATCTTGGGTTCACTACCACTACTCATCATTTAAGCTCACAATTCATAGCACGAATATAGGGAGACATATTATTTCTTGATGTCGGCATAATGGGGGGAGGGATAGTCCAATGGATTAGGACCGCACTTCCCCTATGTCCATGCCTACACCTAAACCAAATAGATAGTCAAGAAATAGGTGTGTATGTAAGATAGTCAAGCCACGCTCCTTGAATCCACGATATTTAGCTCATGCCTCAAAAAAGTGAATCTTGCTTCATCAAGTGGCTTCGTGAACATATCGGCAAGTTGGTTCTTGGTTGGAATATAGCCAAGCTCAATGTCACCCGGGTAATGTGATCACGAATAAAGTGATAACGAATCTCAATATGCTTCGTTCTTGAGTGTTCCACCGGGTTGTGACCAATCTTGATAGCACTTTCATTGTCACATAAAAGAGGCAATTTGTCACAATGGACACAGTATTCCTTTAAAGTTTGCCTCATCCATAGCAATTGAGTGCAAGCACTAGCGGCTGCCACATACTCGGCTTCGGTGGTGGAGAGAGATATACAATTTTGCTTCTTAGAAGACCAACTCACCAAGGACCTACCAAGGAATTGGCATGCCCCGAAAGTTGATTTCCTATCATCCTTACAACCAGCCCAATCCGAATCCGTGTACCCGGCAAGCGAGAAATTTGAGTCCTTAGGATACCACAAACCAAACCTTGGGGTATGAACCAAATATCGAAGGATTCTATTGACCGCTTGCAAGTGGCTATCTTTAGGAGCCGCTTGATACCTTGCACACACCCCTACACTCAACACAATATCGGGTCTAGATGCACAAAGATAAAGCAAAGAACCAATCATAGAGCGATAAAGTTTTTGATCAACATCGTTACCCTTTGGATTAAGTTCAAGATGATATTTGGTGTCCATAGGAAACCTCTTCTCTTTAGCATCTTGCATATTGAAACTCTTGAGCATGTCTTGGGTGTACTTGGCTTGAGAAATGAAAGTCCCTCCACTCAATTGCTTGATCTCAAAACCAAGGAAGAACTTCAACTCTCCCATCATGGACATCTCAAACCTATCGGTCATAAGCTTTGAAAATTCATCATTAAAAGCTTTGTTAGATGAGCCAAAGATAATATCATCAACATAAAGTTGGCATATGAAAAGCTCCCCTTTAACCCTATTGGTAAAGAGGGTGGGATCGATTCGCCCCACTTCAAATCCACGGTCTAGCAATAGCTCTCTTAAGTGCTCATACCAAGCACGAGGTGCTTGTTTGAGACCATAGAGCGCCTTATCAAGCTTGTAGACATGGTTAGGGAATTTGGGATCCTCGAAACCCGTGGTTGCTTAACATATACCAACTCCTTTAAAGGACCATTAAGAAAGGCACTTTTCACATCCATTTGTTGCAATTTAAAGTTATGATGTGATGCATATGCAAGAAGGATACGGATGGACTCGAGGTGAGCCACGGGAGCGTAGGTCTCTCCAAAATCAATGCCTTCAACTTGAGAGTACCCTTGTGCCACCAATCTTGCCTTGTTCCTCACAACTATTCCATGTTCATCTTGCTTGTTCTTGAAAATCCACTTAGTGCCTATAACGTTGTGGCAATCTTTTGGCTTCTCAACTAAATTCCACACTTTGTTGCGCTTGAAGTTGTTTAGCTCTTAATGCATAGCTACCAACCAATCCGGGTCTTCAAGAGCTTCAAACACTTTCTTTGGTTCTACCATGGAGATATGTGCTTGATGCTCACTAAAGCTTGCCAATTGACCCCTTGTGGTCACCTTGCTCTTCAAATCACCAAGAACCTCTTCTATCTTATGGCTTCCTAATTCCAAGGTCCTTGCAACTCTTGCTTTACGACGGGCTTCGATATCTCTATTGCACCTTGGAGGTATCTCTTGATCATCTTGATCATTTGAGTCCCCGTCTTGACCGGAATGTTGACCTTGATCATCTTGATGCACATCTTCAACAATGGAAGGAGAGGGTTGATCTTGGTCATGACCTTGGCTAGCATCAACAATAGGAGAACTTGGTTCTTGCATAGCAACTTGGTCAACATGAGGAGGGTCTTGAACTTGTTCTTGGGGTGGTGCATTATTCGCTTCCATGATAGGCGCCGTTTCAACTTGTGATGAAGAGGTCTCCACTTGAATGGAGCTTGGACTTGCTTGAGGAAACTCATAATGAATCTCAACGGGACGATGGAAACATATGCCCATTCTTCTTATAGCATCTTGAGGCTCTTCATTATCTACATCACAAACATGAAATTGCGCCACTTGGGAGCCGTCATTCTCATCGAACCTCACATCACAAGATTCTATGACTTTCCCAACGGTTTTGTCATAGACTCTATAGGTGTGAGATTCGGCACCGTACCCAACAAAAACACCCTCTAAAGCTTTAGATTCAAATTTAGACAAACGAACACCTTTGATCTTATAGAAACACTTACAACCAAATACTCGGTAGTAGGAGACATTGGGCTTGTTGCCAGTGAGCATCTCATAAGGTGTAAACTTCTTGCCAACGCGAAAGAATAGCCGGTTGATGAATGACACGCCGTGGAGATAGCTTCGGCCCATAAGAAAAGTGGAGACTTAAACTCCGCCAACATAGACCTTGCCATATCCATGAGAGTCCGGTTCTTTCTTTCGGCTACACCATTTTGTTGAGGGGTATATGAAGCGGAATATTGATGACAAATCCCCTCTTCACTAAGAAACTCATTTAGGGTGTAGTTCTTGAACTCGGAGCCATTATCACTCCTAATGACTAATATAGGGACATTGTGTTGGCGTTGAACTTCATTGGAAAAGTCGATGACGGCTTGTTGGGTCTTGATGAAGTGAAACACACGTTCGTTGGGAGACCCCAAGAGGAAGGTATGATGTAGTCAGCAGCAAGTTTTCCCTCAGAAAGAAACCAAGGCTATCGAACCAGTAGGAGCAGCAACTCTTCAGAAGGTTGTCAACGGCGCCAGAAAAATAGTGTTGTTGATGGGAGTCTGGACTGTTGACGTGGAATCTGCACACAACACAATCAAACTACTTTGCCCCAACGAAACAGTGAGGTTGTCAATCTCACTGGCTTGCTGAAAACAAAGGATTAAACATATGGTGTGGAAAATGAGTATTAAATTGCAGAGAATGAAAAAGGAACAGTTTGCAGTTTGTGTTTTTTAATCAGTGTAAAAGAATGGACCGGGGTCCACAGTTCACTAGTGGTGTCTCTCATAAAAGATAACTAACATGTTGGGTGAACAAATTACAGCTGGGCAATTGACGAATAGTGAGCGCATGACAATGCATATACATGACATGTTGACTACTATGATATTTAATTGGGCATTACGACATAATACATAGATCGTTATCCAACAGCATCTATGACTAATAATCCACCGCCGGGTTGTCATCCGAGTTCCCATTGGTATTAAGTTGCAAGCAACGGATAATTGCATTAAGTAAAGTGCGTAATGTAAACAAACACATATGCCCGTGGACATAGCATCGTTAGGTTATCCCTAGTGGCAACAGCACATCCACAACCTTAGAACTTTCTGTCACTGTCCCAGGTTAAACGGAGACATGAACCCACTATCTAGCATAAATACTCTCTCTTGGAGTTACAAGCATCTACTTGGCCAAAGCATCTACGAGTAACGGAAAGCATGCAAGATCTTAAATAACATATAAGATAGATTGATAATCAACTTGACATAATATTCAATATTCATCGGATCCCAGCAAACACAACATGTAGCATTACAATAATATGATCTTGATCATGTAGGGCAGCTCACAAGATCTAAACATGATGGCACAAAGTGGAGAGACAACCATCTAGCTACTGCTATGGACCCATAGTCCAAGGATGAGCTACTCACGCATCACTCCGGAGGCAGGCATGGCGATGTAGAAGCCTCCGGTGACGATTCCCCTCTCCGGCAGGGTGCCGGGAAGAGGTTCTGAACCTCCCGAGCTAGGGTTGACGACGGCGGCGTCTTTGGAACTTTTCGTGGATATTTGCTCAGGTACTTAGGGTTTTCGCGTCGGGGGGAATAAGTAGCCGAAAGAGCGGCGGCTGGAGAGGCATGTGGGGCCCACACGCACCCTGGGCACGCCAGAGGGGGGCCCCGCGCCCTGGCCACGTGTGGGGCCCACGTGGCTCCTCTCTGTCGCCTCTTTGGTCCGTCAGATGCGTTCTGGTAAAATAGGGACTCCCGTGTAGTTTCGTCCAATTCCGAGAATATTTCCAGACTAGCTTTTCTGGAATACAAAAACAGCAGAAAACAGGAACTGGCACTTCGGCATCTTGTTAATAGGTTAGTCCCAAAAAATGTATAAAAGTGGTATAAAGTAGATGCAAAACATGTAGCAATTGGTATAAAACAAGCATGGAACATCAAAAATTATAGATACGTTTGAGACGTATCAGGTCTCATCCTTCGTCTTGAAGAAATAAACCCAAGTAAATCTTGAATAGTCATCAACAATCACCAAACAATATTTCTTCCCACCAAGGCTTGGTTGAGGAACGGCACCAAAGAGATCAACATGAAGAAGTTCCAATATCCTCTTTGATGAAATGATGGTCTTGCTTGGATGGGGAGAATCATGCATCTTTCCTTCAACACAAGCCCTACAAAGACGATCTCTAGAAAAACAAACATTGTCTTTTAGTCCAAGAATGTGGCCACCCTTGTGAAGATTTTGCAAAGTTCTCATGTTGACATGGGACAAGCGGCGATGCCACAACCATCCCACGTCGGCCTTTCCGAATAGGCATATTGCTTGAGTGTTGGTAGACCCCGAAAAGTCCACCACAAACAACTCATTTTAAACATACCCAACGAACATGACCTTTAGAGTCTTGCTCCTCAAGAGTACCACCATATCAATAGTAAAATGGACATCAAAATTCATCTTATTAAGTGCACGAACGGACATAAGATTGTAACCGAGGGACTCGACAAGCATGATATTTACAAGGGTGATATCCTTTGCAACTACCACCTTGCCGAGGCCCTTTACCTCCGCTTTTGATTTATCACCATAGGAGACGGATGCTTTATTTATATTTGGTCCCAACTCCGTCATGATCTCCTTGCTTCCGGTCATATGACTAGTACATCCACTATCAACCACCCATTTCGACCCACCGGAAGCATTGTCCTACAAGAAATCATTGCTTGGTTTTAGGTACCCATCTTGCAATGGGTCCTCTTTGGTTAGCAACAAGAGTCTTTGGGACCCAAATAGCATGAGCAACATAACCATCATAAGGTCCAACATATTTAGCATAAACATCACCATAATAATCAACATATAAAATGTAGTGAGGGTTAGCATCTCCCGCAAAGTTACTACGAGTGGTCTTGCCCCTAGTGGCATTCCCACTCGCAATGGGAGTCTTGGTTTGTGCGGGCTTGGCCTTGTTCTCCATGTTGTTGCTCTTCTTCTTTGCCTTGGCTACATAACCAAGACCCTCCTTCCCTTTGTGTGGTTTTTGCTCAAACACTTGAGCAACGACCTTTTCTTTACCTTTAGGAATCGAGGTCTTGGCACTAGTGGCCTTGGCAAGCTCAACCTTCAACCTAGCATTTTCCTCAATAACATTTGCATGATCACAAGAGGAGTAGTAGTGCTAGGTGAGTTAGATTTAGAAAGTTGAGTTTGAAGTTGCTCATGAGACTTGACTAGAAGAGAGTGGGTATTTTCCAAGGCCTTGTGAGCCTTGTCAAGTTTCTCCATATCCTCAAGGAGTCTAGCATTAGCAACCACAAACTCGGCTTTCTCCTTTTTAATCACTTTATATTCAGCAAAGACATGGTCTCTATCCTTAATGATTTTAGCAATTATTTCATCATTTTTATCATCAAGGGACTCAAGTCTTTCCTCAAGAGAAGTTCTATATTCACTCTCTTCTTAAAGAGATGCATTCAAGGATGCAATGGTGAGAGCGTCCTCTCTCTCAATTTTTCCCTTGTCATCAAGGATTTCTTCGGCCGCATCAAGTTGTCTCAAGAGAGACTCAACATATGCCTTAGTTTCACCTTGCAAGTTAGCCACAATAGTATCGGAAGCAACAAGTTCTTTCTTAATCACAAGACTAGATTTATCATCTATTTCATGCATAGTCTTGGGAGTAGAAGATGATACCTCGGTGACGTGAGCCATGAGGCAACGAGCGGTGTTGATGAAGAGGTTCTCATTGGGGGATTCGAAGAGAGAAGGAGGTGGAGTTGATACAATGGCCAATGCGGCCACCTCACGAGTGGGTTCTTCTTCTTCGGAGTCCTCGGAAGGATACTCTTCTTGAGTCATCAACACAATTCTTGGAGCTTTCTTGAAGAATGGCTTCTTCTTGACAAAAGGCTTCTTTTGAATCATGTTTGATTGGCTCTTGAGGACAAGCCTTCCACCGTTTTGCTCTCTATTCTCATAAGGACAATCTTTGATGAAGTGATGCTTGTTATGACAATTGTAGCAAGTCTTTGTTCTATTAGCCAACTCCTTCTTCCCGCCTGGATTGTTTGCTAGATCAACTTGAGCCTTTGCCTTGGCCGGGTCACGCCAAAAAGTCCTTGTTGCAAGAGCTATGTGACCATGGAGGGCTTGTTCAGGATCATCGGGAGGAATGTTGTTTGGGCATGCTTCAACTTCATCATGTTCATCAAGGCACACAACCTTGGCCTTCAAAGCAAGAGAGGGACCTTGTTTCATTCCCATGGCCCTAGCACGATTGTCTAGAGCATTCTTGGTGGCAACCTTGGAGGCTTGCATCTCTTGCATAACTTCATTGGATGACATGTCAAGGTAGTTGTGTCTTCCTTGTATGGCCTTCAAGTCAACGGGCTCGAAGGGCATGAAAGCATTCACATACTTCCTTTTGATCCAAGCATCATCCACATAGGTTGCCCCACATTATAAAAGGCTTTGGCAAGAATCTTGAGTCTTCCATACATCTCCTCATGAGTTTCATTATCAAGCATGTAGAAACCTTCGGCCTCATTGTTCAAGGCATCAAATCTATTCCTCTTCATGCTTTCATTTCCAAGAAATGCCACCTCAAGGCAATCCCAAACTTCTTTGGCGTTGGAGGCATGTTGAATGTGATGCATACCATTTTCTCCAACGGCAAGTTGAAGCATGTGAAGAGCGGAGGCATTGAGTTGAGCATCAACCACCTCTCTTCTTGTCAAGTTGTTTGGATCCACGGCCTTGTATCCCACTCGTATGATCCTCCAAAGCTCGATAGAGGCACTGTTGACATGAGATTTCATTGAGTGTTGCTGATGCATGTAAAATGCATACAAGAACTTTGCACTTTAATTGCTTATATTCCAATCATATTTGCATCATATAAGGGTTATATCAATGTTTTATAATGATTTTTGGGAATATTCATTTATTTCCTATTTTTATGGAATTAACCCTGCACAGGCAGAAAACCCCGTTTTCTTATTTTAATGTTTCAGGGACCCAAACGTCAACGAAATCACCTGGAAATTTATGGGCGTCAATATTTGGAAGGAAGAAGACCTGTGGGCGAATGAAGCGAGCAAACGGAGGCTCGAGGGCCAAACGAGGGGGGCCCACGCGGCCTGGTACTGTAGCCGCGTGGGACCCACCCATTTGGGCCTCGTGGCTCCGTTGCCTTCGATCTTTTCTCCACCGACATCGTCTTGACCTAAAAACGCCTATAAAAAAGGTCCCCCGACGTTCTCTGGAAGGAGCGCCGCACAAACACAGAATCACCGAAACGGAGATCAGGAGCTGCAGATTGGAGGGGGAAAACTCCGGCGGGGCGCTGCCGGCGTGGTCTCCATCTTCTCCATCGACTTCTCCACCGTCTCCATGATGAAGAGGGAGTAGTCCACCTCGGGACTATGGGTTTGTGGAAGTAACTTATGTATCTCTCCTCTCTTGAGCTTCACTAATTAGCACCGTATGAGCTGCTGAACATGATTACGGTCACCGTTGAAATACCTTTGTGGTGGATCTTTATGAGTTAATATATGTTTGAGATTGCAATGTTTGTTTCAGTTATGAGTATAGATGCATATTATGTACCCCGTTCTTGTCTACTTGTTTTGATCAAGCATGTTTATGAGAGCGTGTGTGGGGGAACGTGTGCATTAGTTGGAGTAACGGGGGGTGGCTAGTGCAGTGAACGTGAGAGAAAGTTCTGCGATCACTTTGGTATCTTTACCTTACTTTGTTGCCTCACTAGGGATAAACTAAAATACCATGCTACCGGAGATGTGGGTGTGACCATTGCCACTACTCCATGACTAGATCTAGCATGTTCTTATTTTCACTTCATGTCATGATACTTAATGCTATACTCTGAGTTATCTTAATTACTGAGGTGTTATGATTTAGTTCGCATCTTGGTGGAGTATAAGAGAGGTTAATAACCAAAAGATCTCTATGTTAGGACGTGATGCCCATATATCTAAGTAACTTGTTATCAAACCCTGTGTTACAATCTCATATGTTAACTGTGTGTGTTCCATTGTCTACCACTTTATAAAGAGAGAGTGCATTTGTGAAACCGTGAACCCCAGTCCACTTTTAATCATAAGAAACACCTTTCCAACACCATATACCACTTTTCTATTTTCAGCCATAATTAAATCCGAAAATACAAAAATACTTTTCATCTTGCATACATCATTCAAAAACCCAAAAATATCATTTACCATTGCATCCACCATCATCGCATATTTATTTCTTGTTTGCATTGCATAATTATCCTGATATCATTCTTACACCTTGTGCTTCACAACCACGGTGAGGTTGAGGACCAAAACATCTAACCTTGTTTTGTAGGTAGCCAAAAGAAGGATAAGAAGATAAATCTACCACTTCAGATTCCCCGAGAGTTCGATATTAAACCCTCGAGTCACCCCTCGTGGGGAAAACTGTCTTCCACTTACTATACACTCTGCACTTGGAGTCTCAACCTAATCCCGTTTACTTTTGCAGGTATCAAGGCCTTGCTCTTCGGGACCATCAAGACGTTTTCTGGCGCCGTTGCCGGAAAATCGTAGCTGAGAGATTTATCCAAGGGTGTGCATCATCGCATTCATCTCACAACAAAGTCAACGTCACCAACTTGTGCTAACACCTAAGCTTGGGGAGGTTGCACCTACGTGAGCACCATCTTATCCATCTTTACTTACAAAGCAATTTATTTGTTTTGTTAGTGTCATTGCATATCATGTCATATTTATTTCAGTTTTGCATAAAAAATTAAAAATACCAAAAAAACTTGCTAAATGAAACCTAGTGTTGAAAATGTTCCTTTGCAAGAACTAGTTGGAAACAATTCTGAAAATATTGATGTCAACTTCATTAGGAACTATGGTAATAATGGGTATGGTAACAACAATTATAACTCTTATAATAAACCCCCATATGTGCCAAATAAATATGCTTCTAGTGGTAATGTTTCTAGTGACTTGGAAAACACCATTAGATCTTTTATATCTACCCAAAAAGAGCTTAATAAGGAATTTATCTCTAAGTTTGAAAAACAAGATGCTTTGTTTGAAAGGGTAGATCAGCTTACTAAGGAAGTCTCATCATTAAAGAGCATCATTACAGCCCAAAAACATGAGGAAACAATAAAATATTGCCAAGAGGTTATCAATAAGTCTTGGGAACACATTCATGAGCAAGAGAGAGTTGCTAAAGAATCTATTGGGGTAATGAAAGAGGTTGAAGTTGAGGAAGTTAAAATGCTTAATGAAGTCAAGGATCCTTTGCTTGACTTAGAAAATTGTAGCTTGCATGAATTAATATCTATCTTACAAAAATTTGCAAGTGATCCTTCCATCAACACTAACCAAGCAGGTTTTGGTTCTTATATTGCTAATCATGTCTTGAAAGAAAAGATTGCTAGGTACAACCAAGAGGCTATGATACCACCTAAGCTTGGGGATATGTGGATACCTAAGGTACTAGTAACTATTGGAAAAGAGACACACCATGCCATACTTGATCTAGGATCTAGTGTCTCTGTTTTATCTAAAGAACTATATGAAGTGCTTGAATTGAAAAATCTTGAAAAATGCTCTATTGAACTAGCACTTGCTGATGACTCTATTAAACATGCTTTGGGAAAAGTAAGTGATGTTATGGTAGAGTTACATATGACTTTTGTGCCTGTGGATTTTCTAATCATGGACATGGGGAGTAAAACCTCTAGTCCTATTATTCTTGGAAGACCTTTTCTTCGTACCACAGGTGCTATCATTGATTCAAAGGAAGGGAATGTAAAGTTTCAGTTTCCACACAAGAAGTGCATGGAACACTTTCCAAGGAAGAGGGAACCACCAAAGTTCAAGCTCCCTCATGAGCTTCGTCCACAATAAAACAACAAGTAAGAAGCCTAGCTATATGGCTATAAAGAAAGCGCTTTGCGGGAGGCAACCCGGTTATTTTTATGTGTGATTTTCTTTGTGTCCTCTTGCTGTACAAGAGACTTTGTTTAGTTTAGGTTCTGGAGTTTTCAATAAAGTGCCAAGTTTTACCCTTTTTGGTTTGAAAAAGTTGCTTATAGCGTTCGGAGATTTTATTCCTGCACAAGTCAGTGCACGGTATGATTTTTAATTCTTATTCTGTAACTCCGAATGAGCTCATATTTGAACTGTAGTTGCAACTTTTCATCCTCTGTATGCATGAATTTTTCGGAATTTTTCGAGAAAGTTTGGTAGGGTAGAAAAATACGTTTTGCTGCTGCTGTTTTTCTGGACAGATTCTGTCCCATTTTGTTTGATGCATGCTTTGAGCTTTTAAGTTGAATCTTTTTGATCCAATTGAGTTTATGAGTAGGCATACAACATTATATACTTTCTGGACATTCATATGAATTTTTGTTCAAGGATTATATGCAGCAAGGAACCTATTTGTTTATCACTATTAATGCACCCCACAGAAAAGAGATGGGAGAAACGGTGTTTTGAAGTTTTTTCACAGGGATTGGAGGAGATGCACCAAGAGCTATCCAAGGATGGTGAAGACCATAAGCTTGGGGATGTGAAGACAACCCCGCTGGACCTACACACTCTCGGTTTGCACACGTCCAACTTCTGTTTTTCGATCGAAACACTTTATCGCATAAACTTGGAGCGTCGTTTTTGTTTTTGTTTGAGTCTTGAGAGACCACCACACTATCAATTATATATGAGAGAGCTACTGGAAATATGGGTTGAAATATGTTGGATGCTTTTATAAGATTGGGAAAAGGGATGTTTGACTTGATTTTTAATGATACATATAGTTGCATGATTCATGAGCTTGTTTATGAGTAATAGTTTGCAAATTCTTTTTGTAGAGCTATCACTTATTCATGTTTTGGTGCTGATTGTTATTTCTTGGTTTAACATGGATTAGTTAGTTCTATGGACACTCATGCATGCATCTAGATGGTCAACTTTCTCCCTTTTGCTAGCCCAAAAACTCCAACAAGCAAAAACTTGTTTCCAACACCTTCAACCAAAGTTATTCCAGTGAGTCCACCATATCTACCTATTGGCTTTATGCTATTCCGAGTATGTTTAACATGTTGTTTGTGTTATCTTACCTCTGAATGAAAATGTTTATGTTATTGATTGCAATGGAAAAAATTGGTTATATAGCTCTCACGAACTTGATGCACAATGTTCTTTTATTTGCATAATAAAACTTGACCCATTGTGATTAAGATTATGATGTTTGTGGCTTGATGAATGTTTTGGGTTGGAAGTTAGCCCATATGTGCTGTCACATGGCAAGCTTTCAACACGCTCTTCATCTCATTTAGTTGATATCATGTGCTTTTGTCTATGGATGCTTATCATGTTGAAATAAATGTGGAAATAGAGTGAGTTTAAATGAGTTTGTGTAAATGGTTAGAGAGACGCCTGGGCCGCTAATCTAAGCCATGCATCATTCATGGTGGAAATTTACTTACATACTATGGTGAACCTTCTGTGATACACCTTGCAATAAAAAACTATTCCAAATGGTAAATAAAAAGGGTGTTGAGATTGTTCATTTTGTTTGTTTGTCTTGTCATTTTGATATGGGCTTGTTCCATATCTTGGGACAAGAGGTACCCCAGTTGACGCTCTTGATGATACTATTATGCTTACAATGATATTTAATTGAACTTGCTTTGTTTCCCAAGTTGAGTAACACATGGTGTAAGTACTTGTATTCAAGGGGCATGAGACATTCAACCCATTCTTTATCAAGCACACTACTCATATTTGCTTTCACTTTAACCTTAATCATTCAAGATGCTATGATAGGGGCAATGAGAGCTTGACACCAATGAATACCTTATTGCAATCATTAACTTAAGTAGAAGAGTTTGGAAGTTGGATGAAACTTATGCATGCTTTACCTCTACTCACATATACATCTTTCCAAAGTGTACACCTATCATATTCAGATTTTCATCTACACTCTATGACCATTGTAGGATGTTCTACTTATCATTATGCATACATGTGTTCCATATTACTTGCTACCATGTTACACTTTGTGAACTATCAATGAACATCCTTGTCTTGAATACTTGATATCACTTCATAAACTATTTGCATATTGCTACTCCTTTGAAGAATGAATCATTTGACTATATGTAGCAATAGTAATCATCTTTGATATTCATTGTTAAGTATTAAATTGCAAAGTCCATGTTAGTTTTATCATCTTCATACTCGAGGACGAGCATGGATTAAGCTTGGGGATGTTGATGCATGTAAAATGCATACATGAACTTTGCACTTTAATTGCTTATATTCCAATCATATTTGCATCATATAAGGGTTATATCAATGTTTTATAATGATTTTTGGGAATATTCATTTATTTCCTATTTTTATGGAATTAACCCTGCACAGGCAGAAAACCCCGTTTTCTTATTTTAATGTTTCAGGGACCCAAACGTCAACGAAATCACCTGGAAATTTACGGGCGTCAATATTTGGAAGGAAGAAGACCTGTGGGCGAAGGAAGCGAGCAAACGGAGGCTCGAGGGCCAAACGAGGGGGGCCCACGCGGCCTGGTACTGTAGCCGCGTGGGACCCACCCATTTGGGCCTCGTGGCTCCGTTGCCTTCGATCTTTTCTCCACCGACATCGTCTTGACCTAAAAACGCCTATAAAAAAGGTCCCCGACGTTCTCTGGAAGGAGCGCCGCACAAACACAGAAACACCGAAACGGAGATCAGGAGCTGCAGATTGGAGGGGGAAAACTCCGGCGGGGCGCTGCCGGCGTGGTCTCCATCTTCTCCATCGACTTCTCCACCGTCTCCATGATGAAGAGGGAGTAGTCCACCTCACTAGGGATTAGTTGGAGTAACGGGGGGTGGCTAGTGCAGTGAACGTGAGAGAAAGTTCTGCGATCCACTTTGGTATCTTTACCTTACTTTGTTACCTCAGTAGGGATAAACTAAAATACCATGCTACCGGGGATGTGGGCGTGACCATTGCCACTACTCCATGACTAGATCTAGCATGTTCTTATTTTCACTTCATGTCATGATACTTAATGCTATACTCTGAGTTATCTTAATTACTGAGGTGTTATGATTTAGTTCGCATCTTGGTGGAGTATAAGAGAGGTTAATAACCAAAAGATCTCTATGTTAGGACGTGATTCCCATATATCTAAGTAACTTGTTATCAAACCTTGTGTTGCAATCTCATATGTTAACTTTGTGTGTTCCATTGTCTACCACTTTATAAAGAGAGAGTGCATTTGTGAAACCATGAACCCCAGTCCACTTTTAATCATAAGAAACACCTTTCCAACACCATATACCACTTTTCTATTTTCAGCCATCATTAAATCCGAAAATACAAAAATACTTTTCATCTTGCATACATCATTCGAAAACCCAAAATATCATTTACCATTGCATCCACCATCATCGCATATTTATTTCTTGTTTGCATTGCATAATTATCCTGATATCATTCTCACACCTTGTGCTTGACAACCACAGGTGAGGTTGAGGACCAAAACATCTAACCTTGTTTTGTAGGTAACCAAAAGAAGGATAAGAAGATAAATCTACCACTTCAGATTCCCCGAGAGTTCGATATTAAACCCTCGAGTCACCCCTCGTGGGAAAACTGTCTTCCACTTACTATACACTCTGCACTTGGAGTCTCAACCTAATCCCGTTTACTTTTGCAGGTATCAAGGCCTTGCTCTTCGGGACCATCAGTTGCCAACTAGTAAAAGCCAATGCATTAAGCTTAGGTGGAGGACCTAAGGTATTTAAGCGAGGATGAGGGATAAGTGGGTCGGGAGAGTAGACACCATGAGGAGAGACCTCATGGTACTCGGGCTTCCCACTTTCCGGCTTGGTTGTGGATGGAGAGGGGTTCTTAAGGTCGGAGTTTTCAACCCCTTTCCTTTTCTCTTTTTCCTCCTCGGTATCACCGTCATTGGAGTTAGCGGAGTCCTCTAGTGGGATAGTCTCCGTAGGAACCTTGCCACTTGCGAGTTGCTTGAGCAAGTCACACATCTCAGCAAATTGGGTATCGATGGACGATTTCAATGATGTTTCCATCGTTTTGAGATCGGCCATGGATGCCGGAGTGGCTTGGTCCTTCGCGGAATCATCATCACTTTGTGTCATACTTCTCTTAAGCGGTTAAGCCCAACAAGAGAGCCGAGGCTCTGATACCAATTGAAAGGATCGTATGACACCTAGAGGGGGGGGGGGTGAATAGGTGCTACTCCAATTTTAATACTTTTTCAAATTAGGCTTGACACAAAGGTAATTATCTAGATATGCAACTAAGGTGAATTTACCTATATGTCAAGCTAGCAACTAAACAAGATACACGAAGTAAAGACTATAAACAAGGATAGAAGTAACCGAAGTGAAAGCACGCGGAGACACGGATGTAATCCCGAGTTCCTCCTTTTTAGGGGAGTACGTCTCGTTGGAGAGGTGTGAGCTACCACGAAGGTCAAAACTCAACCGCCACAAAGGCGTCACCTTCTTCTCCGATGAACCGCACCACAAAGGTTTGGTTCACCTTCCACTATCGGAATCCTTCAAGGCGGAATCCGGAGCCCTTACAACAACGATCCGGGGCACAACCCACAATTGGGTTGGGGGCTCCCGAACAGCTACAAATCTGTCACAAAGACAACAAGTGAGTACGACAAGAAGCTAGGTTTTCCCAATGGAAAACCTAGCAAAGGGCCCTCAAGTAAATGAGGGGAAATGTAAAACGGCTTGGTGAAGATGTAGATCCGGGACTTCTCCTTCAATCCTCCAAAGATCAACAAGTTTGGGTGGAGGGATTGGGAGATCTAGTGATTCTTGAGCTTGCAATAATGGTGTCTTCAAGTTTTGGGCGAGCTGGCTGGCTGGAGGTAGGTGGAGGGGTATTTATGCCCCTCCCAGAAAATTTGCCATTGCAGTCCACTTAGTCCGGAGTTTCCGATCAGGGAGGGCGGAAACTCCGGCCTGGGCGGAAACTCCGGACTGACTCCGGGGTCACTCCGGCCTCAATACAGCGACTGCCGCCGCGTTGCTCTCTTCGCAGCAACTCCAGATGGGCCGGAAACTCCGGCCGCGGCCGGAAACTCTGAGGAAACTCCGGACCTACTCCGGCCTCGATGCAGCGACTGCCGCCGTGAGGCTTCAAAGCTTGGTGGGCCGGAAACTCCGGCCCCTGAGCACCCTCAGGCCGGAAACTCCGGCCTGGCCAGACAAACTGCAAACTCCCTTTTTCTTCGACAATTGTTTCGATGCAAACTGTAATTATATCTTTTCATTCCTGCACCACTTAACATCATATTAAATAATTCCTAGTGTTGTTGCCTAACACACAAAACATGGGGGACATAAAATATGTCCTTTCACCCCCCTCCCCCCTCCAATTGTCTCTCCCATGTTAAACATCCCCTCCCTCCAAGGTTGCAACTGAGGTGTGGATCTTCTCCACCCTAGAGTACGGGTCCATAGCTTGATCTCATCTCACATCAATTTCCTCTATGAGGCCGACAATGCACCCTTATATCACGTCCCCTGAATCAAGTTTTGCATGCATCTTGTACTAAAATTTACTTCGTTTTTCCGATGATTGGTCTTGATGGTGGGGTTTTAATATTGGCGAGTGATTCAACGGGCCACCATGGTTTTTCAGGAGGCGTGAAAATGAGTAAGGTGTGTAGGCGGCATAAGAGTTGTTCTATTTTTATGCATGGGAATAAGAAAAAAGCTCATGCTAAAAGAAAACTTAGGGATTCTTTGTATGAAAGGAATTTCATAATTTTTTGGGAGGATTTCAATCCATAGAAATCTTATTTATGACATCCCTTCGGATCATATGATTGAGGCTATCAAATTTCTAAGGAATCCATTGCTATAGCCCATATTTTATAGGAATCTCAATATGAGTTCAAACCTTTTTTTATTTTTCATATTGTTTTGCTAAGGCGTTTTGGCTCCCGGGTGCATATGCTCCTGTTATTTTTTCAAAATTAAAAAATTAGGCACAAACATATGCAAGTTTTAAACATTCGTGCAAATTTCGGAAGGAACTAACACTTTTTGTGGTCCGTGCAAAAAAAAAAAGACAAACTTCGTGCTTTGAAAAATGTATTTTTAAATCTCATTTCGGCCACATATTTTGTCTTCTTTGCACAGACCACATAAAGTGTCATTTTCTTCCAAATGTTTTTCACGAATGTTAAAAACTTGTATATGTTTGTGCCCAACTATTTTCATATTTTTTCGAAGTGTTTAAAAAAAATTAATTTTGAAAAAATAACAGGAGCATATGCACCGGGAGCCAAAGTGGATTTCCGCCTTTAAAAAATTCAATAGACTAATACTCTATCTCTCTCCTCATTCCTACAAAATTACGGTGTTTGTTTCTATGCACCATCTAAAAATATCTATTACAAAATTGTTGTGTTTTGGAATCTTCTAAAAATCAAAGTACATGACATGTCAATCCTTTATTTTCCTAGGTTTGAAAATTCTGCAATCCAAAAAGATCCTCAGAGCAGAGATGACTCGCGCGCACCTGTTCTTCTCGCGATGGACTCAAAATCTCAAAGTCGGATAACTACCATCTTTGAGACTTTGACGCGTGGGCCCGGAACCAAAACCTCTCAAGAGTTCTGGTGCTACTCCATAGTAATCGTCTCCTCAAACCCTAAACAAGTCAAGTCATTCATTATCCTCTCTCGTCTCCTCCTCTTCCCCGCTCCATCATCTTCCGATCTCCATCGCCGCCGCCGCCGTCCTCCCATCTTCGCCGTCGTCACTGCCTGACGCCTCCCCCGCTCCCTTCGATTCGCTCCGGTCCGTCCAACCCGTGCTCTCGGTGTCCTGGTACTTTCCTGCTTGAATCACCGTCGCCTCAAACCCTTGTGCTCATGGGTTCTGCAATCTTGGCCAATTCCGGCATCTCTTTCCTGAAATTGTCATTTTCCATGTCCCTTGATATGCTTCCTGGTTATCGTTGTCGCGATTCGCACGGTTCCGTTGCAGGATTCACCCCCGTCGCCCCCAATTCATGAGCTGGGCAAGGAAAAGTGTAGGATGGAACGGAAATTAACAGATTCGGGCCAGCGAATCGCGTATGTTAGGGTTCTAACTTGTGCTGCGAGGCCTAGGACTCCTTTTCTACTTTCTGCTCCCTTTGAGGGGTTCTTCTTCACACGATTTTTTAGGGGTTCTCCACAGGATTTTTTAGGGGTTCTCCTTCACAGGATGGTTCGGCTGGTCTTTATGTGTCAACTAACTACTACTCCCTCCCTCCTAATTTAAGTAGCGTCCTTGTTTCTCATGATTTAACTTTGACCATCAATTAGATGAACAATATACAACTCATATGCCATGAATACTACTGTTGGAACCCTCTTTTGGATACAAATTTAATGGTATGATTTATGTGACATAAACCACGTTTATTGGTCGAATTGATGGTAAAACGTGAACCTCAAAATGTCTGGGTGCCACTTAAATTGGGACTGATGGGAGTAATAGCCTACTAAGGCTCGACTGGTGATCTTTTCGTCATCACTAGACCAGATCTTTGGTTTCATAAATCCTGTCTTCTTTTAGGGAATCATAAATCTTGGCCCGTCATTGCATCTTGACTACATTGTCGTGTCTCGCTTACTAGGCCTGTCACATTTATCCTAGAATCCACTTTCTTGTCGTGTTCCGCCTACTGATTCTATCACATTAATCATTGAACCTAATTCTTTGGCACGGGTTGGATATGGGTTGATGGTTATATAACAATCATCACTGTGTCGAGTGGGTCGGTCCTTCGTGGGAATGGTCACATGCCTTGTGACTGCATGATTTGTGCAAATTAACGTCACTCTCTGTATGTCTAATTTTCCTCTTTCAACTCATATGCAATGATGCATAATCAGTAGATATCATCCATTCCTTTGGTATGTTATATGGTTTGTGGTCGGTGTAACTGTCGTATTTATGACCTGATACTGCTTATCAATTTCCATTCTCTTGCATGCGCTGATTAATTGTTGACGTGTCGAATAAGCTTGCTGCTGGTTTTTTCTTGCTGAATACTGACCGACTCACCAATATCCTAGCACATTTTTGCTAGCACATGCATTGTAGTGATACTTGGCCCATTTGTTTGATTCTTATCATTCTGCTATCATGCTTGTTGAATGCATTGATGCTATGTCATGGATGTTTATTTTAATATGTAGCCGATGTGTATTTTTATTTATAGTGCTCATCATTTATTTTACGTGCATTTTCTTGTGTAGTTCGCTAAACCATGAGGCATGCCGGCAAGCGTACCAGCCAACACAGGGATCATGACAGAGAAGAGAGGGACCAAAAGAAGAGGCCAGCCACCCACACCCAGGAAAGCTCCAGTGTTGATGAATTGGTTGTTTATCGGATACTTTGTCCAGACAAAGTGATTGGTAGTGTAATTGGCAAGAACGGCAAGGTGATAAATTCTATCCGGCAGCAGACGAATGCGAAAGTCAAGGTTGTTGACCCTTACCCTGGTGCTGACAAAAGGGTTATCTTGGTATATTGTTATGTCAAGCATAGAGACCTCAAGCATAAGGACATAGATGTTGATGATGATGATGACAGGGAGCCTGTTTGCGCAGCACAAAATGCCTTACTCAAGGTACATGATGCAATTGTTGATGCTCTGGCCATCAATAGTGACTCTGAGGATGAAGAAGCCAACATTCTTGTACCAGCTAGTCAAGCTGCAAGTGTTATCGGAAAATCTGGTGCAGTCATCAAGAGACTTCGGTCAATTTCAAAATCATTCATTAAAGTTAGACCAAAAGATCCAAGCGAAGCTACACATTCCTGTGCCATGAGTTTTGATAATTTCGTTCAGGTATATGTTCTTCCATATAATAATTTGGTGAAGCTATGCCAACATAACATGATATTAACCATGGTGAATAGTTGCAGACTATCAAGCAGCAAATTCCATGGTTTTCTGCACATGTTTTTGTGTTATAATGTAAAAATATAGCGCTGTCGTCTCTCTAGCATGATGCAGGAATCAACTAATTTCTTATTATAGTAATAGCGTCCTCGTGCAATAATTTATAATTTTATTCTTCTTACATGCATATTTATTGATGTTTCCCATATTAAAACAATTATTACTATTTTTATCAGATAACTGGGGATGCTAGGGCTGTCAAGAAGGCATTGTTTGCAGTATCAACAATCATCTACAAATCTCCATCAAAAGAAAACATTCCTCTTGAAACATCTATTCAAGAACTTCCTCCAACAATTATACTTCCTTCAGAACTTCCTGTTTATCCGGCTAGTAACTTATACTCAGTCTCAGATCCTGCTATGCCTTCTGGACATCCAAGTCTATCTATCTTAGGGGCAACACGTCATGGTTCTCATGCTCCTGAATTTACTGTGCCTGCTGATGCTCATGGCAGATTGCCCATTTATCAATCTATGATTCCAGCTATTCCTACTTATAACACCCCAAAATGTTCAGGAGATCTATTGCTGCGTGTTGTATGCCCTGGTGACAAGATTGGGTTGGTTATTGGTAAAAGTGGGGTGACCATAAAGAGTATAAGAAAAGAGAGTGGTGCAAGAATAGACGTTGATGATGCAAAGAATGACAGGGAGGAAAGTATAATCACCATCGAATCCACTGAGGTTAGACCACACTTCCAGCTCGCTAGCTGTACTTTGTCACATACAGTTATACCCTAAAATTTGTTTTTTATTTGAGATGATACCTTCCATTTTAGGCCACCGATGATGTTAAGTCTGCAGCAGTGGAAGCTGTTCTCCTGCTTCAAGGAAAGATCAATGATGAAAATGAAGATAGAATGCATCTTCGCCTTCTTGTTCCGGGTAATGTCATTGGCTGTCTTATTGGCAAGGGTGGTTCAATCATTAATGATATGCGGAGCAAGTCTAAGGCAACTATCCACATATCAAAGGGCAGTAAGCCCCGAAGGGCATCTTCCAGTGATGAACTCGTTGAGGTTTGCCTTCTGTGTTTATTGTTTGAGATAGTCGCTATGTGATCTATCTACATTTGCTTACGTTCTATTGCTTGTAGGTGTTCGGGGAAGTGGACAAACTGCGTGATGCTCTTGTTCAGATAGTTCTAAGACTTCGGGAAGATGTTCTGAAGGACAGTGTGGAGAGGCAAAATTCTGGCAAGGATGGGAAGCTAACTGTTGCCACTACTGAACCGGTGTACTCAAGCAGCTTTTCAATGCCAGCATTATTACCTTACAGCCAACAAATCACTCCATTACGCTATGATCAAAGGGGTGAAGTGGAGCGTGGTTCAGATGTATATCCTCGTATCAGCTCGTATGGATACAGCTCCATGCAGGTACAGTACTTTGCTTCTAAGTAATTTTTCTTTGTTTCTCTCTTGATCTTCATAATGAGATGTACATATAAGTTGGTGATATTAACTTAACCCGTGATATCTTCCATCAGGCTGTAGATGATGGGTTTGGGGCACGCCCCTCATATTCTTCGAAGGCATATGGAAGGTAGGTCGCAACTGAACTCACCATAAGCCCTTTCTCAACCGGTGATCCGTCAGTGCAGGCTTCCCTTGATTTATAGTTATTACTTGAACTCTATTTTAATCCTTACAATTGTAATTCTTTTGCTGATTATGACTGTCCAGACGCCTCCCGGACATGGAAATGATTATTCCTACTAGTGGCCTGTCAAAAGTAATGGGAAAGCATGGGACAAACTTGGACAATATTAGAAAGGTCAGTTATTTCATATTACTGGTGCTTGCACTTTGAATGGAGATACTAGCTTTGACGTGTTCAGCATCTAGTGAAGGCGTGGAAAGAGGCCCAGTTAGATAGCACCAGACTTTAATAGGATTGCAAACATGGCTGCCTGAAAGGTCACCCACGAACTCCACTTGTTACGGGGTGCTACTTGCGGTCTTCTGTAATATTAAATCCAGTAGTAAACAGGTTCCTAAAAAAGAGGTTAGTTTTCTAGTATATTAGATCATTTGAGTGTCTTGCTAATTTTATTGGTAAACTTATCCATGACTAAGACGAAATGTGTAACGTAATGTGTGCATATTACACTAAGACTGGGTTGGTCTGAAGCAACATTTGTAGGAAATCTGTAAAGTTTTCAACATTAACATGTACTCCCTCCGTTCCATTTTAATCGACTCACATATATCTACATATGGATGCATCTAGACACGTTTTAGTGTTAGGTACATCCATATCTAGACAGATGTGAGTCAATTAAAATGGAACAGAGGGAGTATGAACGTATGGAAAAAAGAACCAGTTATAATCTGACATCTTGAATGGTCTAATTCTCGAAATTACTTCGTTGGTAGGATATATTTTTTCTAAACATTGACGCGCGGTTCTTGGTTATCACTGCAGATTTCTGGAGCTGACATTGAAATTATTGAATCAAAATCATCTCGTCATGACCATGTTGCTCACATATCTGGCACCTCTGAGCAGAGGCAGTCGGCAGAGAACTTGATCAAAGCTTTCATAATGTCTACTTAAGGTTCCTGCTGTAGTTTCAAGGATATCAGTGGGCACTTCAGTCGGCTCTATGGGACTTCTCTTGCCATCTCGTATTTTCCTTAGGTTTGGAAAAGTAGGTCAAAAACAGTATTCTCTATCTCTTCAAATCTGGAATGAACCTCATGCTTATCTGGGAAAGACAAATCACTCTATGTTCCTTAGTTTCTCAACCATGGCTTGTTTATGTAGACTTGTTCATGTTAATTGGCATGTTCAGATATTCTCAGCTAATCTGCTTCAATCTTTGCTTAATCATAGCCGATTCTTTATCCTGTCAGCGATAATAGTTGATTCCTTCTGTTGCCAGCATGGAAGGCCTCCTTATATTCTTCTGCTACTTGCAATGATAGGCTTGAAATCAGAACATGCAGTGCACGATTTTTCAGTGTTCTGCATGGAGGCAGGATCATCCTATAGATATCTTGGTAGTATTCTAACTTTTAAGAAATCTTCTTATCATTACGAAGATTTTTATTTTGCCTCTTTCAGTTAGGTCTAGCTTTTTGTTCCGTTTGGAGTAATGGGTCGAAAATTATGTATGATCTAAAAATAGGTTATGTGACTTGACTCCTCTTCCCATCCATCATCTCAACCTCTGCAGTCATTCTTAGTAAGGCTTAATTCTTAACCATATGCTCCAGCAGTATATGATTTACGTTTCTTCACATCAACTGTCACTTGTACGTAGGTAGTCAAGGCAAAAGCTGCTTGGCAGCTAATATTAGGGCAATGCCATTAGTAGGGTTCTGCCTCTTGTAAATAGGAAACATGGGATGCTGAAATTTTGTTGCAATCAGCTGATGATTTCCCCCTCGTTCCTCTGTTCGTGTTCATTATGTGTGTGCTGTTCTTTGTGAGTGGCGTACTCGTGGTCATTCCAAACTGTAAAAATATATGTGAATTCTTGATAAATTTTGTTAGGACGTTTGGATATGCATCTGGTTTCATTGTATTTGTTGCTTTGTAAGAAATGTTTACTGTACTTCACTGGTTTCTATACAGAGCACAGTTGTCTCAGTGCTATAATATTTGCCATAAAGTACTATAATAAGTTTTTGAGTATGGTATTACAGAAATTTTTGAAAATGTAGTGTTAGGGCACGTAACTGAAGATGCTTCTAGTATGTTCTTGATGACTGCAAGGTTTTATTATTCCATACACCTGAATGCGTTCCTTATCAACAGGTTTTGGAGAGACGAGCTAAAATCTTATTTAAAGTAGTTGTTGGCATAAACACGTCTTCCTTATCAACAGGTTTTTGAGAGACGTGCTAAAATCTTATTTAAAGTAGTTGTTGGCATAAACACGTCTTATATTTTGTAAGCTCATCCTCAAACTGTCAAACACTACCATACATGCTCCATCGAGATATGAAACCCACTTTCGTGCTGGCTTAGGAGCAAGTCCGTGAGTTCTTGGTCATGGCAGCGACGTGGATCAGGGCAGCCCGCCCCCGCCACGGCGACCCCCGCTCGGGTGTTGGTGTCCTGCTGCTAGTTCCGGTGCCGGCTTGTCTGTTGCCCGTTGGCCCCCTCTCAGGTGTGAATCGTGTGATGCTTCAGATCTTGTCATGTTGGAGTTCATTTTGTGGCTGCTGGTCTCATGGTTCTTGTGAGTGGCTAGAATGGATTGGAGATCTTGGAGGAGCTGCCTTGCGCGGTTGCTGGGTCGGTTGGCTACGTGTGGGGTGGGCCGTTGCCCCATGTGCATCGGGCGAGGTTGTGGTTCTTGTGAGTGGCTAGAATGGATTGGGGATCTTGGAGGAGCTGCCTTGCGCGGTTGCTGGGTCGGTTGGCTACGTGTGGGGTGGGCCGTTGCCCCATGTGCATCGGGCGAGGTTGTCGTCTCCGGTTCTTCAGGGCGGCAACCTTGATCGGTGGTCGTCGCGGCATTTCGGCGGGGTCGCGGCTCGAGTGCTACCTAATGGTCACGCTCGCAGGGACACGTGACAATTGGGGAGCGGCAAGCAGTGGGTGTGGATTAGCAGTCACCCCGATGGCTGTCCATATTCGGTTTCAGCTACGGAGCTTTGTCGGGGTGAAAATCTGCCCGACGTGTCCGGTGCCGGCGGCGGTGACGCCCACGGGCGTCGTTCTCTTCTTGAAGACGCCATTGCGGCCCTCTCTGTAGTTCTACCGTGTCTTCGGGTGAAAACCCATGATCCCCTCGGATTGGGCGGTGTCAGAACTTTGGCGCTGTGTCCTTTTTGAAGGCACCGTCTTGGAGCACATTGTTTGTCTCTCTGTCAGCGGCAGTGCATGGGCAGTGGCGGTGTCGACTCCTTGGTGGCGTTCTCTGCGTTGGAGGTGTGCTTGTCCTGGCGGTGTGCAGCGTTTGTTGGTGCGCTGGCCCGAGCTCTAGGGTGAGCTCCGGTCTGCCAAGTGGCGTCTCTTGTGTGTCCTGAGGTTCCCTATGACGACAGAGACTGAAGGCGAGACGACTTTGCCCGTCTAGGAAGTTTGCATCCTCCTCGGCGTAGTTCTCCTTAGGTGTTGGTGTGCTCTGTTGTGCAATGTTTGTTGGCCAGGTTTATTTCCAATGTCTTGTTGATCTAGGTGCTTTTAGCTTTCTTATGTGGCATTGGTTGTAAGATGGTTTTGTACTTTGTATCTTCCGTTGTGGGGCGTTATTAATTTAACTCTGGGCTTCGGTCTTTGATCTAAAAAAAAAACACATACAAACAAACGAACGTGACTACGTAGGAGGCGTTGCACAAACGGAAATGAAAAGATTCTCTTGGTTCCTGAACTTGATTTTTATTATCCCTCAATCATATTCCTGATCGAGGATCTGTTTCCGCCGCGGGCTTAGTTGTGAGAATATCAAAATTAGATCCCATGTTGACATGTTTTGATTAAAAAAATCGTCGGTGATTGCCTTTCGTTGGCTTGCGTGTTGACAAAGGGCGGGAGGCCGGTATCCCCTTCAGGCGATTCCTGGCAGTAGAAGAGGGATCGATGCCAATCCTTCACCTTG
Organism: Poa pratensis; assembly: GCA_947311845.1. Taxonomy (NCBI): domain Eukaryota; kingdom Viridiplantae; phylum Streptophyta; class Magnoliopsida; order Poales; family Poaceae; genus Poa; species Poa pratensis. The sequence continues at coordinate 38,552,882 of CAMZMU010000080.1, read as the reverse complement.
TAGACGAAGTTGAGCAATGGATATTCTGCTCCACGACGAACTTGATATGTGATAGCGCCGCAAGTGAGCGGCGGCCCATCCCTGAACTCCATACTCAACCAGCAAATCATGAACCGATCACTCCAGCTAATTTTCACAGGCTCATCAGCCAAAACCATTGCACCAATTAGCCACCGCAAATCCACACGCTGCATGCTCAACCAGCCCACAATTGCCTTCTTGAACGTATGATTGTCACAAAGGGGCCAACATACACACACTAATGGACCTTTTGACCTTTTGAGTAAGGCTGAACAAGATCTTATGAGAATTGACAGCCGTATAGCAGATGTCAAATCTTTAAGAGTAATAAGAAGATCTTCTTGGTTCGAACTTACTCTTGTTTGATGCTCAACCAAACTCATCTACTCTTTCAAGAATATGGATGAACGGAAATGTGGAGTTACCCCCGGGACTATACCCCCTTTTCCTACCGTTAAATGTGGCATTGAGATCGGTGGGCCTTCAACTTGTTTATTGTGCAATTAGCATGCAACCCTCTGCGGCCAGTTAACTGTCGGCAGCGTCAAAGCATCTGCTATATCCTGAGGAAGGCAGAACATGGCGGAGGGTATGCTCAGTTCGTATCCCAAACTCCCAATAGCTTAGATATTGGCGTCCCAGCTGAACATGTCACACTGTTTAAAGAAGAAATATATTTGTATTTCATAGATGAATTTTATGCCACGCTGGTAGTAAATACCGATGAGGATAAGCATGTTACATCTCCAACTAGTGTTGGCAGTCGTATCCAATTTTTTAAAAACTGATACGGGCATGCTTTGATGCATGATGTTTGCCATGTTACTTCAGGACTGAGGTAGCAGTCAAAGCCTTCCATCCTACACAGCCGCCTGCCCCTAAAACACGATTGATGTCCAGCCTGCTACGCAATTGATGAGATCCCAGAACCGGCCGTTGTGTGAGCTCGTAAGGCTTGACAGCTATCGAACTGATTGGCCTGCCCCGCAATTTTTTTTTTTTGAATTGGCCTGCTACATAATGGATAAGATGACAGAATTGTAAGGTAGCTATAGGTATAATTCATGAGTATTTGGATAATTCAGAGCAGGACGCGAAGATCCAGAATCGATACAAGCTCTGCGTCACGCAAGAGCAGAATCACGAGCTCGCAGACTCGGAGAAGGAAGGAGAGAGTTCATGTTCCAGGTTTGGTTAACTGGCTAATCAATGAATGCCGATCTCAGCTCTCCGTCGTGTCCTAAGTAGACGTTGTCGTGATGGTTGTTGGGCTCGCGGGCCTGGCCTCCAGATGGGCTTGACGGATGGCGTGACGCTGGTCCCTTGTGCTCTTTGCCTTGATCGCCAGAGGTAGATGTCGTGTCGTGACAAGAATCGTGAGGTCAGAAGATCTGTCAGTTACCAGGTAAAATCGACGGTTATTTAGGTACGTAGTAACCATACATCAAGCTAGTTAAGCCTTGCCCGTGTCAGCTCTAACAAAGCAGAACGAATCTCCGATAATGAATCGGACAGTGGCTAGCGGGGTGGTATAGTGACCAGAGGTAACAAATCCACTCTCATAAACCATGGATAAAGAAGAGAGGGGAACTTTTTGAAGAAGAATGTATCAAGGATCCCAAGTGTAGTTTAGGTTGCCGAAGTTGCCAACCTTGGCTACTGGGCTAAGGTCTTTTTATAGGCGTAGCTCGCCAGATAGACATTGGAGAATATCCTGTGTATGGACACGTCCCAAAAAGGTCACATTTGTTGTGGCTCAATAGTGTCGCGCAGATGGCGACAAACACTTGATACTTCAATCAACTCCAAGTGGTATCCGTTTTAACATACTGAAGAACTAGACTCAACATAGGTCATACGGAAGCCGCGACTAGTTATACGTCACCTAGCTCCACTCCGTTCCCTTAGTCACCCTGATGGCACTTGACGTGAGGAAACCACGACAAAAATAAAACTTTGAGCAAATGGTTACCAAAATGGTGTCTCACATTGACCTACGATCAGCATGGAGGGTACATAATTCCAAACACATGTAGGGTTGCGCAACCGAAAACAAAACAAAAATCGCCACATGCTACGCAACAATCAAGATCAATCTATGAAGATACAAGTAAACAACAAGTTAAGATCTAGCTGTAGTTCGTTACCAACACCGTTGAAGCGGAAGGGATGTTGATTACGAGGTCGATGTAGCCTGATGAAGATTCTCACGGCTAAGCCTAGCGGTGAGAATGTTGCCGACTCCCGACATCCAGCTTTCTGATCCAACCGAGCGAGGGTCAAACGTATAACCCCTTTGAGAGTTCGCACACGTCCGTCAGATCCGGTTCAGCATAGTTTCAATGTCCACAACTTAGCCTCTACTGGTGTATATGAAGGTGGAGTTCCCAACACATGGGAGAAAGAGAAATTGGATCGCAATCTAAAGGGAGAAGACACCTCAAAAACCCCGTATATCAAGTTTCAACTTGTGTTAATTGTGTCTCCAAAGGAGGAGGGGAGGGGGGGTGGGTTATATAGGAGGGAGAGGGGAGGGGAGGCTTGGAGGAGGGGCAAGCCCTACCCCTTGCGCCGCCGCCTCCCCGGTGGGCTCAGCCAAGCTAGGGTTGGGAGGGGAACCTCTCCTCCTTGTCCTAGCCCCCGCCACCCCCACATGGGACCAAGGCCCATGTGGGCTCTGGTTGGGAGGGGGCTTCCCCCTTCCTTTAGCCGCCGACCCCTCCACCCTTTGGTGGTGCGGTTGCCCGGTGGGCCCCTAGGGCCCACTCGGCAGCCCCTCTTGGTGGGCTCCTGCCTTGGAGCATCATATGCTCCCTCCCGACATTTTTCCCTTTTCCGGAGTTTGTCTGATTAATTCGAAAACTAGATTTTTCACTTTGCAGAAAATTCCCGGAATTAATTCACCATATAAAATCTCCGGACAAGTATTCCCTCTATATATAAAACCTTGGAATAATTCCGAGAGTGGTAGATACTCTTTCTATGACTCCGGGACATCTCATGTCCGCTTATCCAATTTCTCTCTGATATATAAATATACCGATCAGTCCGAAAGACCATTCTGGTGATTCTCTCTCGTTGTTCTAGACCTACCATTATACACATATAACCAAACCTAACTTATGTGTGCGACCCCTACAGGTTCGATAACAAGTGGACATGACTCGGAAAACTTTCCGACCAATAATCAATAGCGGAACCATGGACGTCCATATTGACTCCCACTGTTATGTGAATACACTCTGTTGAACTTGTTGGTTATTGCACATCATTCTCATTACTCACGATACTGAACTTTACCCGAGATTTGATATTCCGATATCATGTGAATCAATCGGTCACGATATCTTTGTCAATCTCGTTACTGGCAAGTATATTTTTTACTCGTTCCCGTATTTCGATATCCCACATGATGAAACATCATCATGCATTGTCTGCAGAATATATTGGATATCATTCATACTGAGTTGGCCTAGGATGTATCTCTCTTTTGACAGAGGAGTAATTTCCCATCTTGAAACATCAAGATTATACATACCTTTAGAATTACCCAGTAGCTACCTTTTTGATTACCTTGTTACGGTGTGATACTTGATAGTACCAAGGCAATTCTTCGTGTGTGTACAACCCTAATAACCTCATGGTTTAAGGACATGTAAGTACTATAACCATGTTGTGATATGTCACTAAGGACAAAAGACATCGTAAAGGCTCTTAGCATATCAACAAACTGGGTCTATCCAACCATATTGTTTCAACCAACAATATGCTATTTATTGATTCTGACATAAACTATGTCCATGACCAGGAAAATACGGACATCTAGCAACCAACAAATTAGCCTAAAGATGAGACTAGGGTATCTTTATTCTGTTCATGTTTCTACATGTGCGTGTGAGTTTTCCTCCGAGTCCCATATTCAGGAGCCACAACAGCTATAGCATAGAATCATGTATCAGATGTTAATTATGATTCCCCGTAGCTAGGTTCCCCTCCCACCCCCACCCGCCGCCGGCCATCCAAGCCGTGTTGGCCACCAAAAGACGCCGGCTGCCACCCGGCGCTGGCATACCCCCCTCTTCCCCCTCTCCCCTATCCTTTAGGCTTTCCATGGCTTCCCCGGCCGAGGCGAGTGGATCTTGAACGCGGAGGTGGGCGGACATGGTGGAGGACGACGACGATTCCTCTTACTGGGACAGCTCTTCGCGGAGGTCCTACTCCGATGTCGTGTGGGACGGTAGCCCCAGCCCGGTGCATGGCGAGGAGGGTGTGGTTTCGTCAAAGGAGGCGCAGCCCAGCTCTCGCCCGCCACCTGTTCGACGAATGGCCTCGGTGGTCACTCGGTCTGAGCAGCCGCGGAGGGGTGGCGCCGGCTCCTGGCGTGCACATGGGAGTCTGAGCAAGCTTCAGAAGAACATAGGCCCTCTCTCGACCTCGTGGCTGCCGGTGGGCACTCCTCCCGACCTCGCCGGGTGCTGCTACAACTGCACCGAGCCAGGGCACGTGGCGGGGATGTGCACGGGGAAGATGAAGTGTCTGCGGTGCAAGAAGGAGGGCCACCGTGCGAGGGAGTGCGGGGAGGGGTGAAACCCTCCGGTGGCTCCCCAAGCTGCGCTGGTCAAGGAGCGTTTAGGCGCAAGGGCGACCCAACGAGCGCCTCAGAGGCCTGAGAGGGCGGAGCAGCCCGCCATGGGGCGCGAGCGCGTGTGCGAAAGCGAACGCGAGCGTGAGCTCGATATGCCCAGGGCGCCAATCCACTCCCGCGTCGGCAATGGCGGGTCGGTGCAGAGGGACAGGGCGAAGGCCGCCAGCTGGAGGCGCGCCGTGGAGGATACTGGCTCAGTGGCCGCCGTGGATGGAAACTCGCGGGTGCGTGCGTAGCCGCGCCCCATCAGCGAGCGTCTGGGCCGCAGGGAAGACGTGGAACCGGTCCGTGCTGCGGCTGTGGACGAGCAGAGGTGTGGTCACGAGGGTCTGGTCTGTCAGACCCAGCAGCCGGTGGGCATCGGGCTCGTCGCATCTGCCCCACGCGGTGGCGAAATCGACATGGACAGGCAGTCACTGCACTCTGTGGGCGAGACTTGCATCATCTACAGGTCACCAGAGGTGGTGGCGGCGGAGCAAGCGCTACAATGGAGCGCGGTGCTTTACATCACCGGCTCGATAAGACGCATCTCTGCTGGAGTGCTCAAGGCGTCGTTGGAAGATCGCTTCCCGACACTGGCCGGACATTTCTCAGTCCACTACTACTGGCTGGCCGACTTCCTCGTCGTGTTTGACTCCAGGGCAAGGCGGGACACGGTGTTGGATGCTAGCCCGATTCAGGGGCGTGGTTTTTCGGCCAGGGCTGCGCCATGGAATAGGCAGCTACTGGCCTCTCGGAGGTTCAAAATGAGGTTCAAAATCCATTTGGAAGTGGAAGGAATTCTAGCCATCGCATGGAATCACGACACGGCCAAAATGATTCTGGGGCCGAAGGCGTGGATTGAAGGGCTGGACTCGGACACAACTACGAAAATTGACATGAGCAGCTTCCGGATTGTGGCCTGGCAAACGACCTAGTGGAAATCACACGCGAGAAAACATTGTGGCTAGAGGATCCACTGGCTGAGGACCCAGAAGATGATGACCTGCGGTTGCCGTCGGAAGCTATACTCCCAGCTGAGGTTGCTTTTCTTGAGTTCAAGGCTGTGGTGCACGTAGTGAGAGAGTGGAGGACATTTTCAACGTCTTGGATCCTTCCCCTCCACTGACGCAATCAGACGACGATGAAGGAGGCAGTGATGGTGACAGGGTGGGGACCTAGGTGCCAGGCTGCAGTCGAGGGGTGAGAGGCACGTATCCTTCCCAGCAACTGGGGGATTACCACCCGTCCGTCGGCACGACGGCGCTTCGGAAGGTAGCGCCGTGTCGCCATCGACAGGGCAATGGAGGTGGCGCCCTGGCAGCGACAGGCACAGGGAGAGACTGGGGCCCACCATGTGGGCGAGGCGCAGGTGGAGGATTTTTTTCCTGGGGGCCGACCATGTGATGGTACTGTGCTCGGGCTTGGCCTGGATGAGGACCACCCTATCCTAGCTGCCATGGGCAGTGGTGGAAAAGTTGAGGCCAGCGATGCTGAGGGTGGCTTGAAGGTGGACGACGAGCTGACACGACAGAGGCCGGGTCTGCAGTCTAATGCGGGTGTGATCACTGTTGTGTACCGGCCCAGGAGCTCTTCTTCAGTCCAAACCGTGGGCCAGGACTCATACCTGGGCCTAGATACAAGTGGACCGCTTTGGACAAAGGAGTTGGGTGAAGTTTCTGCCCTACCTGTGGACCGGGCCGCCAGCGCAACGAGATTGCAGTATGCTCTCTCCCCGTTGGCTAGACCTTTCTAGCTTGCGAGTCAGAACAAATCGATCGGCTCGCTTGACCTGAGCGTGGGCGTGGGCGGCATGGAGATCTCGAATGCTGGGTTCAGTGATTACGAGCCAGATTCCCCAACCAGTGTTGTGCAGGAGATGTTATGTGTGAGTCTTTCTCCAGACTCGGAGGATGAGCAGGCGGAGGCCGGTAGGCATGGGCCAACACCTATAGGCGAGGAGATTAGGGAGGTGCAAACCCCAGCGGGTGCTGTTGCGTTTGCTAGTGACGCAGATAGCAGCGTGGACGTGAACTGCAGAATTGTGACCTTCAGGAAGAAGGTCCAGAGGACTATTTCCCCTCTCCTTCCGCGCCCGATCGTGAGGAAGCCCAGGGGGAAGAGGCCGCCACCATCCCACGTGCGGCGCAGTGGTCGTCTTACCGGCAAGTTCGCCCCGGGATCGCCGATCTCGAGGCAGCAGAAGGCTCTCATGGCGCAGCTGGGTGTGGCCAAAGAGGGCGACGTGATTGGGGAGGAAGCCATGGAGGCTTACCTAAAGCTATTTGAGGTTCTGCTCAACGAGGAGAGGATTTCTGCGATCTTGGCACTGTTCGGCTGGCAGCCAGATGCTTTGCCTTTGGGAGGTCTTATTAGCTAGTGGATTAGCGTGTGCGTTTGGGGGAGAGGACGTTCATCATGTCTGACGTCTTCTTCTCCCTGCTCGTGTGGAATGTGCGTGGGGTTAACTCGCCTGCACATTGTGATGCTTTATTTCAAATTGTAGCCATGTCAGGCGCCAGTGTAATTTGCTTTCAAGAAACTAAGATGGAAGTTATTCCGTATTCGGTGGTTTGTCGATGTTTGGGGCGGGAATTTGACAAGTTCTTCTTCCTACCAGCTATAGGAACCCGTGGGGGTATCCTCATAGTGTGGAAATCTGCGGTAGTCACCATTACAAACCATAACTTGGCCACCTACTCGCTCACGGTTCAAGTGTTAGCCGGGGGGCGCCTGGTTGGTGGTTCACAGGGCGTATGGACCCTAATCAGATGTGGATAAATGCCTCTTTCTACAAGAGCTGCGAGATGTGAGGGACCTTCATCCAGGAAAGTGGCTTGTGGCAAGGGATTTTAATCTCATATTAGATGCGGAGGATAAGAACAACCCCAACCTTCACCGAAGAATGATGGGGAAGTTCCGTAAACTCATTGTGGACTTAGAACTAAAAGAGATGTACCTCAATGGGTGGAGGTACACATGGTCAAAAGAAAGAGCGGTCCCCACAATGGAGGGATTAGACCGTGTTTTTTCATCGGCTGATTGGGAGGTGGATTTTCCCTCCTCATGTCTATCGGCACTAAGCTCTAGTGCGTCGGATCACTGTCCCTTACTCCTCAACCTCAACTTGGAGATGAAAGTGGGCATGAGGTTTCATTTCGAGGCATTCTGGCCCAAAGTGGAAGGGTTCGTGGAGACAATGCAGCAGGCGTGGAACTCCACACCATATATCCAGAATCCTCTCAAGCGCTTGAATGCTAGACTCAAGATCACTGTGAGGATGCTCACGAGCTGGAGTGACCGCTTCATTGGTAATGTCAAATTGCAAATCCTGATTGCCAATGAGGTCATCCAGAGGCTCGATGTGGCTATGGAGCGACGTGCTCTGTCACCACAAGAGCGTGGACTTAGACGGCTGCTCAAGAAGAAGCTGTTGGGCTTGGCCTCCCTTGAGAGGACTATCGCAAGACAAAGGGCGCGAACGTTGTGGCTCAAAGAGGGGGACGCCTGCACAAAATTCTTCCACCTATATGCGAGTGGTAGGAGGCGGAAGAACCACATCGCTCATCTTATGGTGGACAGAGTTCTTGTTGCTGAGCAAGGGGGCAAAGCTCATGTTGTGGACTGCTACTATGAGGAGTTGCTCGGTTCGGCTCCGGAGCATGGGTTCTCTCTAGATCTTGACTACCTAGACATACCCACACATGATCTCGCATCCCAGGATGAGATGTTCACCGAGGACGAGGTGTGGGGGTGATAAAGGCGCAAGAACAGGACAAAGCGCCCGACCCCGATGGGTTCACAGGGCGCTTCTACACCAGCTGCTGGTCTATCATCAAGGCCGACGTTCTTGAGGCTTTTGTAGCCTTGTGGAAGGGTGACTGGTGGGGAATGGGTGCGACCAATGGAGCCTTGGTCACACTCTTGCCAAAAAACCCAGATGCAGTGGAAGTTAAGGACTTCTGGCCTATAAGCCTGATACACAGTGTGGCCAAACTGGTATCCAAGGTCTTGGCGGAGAGGCTGGCACCGAGGATGGCTGAACTAGTGGGCCCGCGTCAGAGTGCCTTCATCCGGGGCGCTGTTTACATTACAAGTTCCAACTGGTTCAGGGCACGGCTAGGAGGCTCCATTGTCAGAGAGTGGACGCAGTGCTCTGGAAGCTTGACATCTGTAACATCCCAATTTTTAAAATTCCAAAATCATGCATACATTCATCATCTCATCTGCATTCCATTTAAATTTTTTTAAATTTTAAACTCAACCAATGAACCCATTTGTCCTTTATTTAATTTTTCACAAAAGGGTATTTTTAATTTTTATTAAATTATTTTGTATCGAGAGGACTACCATTAGTCTCTATTTTGCACAAGCTTTCCAAAACATATTTTAAAATAAATTTGTGAGAATATTGAACCAAGAACTGAAAACAGAAAAGAGAAAAGAAAAGAACAAAAAAAAAAGGGTTAGCCGGGCCAGCCGAGCCGGCCCAGCATCTTACCTGCCGCACACGCCGCGCGCAGAGGCCCACTGCCAGCCCAGCTCTGCAACCCTCTCCCCTCTCGCTGACTGGCGGGCCCCACCCGTCAGCGCCCTCTTCCCCAACCTCCGGCCGAAACCGCCGCCGCGCCCACGACGCGCACGGACGCGCTCCACCTCGCCACGCTCCCCACTCCCCCACGCCTCGCAACGGCCCTCCGAGACCCCCCTTAAATCCCCGCACCCCGCTCCTCCATCTTCCCCAACCCACGCACACCACACCGCCCCCAGGCCGCCGGATTTCGCCGCCGAAGACCACCATGGCCGCCGCCGTCCTTCACTGATTCCGGTGAGCACAGACTTCCCCGCTCCCTCCCGTCCATCCCCTCGACTTCGCCGCCCTTTCGCGCACCTCCCTGACCTGTTTTCCGTCCCCTGCCGTGCACTAGATCGAGCGGAGCTTCCTCGACCGACGCCACCGTCCGCTGCCGCAACTCCGGCAAGGATCCACCGACGCCCCGGAGCTTCCCCGACCACGCCATCGACCCCGCCTCGAGCTCCTCCGCCTTCTGGTGAGTCCGCAACATCCCCTGGCCCTCTCCCCCGTCGCGTCCATGCACGCCGGCAATGACGCCGCCGTCGCCGGAGCCGCGCCGGCGCAACGCGCCGCTCTGCTTAGGTCGCTAGGATCTCGACCGTCCGATCGCGATCGGACGGCTACCGTTAGTTCACTTAAGCGAACCGGTACGGGCCAGTGGCGTTGCGCCACGTCGCCCTATTCGATTTAATTCGTCTGGAAATTGAGAAATAAAAACAGAAAATGATTCAAACTTCAAAAATTCATAACTTTCTAACCCTAAGTCCAAATTTAGCAAACTTTATATCACTGAAAAGCTATTGACATGTAGTTTACTGTGGCATCATTTGTTTTACTTTTTGCATCTGTTAAAATTGATCAATTTGCAGAGAGCCATTTCGGCCATTTAATTCAAAACTGGAGTTTTAAAAATTATTTTAAAATGAATCTTTTTGGTAAATGTCAACAATTAACTCCTCTGTCCAGAGAGCCTAACACACTATTTTATTTATTAATAAGAGTTCAAAGGTATCAAATTTACTTGTAAATGCTCTAGTATTTCAAAAATGTTTTCAATTAATAACAATGCATTAAACTTTGCTCATTTCATCATGCATCATTTAAAAACCAGAGAACTAATAAAGTGTACTACTCTCTTAATAATGTTGTTTGCATCCATACATGCATAGCATTGTTTTTGTAATGTGCATGTGTATTGAATTGTTGTATGTTTGTTGTCTTTTAGATTGTGCGGAGTGTCTCACGTGTTGTGAAGAGTGTAACTACAACTCTTCAGTTGGCCAAGGCAAGTGACACCATAAAAGTCCTACTACTTTTACTACTATGCACTTAGTGTTTTCAGTAGTATGCATGATAGGCTTGTTACTGAATATTATACTATGCTATGCTCCTATTAGTGTGTAGCCATCCCCCACCCAGAACTTTGTAGTATGGAACTTAGTATAGTCATGCTATGAAAAATGTTTTGATTAGTTGGATAGTGATGGAAACTAATAACTAATCAATGAACTACCTGGGTGCTGGTTGGAGAACCATGGTGGGTGACTACTCAGGGGGTCCATGTCTATGGTTCATGTCTATGGTAATTTGCCCTTGGTGGAAGTGCACACTTGTGGAAAGTCACCCAGGCTTAAAGAGATTGTAGACTCTCCTTGTTCAGTAGCTTCTAGTGCAGCCACATGTCATATGGGCTCTGTCTTGATCAATTAGGTTGTGAGACCCTGGTTCTGTCGTGACCAGCAGATGTAGGGGATGATAGGTTGGAGTGGGTCCGACGTTGACTCCGGGGAATTACTTCTGAAAGATCTCGTCTCGGTCTTCTCTTTTCCATTGCATAATTGGTTGCAATGGAGGATGGAATGATTGGGTCTTGTGGTGAAAGTGCACACCCTCTCGAGAGTTAAAAACTAAGTATACTTAGCCGTGTCCCCGGTTATGGACAATTTTGAGCAACTAGACCGGGAAGCTGTTGAAGATCTCCTCATCCCAATTTCTAAATTAAAACTTGAGGGTGAACAAGGGATGGGAGCTCACTGATGTCTATCGGTGGTGCTTGTTGTGAGTAGTTGTCAAAGGTGTTCACTGATGTCTATCAGTGGTACTCTTTGTCTAAGATAAAATTGTTTTACAAATGATAGGATGAAACTGGCTTTATGCAAAACAGCCTCAAACTCCACTTAGCCAAATATTCATGTAGAAGATAGGTTGCCATTTATATCCACATAAGTGTCATCTTGCCATCACAATTCAATTGTGCTGACCCATATAGTTGGGCTGTAACTCACCGTTGCAGGTCCGTCAGACGATGAGTGAGGTTTCGACAGGGTTTCGAGTCTACAACCAACATGCTTGCCTGTGGCACATGAAGATGATGGGCTCACTGTATCATTTGCTTTCCGCTGTGTGTTTACTTTGGTTTGAGCTAGCCTTCGGCTATGCACCTTGTATCGAATCTTTTAAATTCTGGATCATCGTGTAATATACTTTGATACAATGTTATGGTATTGCATCTCAAACTGTGTGTGCTAGCAAGTCGATCCAGGGACTAGCACGTTACACGGGGAATCCCAACCTTTGTTAAAAGGTGGGGGTTCTACAGATGGTATCAGAGCACTGTGTTGCCTGTAGGTTCGTGACCCTAGGTTGATTCTAGAACATAGGAAAGACCATAGGACAAAAACTATATATACTATTTTATCTTGGAAAGAAAATGCTTTATAAGAGAGTTTTGACTTTGCATTTATTTGTTTCATAATTTCATCTCATAACACTTGTCTAATCTTTTACCTCCTCTCTCAAAATTGTTTTGTAGATGTCTACCTTCACGCACCGTATTGTGGCTGGAAACGGAGAGACTGAGCACTTTGATCAGCAGCTGGCTGAACTGGCCCAGTTGGTGGGGATACCTCCGCCAATATTTCGGGGTCAGCTGTTGTACCAGGAGTACGGCATCGAGAGGTGGCTGATTGAGACGACGATTCCGGCTCGCATTGACGACCCCACGACTCGGGAGGAGATCTATGAGGAGAGGTACCCTGACTGGGATATGTCCGTGCAGGTGGCTATGCAAGGAGCCATGGCACGCATATGCGGACTGTACCGCTGCTACATACCTTCTGGATCCCCTTACCGTACCTTTGGGAGACGCCGCATGGATGGTACCCCGTACTTCTTCCCCAACAATGAGAACATGACGGTACATCGTCAACATCTGGTGGAGCGTGAGTGCAACGCAGTAGACCTCGAGGAGTTGATGAGGGGCCAGATGACTTATCTGGATCAAGCTATCAACACACTTGAAGAAGCCAACACCAAGATTGAGCATTGTGAGCTAGCCAACGCGTACGTTCTCAACAAGAGAGATGAGCTACTGGAAGCCAACAAAGTACTAGAGGAAAGCAACAAGAAGTTGTTGGAGAGGATTGAGAAGTTGGAAGAGCCACGCAAGCTAGAGGAGGAACTTCTCGGGATCAAGGTGTTTGATGAAGTTCTGGTCAAGACCATGAAGTTGATGATAGAGCGCAGGGAGTTGCTAGTACAGGAGAATGTCGAACTGAAGAAGAAGCTAGCAGAGGCACAAGCTCCCAAGATAGATCAGGTGATGGCTGATGCAGAAGAGGAGGACCCAGAGGAGCGGGCCATAGAGACCTCGGATGGACAGACCATTTGGATTGTTCCTGAGGATGAGGACAAACCAGCGTTCAACACTCGGTCCCATGCACGCAAGGTCATCTGTCTCAAGGCCATCAGAGAGTTTCCCCAGTAGTAGTTCGACCACCATTTATCCTTCGAGTAGTCATTTCGATTTGAGTATTGATCTACCAACTTGTGGTATGGCAGTACATGTTAGCCCTTTTGTTTTCCAAAACTCATTCATTTATCACTTTTGAGATTATCAAAGTACTACTTTTGAATTAAAATCCTCATGTTGAGTTGTTTGCTTGATGTGTTACTTGGTTTTGTTGTATGGGTAGATTTTCCTTTCCTTTCTATCTCGATTCTCATCTATGCTAAACCTCAGATGCCTCCTCGCCGCGACAACAACAACAACAACGATGAGAACAACAACAATGGGCTGCAGCAAGTGATGACTCAACTCATGCAAGTGATGACTCAGATCTTAGCAAACAACAACAACAACAACAACAACCCACCCCCACCACCTCAAGTGGACATGCTCACCCGATTCCTGAGGCTGAGACCAGCAACATTCACAGTGCCTCAGAGCCCGTCATAGCTGACGACTGGCTACGCTCAGTGAATAAGAATCTGGTGACCATCGGCTGTTCTGATGCTGAGAAAGTTCGGTTTGCGGCACACTTGTTAGAAGGACCCGCCGCTAGCTGGTGGGACAACTTTCAGATCACTCACCCAATTGAGGAGGTCACTTGGGAACTGTTCCAAGAAGGTTTCCGTACTGCACACATATCAACTGGGGTGATGAGTCTGAAGAAGAGAGAGTTCCGCAACCTGCGACAGGGTAACCGCACAGTGGCTGCATACATAGAAGAGTTCAACAATCTGGCACGCTATGCGCCGGACGACGTCGACAGCGACACTAAAAGAAGGGAGAGATTCTTGGATGGGAATGATGAACTAGCTATTCAGCTGTCAGTTGTCTACACGCCCAACTATCAATCCCTACTCGACAAGGCCACTATCTTAGAGAGCAAACAGAAGCAGGCTGAGAACAGGAAGAGGAAGCATACCTTTGAAAAGCATTATGCTGGGCCACCCCAGAAGATGCGTGGCTTCCAGGATGGCAGTGGAAGTTCTGGATTCCACAAGCATGCTAGCAATGGACACCAACATGGCGGAAACAACCACAACCACAACCACGGCCACAACCCCAATGGAGGCTATCGGGGCCACAACCACAATGGAAATGGAAACCACCATGGACAGCATCGTCACAACCCTTCAGAGAAGAGGGACATCAGTCAGGTGCAATGCTACTCATGTAAGAAGATGGGACACTACTCCAATGAATGCCCAGAGAAGAAGGCTGATCAAACTATCAAGCCAAACCCGTTCCAGAAAGGGCATGTGAACCATATGGACGTGGAAGAAATCATAGATCAACCTGACATGGTGATAGGTAAGTTCTTGATCAATACATGTCCAGCACTTGTACTTTTTGATTCTGGAGCATCCCATTCATTCATTTCAAGAACCTTTGTGAAAAAGCATGGTTTACCTACCACCACTCTGGTTAGACCTATCAGGGTTAGTTCTCCCGGGGGGGAGATGTTAGCTAAATCAGGTAGTAGCCCACTGACTCTAGACATTGGAAATCACAATTCCCCACTGAACTGATCATTTTGGAAAACCAAGGCCTCGATGTCATACTAGGGATGGATTGGTTATCACAGTATAAGGGTCAGATAGACTGTTCTAGCCGAGCCATCATTCTCACTACCCCAGAAAAGAGGAAATCCGATACCAGTCCTTCTATGGATCCAAAGATGCCAAGATTAATTCTCTTAAGGGGGTTAGTATGGAAGAGATACCTATAGTGAAGGATTACCCGGATGTATTCCGGAGGAACTACCAGGGATGCCACCAAATAGAGATGTAGAGTTCCTCATAGAATTACTACCCGGCACAGGACCAATAGCCAAGAGACCTTACCCAATGTCAGTGGAGGAACTGAAGGAACTTAAGTCACAGCTTGAAGAACAGTTAGGAAAGGGGTTCATTCGCCCAAGTTCATCCTCATGGGGAGCTCCTGTTCTGTTTGTGGAGAAGAAGGACAAGAGTATGAGGTTATGCATGGATTATCGTTCCCTGAATGAAGTGACCATTAAGAATAAATACCCACTACCGAGGATCAATGATTTATTTGACCAGTTAGAAGGAGCTACAGTATTCTCTAAGATCGATCTTCGGTCAGGATATTTTCAATTAAAGATCAGAGAACATGACATTCCAAAAACAGCATTCGTCACGAGATATGGACTCTACGAGTATACCGTCATGCCATTCGGGTTGACCAATGCCCCAGCATACTTCATGAACATGATGAACAAGGTGTTCATGGAGTTCCTAGACAAGTTTGTTGTCGTCTTTATCGATGACATACTGATCTACTCCAAGAACAAGGAAGAGCATGAAGAACACCTACGTCTAGTCATGGAGAAGCTCAGAGAGCATAAGTTATATGCCAAATTCAGCAAGTGTGAATTTTGGCTACAAGAGGTTGGATTCTTGGGACATATAGTATCAAGAGAAGGTGTTGCAGTTGACCCTGCAAAGGTCGCAGCAGTAATGGAATGGTTGTCTCCCAAGACAGTAGCAGAGATACGCAGTTTCTTAGGTTTGGCAGGGTACTATCGGAGATTCATTGAGAACTTCTCCAAGATAGCTAAACCCATGACAGAATTGCTAAAGAAAGGGAAGAAGTTTGAATGGACAGAAGCTTGTGAAACTAGTTTCCAAGAGTTGAAGAAACGATTAGTATCAGCCCCAGTCCTATGCCTGCCTGATCTGGAGAAAGATTTCCAGGTTTACTGTGATGCCTCTCGCCAAGGTTTGGGATGCGTCTTGATGCAGACAGGCAAAGTAGTATCATATGCCTCGAGGCAACTCAAGAAGCATGAGGGCAATTATCCCACACATGATCTTGAGTTGGCAGCAGTAGTACATGCATTGAAGACTTGGAGGCATTACCTGATGGGAAAGCGTTGTGAAGTGTTCACTGACCACAAGAGTTTGAAGTATATTTTCACTCAGAAGGAGCTGAACTTGAGACAGAGAAGGTGGTTAGAACTAATCAAGGATTATGATCTGAGCCTACAGTACCACCCTGGCAAGGCTAATGTAGTGGCCGACGCCTTAAGTCGTAAGGTTTATGTAAATGGCCTCACGGCGGGAGAATTACCCGAGGACTTGTGTGAACAGTTTAAGGAGCTAAGATTGGAAGTAGTGTCAGAAGGATATGTGGCATCACTTGAAGTTCAGCCCACATTGATGGATAGGATCAGAGAAGCACAAAAGACCGACAAGGAGATGGAAGAAATCAGAGTTAACATGAGCAAAGATAAAGCAAAGGGTTTCCGCAAGGATGAACAAGGAACCCTATGGTTCGAAAATCGTATTTGTGTACCCTGTGACGCCGAGCTTAGGAGCCTAATTCTGCAAGAGGCTCATGATTCACCATACTCTATCCACCCTGGCAACACAAAGATGTACATGGATATAAAGGGTAGATTTTGGTGGAGTAATCTGAAGAAAGACATAGCTAAGCACATTGCATTATGCGACGTGTGTAATAAAGTTAAAGCAGAACATCAGAAACCAGCCGGACTACTACAACCCTTGCCTGTGCCTGAATGGAAGTGGGATAAGATAGGCATGGACTTCATCACAGGTTTACCCAGAACCAAGTCCGGATATGATTCTATATGGGTAGTAGTGGATCGTTTGACCAAGGTGGCTCACTTTATTCCCGTAAAGACCACTTACACCAGTGCTAAGCTTGCAAAGTTGTACATCAATAGGATTGTGTGTCTGCACGGTGTGCCGAAGAGCATTGTTTCCGACAGAGGAACACAATTCACATCACATTTTTGGAAGCAACTACATGAGTCCCTAGGGACAAGGCTAGAATTCAGCACTGCCTTCCACCCACAAACTGATGGACAAACAGAAAGGGTGAACCAAATCCTAGAGGATATGTTAAGAGCATGTGCGTTAGATTATGGGTCTAGTTGGGATGATAATCTACCATATGCCGAGTTTTCATATAACAATAGTTACCAGGCCAGCATTGAGATGGCACCATTTGAGGCCTTGTATGGAAGGAAATGCACCACCCCATTGTTATGGAGCGGTGTTGGAGAGCGCAGTTTGTTTGGACCAGACATCATTCAAGAGGCCGAAGAGAAAGTCAGATTGATTAAGGATAGACTAAAGATAGCTCAGTCTAGACAGAAGAGCTACGCAGATTCGAAGCGTAGAGATGTCACGTACGAGATCGGAGATAGGGCTTACCTCAGAGTCTCCCCACTACGCGGTGTGAAGAGATTTGGAATCAAAGGAAAGTTAGCACCACGATTCATTGGACCATACAAAATCCTCTCTCGCAGAGGAGAAGTAGCTTATGAGTTAGAACTTCCAGGAGTACTATCAGCGGTACACAATGTGTTCCACGTGAGTCAGTTGAAGAAGTGTCACCCAGAAATGGCAGAAACCTCATTGAAGGACACGGTATCTTTGGACGAAGTCCAGCTCGAGAGTGACCTCACTACGAAGAAAAACCTATCAAGATCTTGGAAACAGCCGAGAGACTTACCCGTACCAAGACAATCATGCTTTGCAAGGTTCAGTGGGATCACCACACCGAAGAAGAAGCCACTTGGGAAAGAGAAGAAGATCTTCGTGAAGACCACCCACACCTCTTTGCTATCCCATCCGAATCTCGAGGGCGAGATTCATCTTAAGGGGGTTAGATTTGTAACATCCCAATTTTCAAATTCCAAAATCATGCATACATTCATCATCTCATCTGCATTCCATTTAAATTTTTAAATTTAAACTCAACCAATGAACCCATTTGTCTTTATTTTAATTTTTCACAAAAGGGTATTTTTAATTTTTATTAAATTATTTTGTATCGAGAGGACTACCATTAGTTCTATTTTGCACAAGCTTTCCAAAACATATTTTAAAATAAATTTTGAAATATTGAACCAAGAACTGAAAACAGAAAAGAGAAAAGAAAAGAACAAAAAAAAAAGGGTTAGCCGGGCCAGCCGAGCCGGCCCAGCATCTTACCTGCCGCACACGCCGCGCGCAGAGGCCCACTGCCAGCCCAGCTCTGCAACCCTCTCCCCTCTCGCTGACTGGCGGGCCCCACCCGTCAGCGCCCTCTTCCCCAACCTCCGGCCGAAACCGCCGCCGCGCCCACGACGCGCACGGACGCGCTCCACCTCGCCACGCTCCCCACTCCCCCACGCCTCGCAACGGCCCTCCGAGACCCCCCTTAAATCCCCGCACCCCGCTCCTCCATCTTCCCCAACCCACGCACACCACACCGCCCCCAGGCCGCCGGATTTCGCCGCCGAAGACCACCATGGCCGCCGCCGTCCTTCACTGATTCCGGTGAGCACAGACTTCCCCGCTCCCTCCCGTCCATCCCCTCGACTTCGCCGCCCTTTCGCGCACCTCCCTGACCTGTTTTCCGTCCCCTGCCGTGCACTAGATCGAGCGGAGCTTCCTCGACCGACGCCACCGTCCGCTGCCGCAACTCCGGCAAGGATCCACCGACGCCCCGGAGCTTCCCCGACCACGCCATCGACCCCGCCTCGAGCTCCTCCGCCTTCTGGTGAGTCCGCAACATCCCCTGGCCCTCTCCCCCGTCGCGTCCATGCACGCCGGCAATGACGCCGCCGTCGCCGGAGCCGCGCCGGCGCAACGCGCCGCTCTGCTTAGGTCGCTAGGATCTCGACCGTCCGATCGCGATCGGACGGCTACCGTTAGTTCACTTAAGCGAACCGGTACGGGCCAGTGGCGTTGCGCCACGTCGCCCTATTCGATTTAATTCGTCTGGAAATTGAGAAATAAAAACAGAAAATGATTCAAACTTCAAAAATTCATAACTTTCTAACCCTAAGTCCAAATTTAGCAAACTTTATATCACTGAAAAGCTATTGACATGTAGTTTACTGTGGCATCATTTGTTTTACTTTTTGCATCTGTTAAAATTGATCAATTTGCAGAGAGCCATTTCGGCCATTTAATTCAAAACTGGAGTTTTAAAAATTATTTTAAAATGAATCTTTTTGGTAAATGTCAACAATTAACTCCTCTGTCCAGAGAGCCTAACACACTATTTTATTTATTAATAAGAGTTCAAAGGTATCAAATTTACTTGTAAATGCTCTAGTATTTCAAAAATGTTTTCAATTAATAACAATGCATTAAACTTTGCTCATTTCATCATGCATCATTTAAAAACCAGAGAACTAATAAAGTGTACTACTCTTTAATAATGTTGTTTGCATCCATACATGCATAGCATTGTTTTTGTAATGTGCATGTGTATTGAATTGTTGTATGTTTGTTGTCTTTTAGATTGTGCGGAGTGTCTCACGTGTTGTGAAGAGTGTAACTACAACTCTTCAGTTGGCCAAGGCAAGTGACACCATAAAAGTCCTACTACTTTTACTACTATGCACTTAGTGTTTTCAGTAGTATGCATGATAGGCTTGTTACTGAATATTATACTATGCTATGCTCCTATTAGTGTGTAGCCATCCCCCACCCAGAACTTTGTAGTATGAAACTTAGTATAGTCATGCTATGAAAAATGTTTTGATTAGTTGGATAGTGATGGAAACTAATAACTAATCAATGAACTACCTGGGTGCTGGTTGGAGAACCATGGTGGGTGACTACTCAGGGGGTCCATGTCTATGGTTCATGTCTATGGTAATTTGCCCTTGGTGGAAGTGCACACTTGTGGAAAGTCACCCAGGCTTAAAGAGATTGTAGACTCTCCTTGTTCAGTAGCTTCTAGTGCAGCCACATGTCATATGGGCTCTGTCTTGATCAATTAGGTTGTGAGACCCTGGTTCTGTCGTGACCAGCAGATGTAGGGGATGATAGGTTGGAGTGGGTCCGACGTTGACTCCGGGGAATTACTTCTGAAAGATCTCGTCTCGGTCTTCTTTTCCATTGCATAATTGGTTGCAATGGAGGATGGAATGATTGGGTCTTGTGGTGAAAGTGCACACCCTCTCGAGAGTTAAAAACTAAGTATACTTAGCCGTGTCCCCGGTTATGGACAATTTTGAGCAACTAGACCGGGAAGCTGTTGAAGATCTCCTCATCCCAATTTCTAAATTAAAACTTGAGGGTGAACAAGGGATGGGAGCTCACTGATGTCTATCGGTGGTGCTTGTTGTGAGTAGTTGTCAAAGGTGTTCACTGATGTCTATCAGTGGTACTCTTTGTCTAAGATAAAATTTGTTTTACAAATGATAGGATGAAACTGGCTTATGCAAAACAGCCTCAAACTCCACTTAGCCAAATATTCATGTAGAAGATAGGTTGCCATTTATATCCACATAAGTGTCATCTTGCCATCACAATTCAATTGTGCTGACCCATATAGTTGGGCTGTAACTCACCGTTGCAGGTCCGTCAGACGATGAGTGAGGTTTCGACAGGGTTTCGAGTCTACAACCAACATGCTTGCCTGTGGCACATGAAGATGATGGGCTCACTGTATCATTTGCTTTCCGCTGTGTGTTTACTTTGGTTTGAGCTAGCCTTCGGCTATGCACCTTGTATCGAATCTTTTAAATTCTGGATCATCGTGTAACATACTTTGATACAATGTTATGGTATTGCATCTCAAACTGTGTGTGCTAGCAAGTCGATCCAGGGACTAGCACGTTACACGGGGAATCCCAACCTTTGTTAAAAGGTGGGGGTTCTACAACATCACAAAAGTTATCGACACAGTGGATTGGGCTTTCTTGAGTGAAGTCCTCGGGAAGCTAGGTTTTGGTGACAGGTGGTTGGCAATGATAGCAGGATTACTAGCCACCGCCTCCACCAGAATACTGCTGAATGGAGTGGCCGGTGGAGTCATTGTTAACCGGCGTGGTTTGAGGCAGGGGGCCCACTCTCCCCCTGTTGTTCGTCAAGGTGATGGCTTGTTTGAACTACATGATGGATAAGGCAGCACAAGAGGGGCTTCTCTCCCCCCTAGCTGCCTCCGGAATTCGGCTGAGAACCTCAATCTTCACGGATGACGTGGTTACATTCCTGAGACCGACGGAGATGGATATTCGCACATGTGCGGCCATCATGGAAGACTTCGGTGAGGCTTCG
Organism: Poa pratensis; assembly: GCA_947311845.1. NCBI lineage: Eukaryota > Viridiplantae > Streptophyta > Magnoliopsida > Poales > Poaceae > Poa > Poa pratensis. The sequence continues at coordinate 38,531,820 of CAMZMU010000080.1, read as the reverse complement.
GGTCTGCACACAAATCTCAATAAGTGCACGGCCCGCCTCATACGATGTGGACCCGAGCAGCAAGCACTGGTGCAACAAGGCCTGCATTGCGAAGTCAAGGGGTTCCCGGTAACTTACCTTGGGCTCCCCTAGGGCTACGCAAGGCGTCGGCGGCTCAGCTTCAGCCGGTGGTGGACAAGGCCGCAGCTAAGCTATAGCCATGGTGCGCAAGGCTCATGAATAGGGGGGACGATCTACTCTGGTACGCACCACCCTAGCATCGATGCCAGTACACACGATGATGTCTCTTGACATGTCCTGCAAGACTCTCGATGCGCTGAAGGGCATCATGAGGGGATTCCTATGGAAAGCAAGGAAGGATGTCAAAGGGGGCCACTGTCTTGTGGCGTGGGATAAGGTGGCTTCACCAAAGGAATGTGGAGGGCTCGGTATACCAGAATTGTACGTGTTTGATGAATCTAGCAGTGCGGGCCAGATGGCCGTGGTTACGTAAGGTGGATGACTCGAAGCCGTGGGCGGAACTGAACATCCAAGTCCCATGGCAATCGACGGCAATCTTTCAGGCAGCCACACAGACGGACCTAGGGGACGGGGAGACCGCTCTCTTCTGGATGGATTGGTGGCTTGACGGCCAGAGGATTGTGGAGATCGCCCCAAACTTGTCAGGGAAAGTTGCTAAGAGGCATCTCAGGAAGCGCACGGTCCGCGAGGGCCTTTAGGGGGCATGGCTCACTGACTGTTGCCAGATTTGTCGACTGCGGCACATGAGGAGTTCTTCCTCCTTTGGGACAGGCTGGCTGAGATACAGCTAGACCCACTGGTTGCTGATGCCCACGTGTGGGCGTGGGAGCGTGACGGGAAATTCACAGCCCGATCGGCATACAGAGCCTTCATCACTACTAGGGTTGAGGCGGAAGGCGTGGACTAGATTTGGGAGTCGAGGGCACCTGCTAGCTGCCTTTTCTTTGCTTGGCTGGCGACCAAGAACCGGTGCTGGACAGCAGATCGACTCCAGCGAAGAAGTTTACCACACCCAACCGTATGCCCGTTCTGTGACCAGGAACAGGAGACGATTCAACACCTCCTTCTGGGGTGTGTGCTTTCTCGCGAGGTCTGGGCCTCTGTTCTAGGTTTCTGGGGTAAGTTGCAGTGGATGCCCGATGTGGACACACCGCTAGTCCAATGGTGGACGAGCCATATGGCTACCCGACAGGTTGCGCAGAACCTGTGGACTGCCCTCACACTCGTTCTGTGGTGCATTTGGCGCCACCGTAACGATGTGGTGTTTGAGGGAGCGGAACCCTCCGCCAGGACAGTGCAGCGGAAGATTCGTACAGAGTATGAGGCTTGGAAGATTGCTGGGCTTTTCTGGGGCAAGGCGTTTGGTTTTCCACCAGCGCTGGAGAGTTGGTTAGTAGGAGAGTAGGCTTGTGTGTGGGAGCTGCTACCCCTGTTAGCAGCATTTGGCCGCTTCGACGGCGTTGTAAACTCAGCCATCTTGGCTCTTCTTCTATGATATGAGATACACCTTCCAGGGTGTATTCTAGAAAAAAAAAGATGTTAATTATTATTGCCTCTTGGGCATACATCTAACAACACATATCTCCTATATGAACATGTTGTGCATGATGTACTCATCCCTATCCATTCCTCAATCTTTGGTTAGCATCTAAGATCGTTGAGGAGGAGAACCAGGAAGTCCAGCCAGAAAAGGAGGAGAGGTCTACTCCTAGGTACCTGATTTTAAAGCAGGATCTGAAGATCATCATGCGCCGAGCAGCCGTAGTGTAGCATCAATATGTTGTTGAGCTATATCATGGTATTAGGTATTGTAGTTTCAGTATTTTATCGTTGTGTAAGATGTTAGCTGAGTTTCCTCAGTGCTTTGAGGAAGAACTTATGATTTTTGTACACCTTTGGGCTTGTGGTAATTAATATATAATATGAGGGTTGCAATATTCGTGGAACGGTGTTTCATAAGGTTTATATCAACAACTGACGCAAACACACAGTGGTGTGAAAGGTCACAACAAAGCCTAATCAATGTTTTTTGGTAAGTGACTTTGTATGTGGTTATAAATGATATGCTATTAGATATAGTAATGGATGGAGGATTAAAAGTTATGGGGATAGAGAATTACGCTATCTCTTACCTATTAACTTTCCTCAAAACTGATGAACACATCACTAGCTACCTATTTATCTTTCTTCTTTCTAAAATCTGATAAGAACATACCACTAGAAACCTCCTTCCCTTTTGTCGCTCGTCGCCCTTGCCCTGGTCGCTCCCAACTAGCGTAGAGCAGGCGCAATCGAGCACCATTGAGTTGGTGACCTTAACGCCGAGCCCTCTCACCTCATAGTCGTGTATTTGAGGAGTTTCCTAAATTTGTTAGACTAGATTCAGTTAATCTAACCAGCAGAGTGGACTCCCTTCGATTACTACAAGATATTTAAAAACCTAAAAATCCAGACCACTTGACACAATTAAGGCAATAACCTATGATGAACAGATGAATGGTAGATGATAATGAGGAAGTGTGCCTTGGTATTTTCTGTTGGGGAGTCTGATTCATCCAATCACAACGAATGACGTCAACCTATTCCCTAGGTGCAAAAGCTCTTGGTTCTGTAATTTGAGGTATTGAAAAACTTAAAATCAAACAAAAATGAAATTAAGTAAAAAAGATCTCACTACAACAAAATGGAATTTACTAATTAATTAAGATCTTTCCTATTGACAACCAAAACATTTTCACACGAATGTCTGTATTAGTGTGCAGTTTTGCCATTTAAAGTCAGAGCAGTCATTCCTCAGATCGCCACGTGAGAAGTCAATTACTGTCCTATTTTGGAACGTTGATTCATAGTCTCGCCTTAAGACTTGTTTGATTTGCTAGGGAGTGGAGTGGATTGACATGTATCTAGGGGATTAAATCCTCTATAAGTCAAAATCCTCTCCAATCCACTTGGCGAGTGGATTAACCGAACGAGCACTGCCCTAAGTAAACATGATACAAATCAGATCCTTCCTAGCAACACCACAATATACTCAAGATCGCGCGCCACCACAAGTTGCTGATTGAGCCCACCTGTCCAATCCAGTCACCACTCGCCATAGAAATTATTTATCTTCCCGGTTAGAAAAATTGTACAGCAATCGATCCCAAGAGGGATAACGCCCTGGCACTGCCGTATCACGAGCCGGCCACAACGGAGCCGCCACGTGGCACGTCGGCGGTCGCACCAGCGTTATCCCATCCGCGCGCCTCCCTGGCCGCACGCAGGTTTTGCCGCCTCGAGTGTGAGTATATTGGCCCGTCGCCGCGCCATTGCTGGACGCTTTTCCTCTGAGTTCACAAGCAAAGACAGACTTTGAGAGAGAGATGGCAGCCTCCATGATCACCTCGCCGCTGGTGGCGCCGACAAGCCTGCCGTCCCTCTCCCGCCGGGGCTCCAATTTCGCCGTCGTCAACAGCGGTGGCAAGAAGATCAAGGTCGACAAGCCCCTCGGTACGTACGTCGACAGAGTTCAGACACACCATGCATGATTCATGCATGCTCTGCTCCGGTGATGATCGATGAAGATCTATCTATCTATGGATTCATTCGTTTGATCCGAGGAATTCTTTCCTTGTCCACAGGACTCTCAGGCAAATTCTCATACGACGTCGACGCCAACGGCAGGAAGGTCACCGTAAGTCCTCTCCGCTTTAAGCCGTACCTTTTATTTTACACACGTGTGCGCTTCCACCGCAAATGCTAACTAGCTTCGGTTTTACTTTCCACTAAGTACACATGAACTTGTGCAGTCCGACTAATAAATAAAACATGTTCGATCTGGAGCCCTCTCGGTCTAAATAATGTTCTTATTTTTCTATGCGATGGTTCGATGCAGGGAAAGGGCGTTTACCAGTTTGTTGACAAGTACGGTGCCAACGTCGACGGCTACAGGTAAATAACCACGTACCCAGATCTACTCCGGATGAAATATTTGGCCAATTAAATGTCTGTTAAGATTGGCATAAATTACCCTGGAGTATCAGTTAATCCTTGTGGCAAATTTGCAGCCCCATCTGGGCGCCAGAGACATGGTCTGAATCTGGTGACCGCTACGCCGGTGGTGAGTAACTTTTACTTTACCTCTTGTTTAATTTCCGCATGTTTAAACAAGTAGCATTATGCCATTATGGTGTAAATATAGAACGCGCCGGATCTATCTACTGTGCTCCAATCCATCGTTGGCTGGTGATTGAAGATTTGTGCACCATTTATGTATCGTCATGTTTCAAAGCATCGTTATGTTTCAGAAAAAACTGACCTAAAAAAATGCAGCGAAACAGATATTGTGCCTGCTAGAAACTCAATTATCCGTAAAATATGTCATATATGCGTTTCAATCTTCATATAAATTGTTTAGTTTCCGTTTTAGTTAATGCCTTTGTGTTTTTTAAAGGAGGCCCTCTGCACAGCAGCCCACTAGTGCCTTGGTAGTTACAACTCTAATTAAGCTTATTCAATCATAGCTAGAGGAAAACCCTTCAAAACTAAAATCATATAGTTGAAAACTGCTTGCAAAAACAATGAATATTCAAGTAATAGCTGGCCATTTATATTACTAGGTAGAAATGCCTGTAAAGGTACGGAGTAGCTGTAGGGCAGCCTTTGTGGATATAGAGAAGATCAGTTCTCTGATTAGAAGGGGTTTTAGTTCAGATTCTCTTTAACCCCAGCTCACAGTGCATCCAAACAGGTCTTAACGATGAAAATGTGTGTCCTCGAACAAGTTTTTCTAGTAGAGAGCATGTTCTTGCAGATAGTAAGCAATGACTTTGTTAAATGCTCATCCCTGTCTTTATTATTGAATCGAATGCAGGAACCACTGGGCTCCTGATCTGGGCCATCACCCTCGCCGGCCTCCTCGGCGGCGGCGCCCTCCTCGTCTACAACACCAGCGCTCTCGCCAGCTAAGGAAACATCTATACAGAACATCACAGGGCCTGGTTTCTGCATGCATGCTTGTAATGTACGTAGCTACCTCTTGTGAATGTATGTGATCGACGATGTCAAGTACTTGATCGAAACACATGGTTTATGTATGTAACACGCTACTACACCACACTTCCTAAATTGGTGTAATTAATTAATTATTGATGCGAATTATTTAGACTAGCTTTGAGTTGTGACGGTGGTGTTAGTCGACTCATCGAGCTTGGTAATGAACCCCAGATGACAAAAACGTGCATACTATGAGAAAATTCTGATACGTTTTTCTCGAAAGGAAGGTTGGGTATATATATATCAGTTCTAGGTCAAAACTGATTCCATGGCCAAATGGGGGAAGTGGCGGCACTGCCATCAGGGCATGCCGTCTGGTTGTCTAGGCGTGGGTTGGGCGAGTAATCCCCCATGGCTCCTCTCGATTGCGTCCAAGTACGATGATTTTTCATTTTAGTCAAAACTCTTTCATGATTTTTTTTGGGTTCGGTTCGCTTGTGGAAGGTTCCTGGAATAAAAGATTGTGTGAAATGGTTTCCTGCCTTCCAAAATTAACGGAATTTAGTGAAAATATGCAATAAAAATTATAAATAATAATGTTAACATATATTAAACTCCAAAATGTGTGGATATGTTTTGGACGTATCAACAATTCATCATCTTGTCAATAAATAAGATAAATATATACTATTAATAAACTAAGAAGAAGAAAAATATAAATTTCACTTAGGCAAGTCTTTATTTTACTAGATACATTTTCATATGTTCAACATAGATTCCGTCAACACAAATAATCATCGAACCATGGTTTATCGAGACATAACTTATGGATCATTTAATGTAATAATTATTCTAGGTAAACTTAAATATTGGAAAGGGAAATTGACTCGACTTGTATATAAAGAGTGGTGACTGACTCCTTGTTGAAATAAGACTCATACAACTTTGGATTCCTGAATTTCCATCCAAACTATCAGCATTACCAATTTGAAACTCTGTATAACCAACAACATCTTTGTAGTGATCCCACCTTTTAATATAAGGTAGAGATCTCTGTGTTAATGTGCTAGTCCCTGGGTCGATTATCTAGCAACACAGTTGAAGATGAAATATCATGCAAATGCGTCAAATACTTTATTACATCGCATGGTCCAGACTTACAATATCCTTTACAACTCGCATAACCTCAAGGGCTAGCATAATATTATTCAGAGTTCAACACATCGGAGTAAGTATAGCAATGAGTCTCCGTCATCTTCAAGCGCCACATGCAAGCATGTTGGTTGTAGACTCGAGAACCTAACGAACCTCACTCGTCGTCTGACTAACCTGCAACATGAGTTACGGGCAGAAACTTGTCAATACATTTGAATTGTATTGGCAAGATGACAGTGGTGGATATAAATGGCAACCTATCTTCTACATGAATATTTGGCTGAGTGGAGCTTGGCTAACTTGCTGACAGCAAGTTTAATCCTATCATTTGTAAAACATTTTCATCTTATAAAATGGTAACTCTAGTAAAGTCCAGTGAAACCGTGACAACACATGGTAAACTCCAGTGTGTCAGGTGACTACACACGGTAAACTCCGGTGAGTCAGTTGACTACACACGGTAAACTCCGGTGAGTCCCTACCCTTCTTTACCAATCAAATTTTATTAAGAAATTGGAATGTTGAGATTCTCATCAGTTCCTCGTCCAGCTGCTAAAAGTTGCGTAACTGGGGACACGGCTAAGATCTTAGTTTTAAACTCTCGAGAGTTTGTGCACTTTCACCACTAGACTCAATCAACCCAAACTATTCTCTACACTCCATCAGTGATAAGGAAAAGGAGAAGGTTAAGACGAGATCTTTCATAGGTGTTTTCGCATACCACTGGCCAAACAATACCACCTACATCCCTCTACATCTGCTTGTTCGACCGGTCAGGTCCACAAAACTTAATCAATCAAGACAGAGAACATATTGACTAATGGCTGCAATGGAAGCAATCTAAACATGTAGTGACATGAAATCTCTTTGATCCTGGGTGGCTTTCCACAATTGTGATTATCCTCCCAGGGTAAACTTCACTGGGGAATCACCATCTCCAAAACTCCACCAACACCCAGGTAGTTCTTTAAATTTATTTGTTTTTCCATAACCGCTACTAAAATCGTATTCATGGCATATCTAAGTCTACTAAGTTTAAAGGCTACAAATAAAACAGGGTATAAAGTGGATGGCTATACTAAAATAAGATTTATAGCATAGCATAATATAATAACCAGTAGTAAACCTATCATGCAAACTACTGAAAAGCAATAAATGAAATAAAGTAAAATAATAGGACATTATGATTTGAGTGTCACTCTTGACTTTGAAAGTTGTCGTTACTCACACACTCTTTTCAACGAAGAACGTTGCACTCCGTTCAATCTATAGATTGAAAGAACATAACAATAAACAAACAATCCAACAACTCAGGGCATAAAAAAGCAAACATGCATAACAAAGTCTATGCAAAAGGTTTGGTCAAGGGTTGTCACATAATTCAATATGCAGAACGAATTAATGTGATTGGGTTTAGGATTTTCCATTTTGGTTAAAGGTTGGTCAACAATCAAATTTGAATATATCCAATTTGAATAGTTGAAGTAGTGTTCCATAGGTACTAATGGGTTGATCTTGATCAAATGATCACACAAGAATTTGGTCAAAATGGCTTAATACGTTTTAAAGCCAAGGTTTGCAAAACAAAACATTTTAAAAGGATTTTACCAAAAACTTAAATGTTTAAATTATAAAATAACTTAAAATAAAATGGGTTTGGGTCTCTCTGGTAGAGGCAAAGATTTGTGTCATTTTTGCAAAAGAAACCTTTAAAAGATGTATAGAATTTAAATTATGTAAAAAACATCCAAAAAAGGTCTATGATTTTTCAATCAATTTAAAACTGTCTAAAAATTATTCCTAACAGTGTATAATTATTCTATAGATTCTAAAGTTTCCAAAAATATTTTATTTACAGTTTTTGGACTTGTGGATCTATATTTAGGTCAAATTTACTGAAACTGCTCATTTGAAATTTGAATAACTTTAAACCAAGAAGATTTGAAATCTAACAGTTCCAAAACATGCTACAGGTCAGGAGCTTTCCATTGGTATATTTGTTTTCAAATTTCGATCTGGGGTTGAAAAGATATGAAGGTTTCAAGTTGCAGGGGTGTTTCTGCAAATCTGACATCTAATTTCTATTCAGGATACGTCTAGAAAAAAACTAGGTGACATGGTGGATTCTGATTGGCTAGATCTGGGTCAACATGGGCCGCTGTATTTTATTTAAAATGAACGCACGAGATTAACCTGTACCGGTTTGGGCCAGATCTAACCCTAACCGTTGGATTCATATCGGGTGGCTCGGAGGTAGGGTTATACCATGGCGGTGTTGTGGTCGCCGGAGACGAGGGAGACGGCGGCGCTGGCGCTCGGGCATTGATGGCGACGGCGGTCTGGTGGTGCTTGGGCTCGGGGAAGAGCACATAGAGATGCAGAACGAGGAGGTGGGATGACGGGGTCTACGTCGTCGTTTGCTTCCCGGAACTGCGACGAGGCGTGGACGGAGATGATGCGAGCACCGACGTGTTCTTGTCGAGGACGGGTGCGTCAAACGGCTGTGGGGAAATTAAACGAGCACATGAGGAGGGGCGCGAGGACGTGAAGAGGAGGATCAGCGGGGTCTGGCTCAGGGCTTTGCTAATGTCGTCGGGATTGAATAAATGCAATGGCGGCATGGATGAACACCAAGGTATCGGGGTAGTCACACCACGAACAATGGTTATTTCTATGCGAGAGAAAAACGCCCAAAGGTACTCGGATACACCCTAGACATGTCTGAGCATGTCCGAGTGAAAATGAGTCATCAATATGACCTCGGATAAAAAAGTGATCAACATGAAACTTCTTTGTTTTTCAAGATGGACAAATTTGATTTTCAATCATCTCGAGCTGAGTTAATTTTCGGCCTTATACAAAGGGAAATACTAGCCGAGATTTAAGTGAGCTAGGCACACTCGGGACATATTTGCGTGTTTGAGTGAAATCTGTTGTCGATATCTACTCGGATAGAAAAGCGATGAGCATAAAAATTATTCCTTTTTAGGCGAAAAACTTTTGTTTCAAAGTCATATTGATCCAAATTCAGTTTTAACCTCGGAAAGATGTCAGATGATCCAGACATATTTTAGATCAGATAGTCCGACCAACATATGGAAGATTCAGACCCGCACATCCGATTGTACCCAAACAAGGGTTTTGGACGTGAATCCGAGCATGTTTCTTGCATGGAAATTCCAGTCTCTATATACGAGAGTTACTCAATACAAGACTCTATGTATAGCTCCTTTGGATCTGGTAGGGGCAAACCCTTTGGATCTGGTAGGGGCAAACCCTATATATCGTCTTTTGCGGGGCTAATTCCAGCGGTTTTCCTGCTGGGCCGGCCCATTACCGCTGGCGCTAAATAGAGAAAAGATAAGAGAAATGGGATGCGGAGGTGGAATTTGAACCACGCAACTCTACAGAACACGACCGAGCGCACACCACTTCGCTAAGCTCGATTTCATGTCTGTATAAGCGTATGGCTCCTTTTATTGTTTCCTTTTTTCGAAAACAGTTTTCGGGTTTCGTTTCTTTTTCTGTTTCTTTTTTTTTGCTTATTCTTTCACTTCTTTCTTTCTTGTTTATTTTTTATTATTCATTTTATTCTAATTTTCCTTTTTTTAAAATATTATTTTTCATATTTTCAAAACCTGAACCTTTTTGTTTCTATTTTTCTGAACCATTTTTAAAATGAAATTTTATCAAAATTGGAACCATTTTCAAATACAAAATCTGGACCATTTTTTAAAATTAAACATTTTCAAATTTGGAACCATTTTCTTTCATTTCTTTCTTTTCTGAACCATTTTTTGAACCATATGTTTTCCGTTTTCTTTCTTTTTCATTTTATTTTGATTATTTAGGTTAGTTTTCTTTTTGATAAATCGGAACCATTTTAAAATTATTTTGTTTTTTGAAAATGGTTCTGATTTAAAAAATGGTTCCGATTTTAAAAAAATGTTCCGCTTTTTTTGAAAATGGTTCGATATATAAATGGTTCTGATTTATGAAAATGGTTTCAAATTTCCAAAATGGTTTCTTTTTTAAAATGGTTCCGAACAGAAAAAGGTTCCTTTTAGAAGATGGTTCCGAACCGAAAAATGGTTCTGATTTTTGAAAACGGTTCCGAATGAAAAAAATGGTTCCTATTTTTAAAAATGGTTCTTTTTGAAAATGGTTCCGATTTAAAAAAATGTTCCGCTTTTTTTGAAAGTAGTTCGATTTTAAATTGGTTCCGATTTATGAAAATGGTTCCTTTTTGAAAATGGTTCCAAACCGAAAAATGGTTCCTTTTAGAATATGGTTCCGATTTTTGAAAACGGTTCCGAATGAAAAAAAAATGGTTCTGCTTTTTGGAAAATGGTTCGATGTAAAACAGTTCTGGTTTTTGAAAATGGTTCCGATTTTTGAAAATAGTTCCTATTTAAAAAAAGGTTCCGTTTTCAAAAATGGTTCTTTTTTAAAATGGTTCCGAACCTAAAAAATGGTTCCTTTTAGAATATGGTTCCGAACCGAAAAAATGGTTCTGATTTTTGAAAATGGTTCTGAATGAAAAAATTGTTCTGGTTTTTAAAAATGATTCCTTTTTTAAAATGGTTCCAATTTTTTGAAAATCGTTCCGATTTTTTAAAATGGTTCTGGTTTTTGAAAATGGTTCCTATTTTTGAAAATGGTTCCTATTTAAAAATTGGTTCCGATTTGAAAAATGGTTCAGATTTAAAAATGGTTCCGATTTTTGAAAATGGTTCCTTTTTAAAAATGTTCATTTTCAAAAAATAATGGAAACATTTACGAAAAATAGATTAAAGGAGACGCAAAAATATAAGAAATAAAACGAGAGAAAAAAGGTGCAGACTGCGCTCGTCCGTGCACGCTGTAGTTGTGTGGAGCGAGGCGTTGGGCCGGACGCCAGGGCCCATTTAGCGATCGAACGAGGGAGGTCGTGCCGCGTGCGGGCGAGCGCTCCTTCCGACTCGCAGGAGGCCTGTATAGGGCCACCCCTGGTAGGCTCGACTCACCCGAATGATGGGGATCACCCCGCTGCGATATGTGTTACTGGGCCGGATTTGCGGCCCAATACATCTAGCGATTTTTCGGTTTTCCTTTATTTTCATATTTTAAAATGTTCAGATTTTAAAAGGTTCACATTTTAAGAAATCCATTTTTTGAAAAAGTATAGATTTGAATTTTAAAAAATGTCCATATTTAAAAAATGTTCATTTAAAATGTTTCAAATCTTCAACAATGTTTTGAAAATTATTTAGATTTTTTATAATTGTTCTCTTTTGAAAAATGTTCATTTTTTCAAATAGTTTGGAGTTGAAAAAAATCATATTTGAAAATGGTTCAGATTTCGGAAATGTTTAGATTATAAAAAGGTTAGATCCAAAAAGTTCGGATTTCAAAATCCGATTAATAAAAAGAAAAAGAGATAGGGAAACGGGAAAAAGAAACAAAAGTTGCAAAAAGTAAGTGAATAAGAAACAAACTAATGTGCCGACGCCGTTGGGGTGCCCTCTGCCGGCGAGTCGGTGCTTGTGCTTGCATAGGGCGATATCTAGTGCGTGCCATACAAGACCACAACAGCTCACGACGTTGGATTTTCTAAAAACCGAAATCGGTCACGTTGCATATTTACGTAATACTCGCCCACTAAACATTCCAGTATTGACGAAATTAGGAATTACAATGCGAGTCCAAGAAAGACTTCCAATACCTCCCCCCCTCTCCCCCAAACATGTGGGCCAACACTCATGGGCCCAACTGGTCGAAAACATAAAGCGGGCTCATCGCATATTCGCAAAGCATTTACTGCACTCATCGTGTCGGTACAGATAAAATTACCTGATAAATAGCAATAGTGCTCCAAATTTTCAAAAGGAGTAGATAGAAGCAAAATCCCTATAAGGATCTATATGTAATTATAAGTTAGCCCTTCTCCTACCCACAATGTTAGAGGGTCATAATATAAAAGATGCTTTAGCTGAAGAGCTAGCCAAAATGGATATTCCGTAGGAGTAAGCCAGCGGATATTTTCTTATGTGGGAAGAATGTTCCTTTGGATATTACATGCCGTGCATTGTAATCTCTCATGCAAGTTGCCTATATATAGAGCACCACCGCCTCATGAGAAGGAGATGTGGCTTCATATGCAACCCAATTTCTCACTTAGTAGGGAACATAAGGAGAGTTGAGGAGTTTCTCCTCCTTGCTTGATGTGCCACCTCGCCGGAGCGTCGTTGTCGCGCCATCGCCGACAAGCGCGCTACCCAAGCACGGCAACTGTGTTGCTGGTACGCCGCTAAACCACCATGCTACGACCACTGTGTTGCCTTTGTACTACGTCATCGTGGACGAATACACTGTGCCGCTTGGAAGGAGAAGGAGGAGCACCACGCTGATGCAGGAGAAGGAGAATGAGAAGTAGTACGAGGGTCATCGAGGAGCCTTTTGTGGGATCGTCGAGGAGCTATACAAGGGATAACGCGGAACCGGAGCCTCTTCATAAACTCAACCCTCAGAGAATGAACCCTTGGGACGTCGACCATCGACCGTTGGTCCCTCGGATCCATGTATCAACGACAATCCCATGACTTGGAGGAGTAATGAGAGGCACGACAAACCCATGCCAAGTGAGGGAAATGTGAAGCCAAACGAAGACAAAGAGAAGGGCATCCCGACACCCATCGTCTACCACCCGAAGGAACTAACCCACATCCGTCAACGCTAAAGACAAAACTAAGTCTCCCTACCCTATTTGTCTATTTTAATTTATGTACATGTGATCTTCGACTTCTTCACATGACAAATCCTTCAACCCTGCTCTCGCTCTAAAACCTTGGGACCAGCTAGCCCGTAAGTGTTCTGGTTGTCAACCAGTTCACACACAAACACGTCACTGTGTACCCCCGACATCGAGCGCCGCAATTGACAAGTCAATATATACGACTACATGGGGTGAATATATGAGTTTAAGAAATTTGCTCTAATAAAAACTGAGGATATGAAACTTAACACAAGATTATAATCTAGTAGTGGATATACTTATGAAGCAACATAAGACTAGCAGACGTATCTTGAGTAGAAAAGATGCTTTAGTAATAATATAACAACCTAAAGCTTAGAGAAATTAATACCTGATGAAGTAATAGAGAAGCTAATAAATAAGATATAGGCTAAATTCATGCTTGTGAGATAAAGAGAAATATATTATGAGCAAATAAGATGAGGCTTTATATCTAAATAAATAGACGGGGAAAAGCAGAGTTATTGAAGCTTGAAAAACAATTTCCAGATAACTTAAGCAACTAATTAACTGATAAGAAGCTTCAACCACAAGATTAAGAACTCAAGTGTGACTAAGGATGGCAATGGGTAGGGCATGGTGCGGGTAGAGCAATACGATACCCATACCCGTATAGTTAATATGTACAAAATTATATCCATACCCTTACCAACGGGTATGAAACTTTGCCCGTACCCATTCCCGACGGGTACCCACACCCATTAGGTACCGAACGGGTACATTGAATAGTACATAAGTAACTCAATAACAAATAGATTAGTACAAGACAATTATCTGAACTCAAATTGACAATTGATTATAACTTTAACCTAGGTTGAGGTACACATGTCTATATAACGGGTAGGGTATGAGTATACCCACAGGTACAAGGCTATACCCATGTCCTACCCACGACTTAACAGGTAGGGTACGCATACTACACATGGGTAGAAAATTGTGCACATACTCTGTCCATACGGGTACATCGCTAAGAAACCTGCATTGGCACCTGCCTAACATACAAACTTTGCATGTGGGCATAGACAAAAAAAAATGCTAGCCCAATCACATTCATGCATGAGGCCTAAATTATTAAATTTAGATACAACCCATGAGATATAATGCATTGTATTACTTAAGTTTCTATTATTCATATAACTAGATGGTACCCCGCGCGTTGCTGCGGGGCATTGTATGAAATAATATATTTTGTTTAGGTATAGAAAATCTTCAGCGTAAAAAGGATTTGTCATCTAATATCCATCCTTTACTCTACTTGTCCTTATGTTTAAAATATAAAAAAATCACGTGTTGCTTGGGTCCACAGCCATATGTTCATACAAATATAACTCAATGTGATTTTCTAACTCGACATATCTCTGTACCTGTAAAAACACCACTTCCGATATTCTGGAGATTCACGTTTTTCCATTAATCGTTGCCTTACTTTTAATTATCATGATGTGTACAGATGAAATTAGATGAACCAATTTTGTCCCTATAATTATATATCCTTTGCTCTACCGGAATGAAAAGTCTGATTTATTGGAGATCTTGATTGCTTTCAACCTGACCGCTTACACCATGAGGTTTCTTCAAACTTATATAAATAATTACAACCGTCACAGTAAATATTCTGTACAAAAAATAATGGCAACAAACTGAAACAGCCAAAACACGGAGTAGTCAAGTCTGTCAAGATGTTTAAATATATGTGAATAAAACATGAACTTCGCGGAAATGTTTCTGCACTCTCCAGATCTCCATTTCCAGTGCACTAAATTCATCACAGATCATTATCAAACCAAATTGCTGAAAGCTTTACAGAACCGTACATTCATAACGGCTTCGGAAGAAAATCCACAACTACATGGGCTGTAGAAAAGTACCAGATGAAGCAATTAGTGCCAGCAATGTGCTAGAATGTTTATCAATATGATAATATATGTATTTCTACTAATGGTAGTTCTAGTCGTACTATGGGGTAAGCCGATGAAAAGGATATATAACTAAAATTTCGTTTAAAGCTGTTAGCGTGAACATGTATAGAGGTCATCGTCCATGCCAGATCGTGAGTAACAATCCATGACACCTGCAATAAAAAATAGAAAAACACATCCAAGCAATTTTAGAAGGCCAGACATACTGTGAGCGTAAATTCCTGAGGCGATTAGTCCTAGATCTACCAGCAGAAGGATAGAACTGAGGCTGCAAGGAAGGGACTGAACCGAAGAGAACCTAGCATGGGAATTGATAGTACTTCGAAGTTGTTTCAAAGAGCGGTGACAGCGAGGAGCGTAGGAGAGTCAAAGAGCAGGCTATTCCAGGCTATTTCCAGTGCCATCGTGAGCAGTACACGATCGTGAGGAGGAGGTCAACAGTGCATATGAGGACTGTGTGGGGGAACTGGGACTCGGGAGGGTATATAAATGGCCGTGGGGTGGTGAAACGCCAAAAGGCTGCAGGGAGCACGGCATTTAAAGGCAATATTTCTGCAGGAACCTATCATCTACCAGTGCGTTCATTGATTTGTGTGGGAGACAAAGCGAGAAAACCGTCGCAGGAATAATGGCGAAGAGGAAGCGTGAATTGGTGGCGAGAGAGGTAAGAGAAGAAATGCAGTAATTCAGACATGAAAAAAAAATCGCTGCATGTGACCAGGATATTAATGACCTCAAATACGTGGATGGTTGGATGAGGTGGACCAATTAGAAACTTGATGATGTGTATAGGCTGCATGTTGAGAGAAATCCTTCTAGTGGGTCTTTGCTATTTAGATATAGAAGATAACGTGCTAAGAAACGGTGCATTGACACATACCTTATTGGCCAAGAGGGTCCGACCAGCAGTGCCATCCTCGTTTCTTGGTAGGACTGTGATATAAGTGAAATTTGAATCGACGTAAATTTTCTCCTAGTACAACATTTATTCATGTCTTTCTCAAAGCACTACGTGAGTCCCCATTTATATATGCAAGGACCATCTGAGTTAAAGAAGTAAGGCTCCTAATAACCTTTCCCCTGAAGTATGGAAGCGCCACCTCTTTGTGCTACTGCCAATGAATGTGTGGGTCGAAAAGCGTGGTGAAAAAAATGCCAGCAACTTCTACTCTGGGCTCCTGTTCTTCCAACAAAATTCTAGGTGATCATTTGATTTAAAGGAACATTATAAGATTCCAGAGGAACTACTTGATTAACCGAATTCCTTTTTCGTACTTCCAAATTTATTACAGGACCTCGCCCAAGTGACACCTCGATGCTTCCATCTGCCAACCGTGGCTCCTGCGTAGTACAGTACAATCATTTCCCTCCCTGTCCTATCTCAACGTTTTGAATGCAGTGGTGGCCTCGAATTGAAGAGACGATTCCCTGAAACGAACTTGAATGGCAAAGTTCCGTACATATGAGCATTCATATTTCCGGCCGGCGACAGTTACTTTACTCCATATCATCTCAAGAGAACAGTTGCAGGTGGCAATGCAATAAAAGTACCGTGTGCTGGCCTTCGCTTGAGCAAGCTAGGCAACAACATGAACAACGGTTCCAAAGAGCAACGGCGCCGCCGAGCCTTGGTGTCAAGGCATGCAGGACAGTAGTGCTGTTTACACTGTCAAATTGATTGCGCGCCACCATGGTCTGTTGCTGCTGGTGGTCCTTTCTTGCCCGCCCAGTGAATTCATTGCGTGCCTGCCAATTGACACAAAACATAACACACGTCGTCCTCTCTTCCAAGTTTAGGGTTGTTTATTTATCATTTGGTTTGGAAAAATGAGGATGAAGACAGAATCCGTGTCTTCCTTTATTCAAAAAATTACCTCCCCACAAACGAGTGGAGATTTCGTACTTCCGGGTTTCAGTGATCCTAGAATTTTAAAAAACTCAAAAAATTATTTACGAGTTACATTTAAAAAACGGATATAGCCAATAGTGTATTCCACAAACGTGCAAAAAAATCAATTTCAAATGACAAAATTGCGAATCTAAGTATGTATTTGTAATTGATATTTTGCATATTTGTGTGATACACCATTGGCTACATCCGGGATTTTTTTCAAATTTTTTGGAACTCGTAAATGTTTCGTTTGTATTTTTTAAATAGCAGCATTTTTAGCCCACAAAGGCATCTAAATCCCACATCATGGGATCTGCTTGCTTATCGTTACCACTAGTTGAATTTGGCGTGCCGTGACCCCTTGGTGTTTTTTTGTGTGCAGTATATATATATTTTGTTAAGCAAAATGTTAGCTAAATTGGTATGTTGGAACATGTTTTTATTTTGTCATGAATAGGTAGCATTTTTTGTGAGCATTATTGTTATATTTTGGGAGTTTTTTTGTGAATTTGTTTGTATGATGTCAGAAATGTTGGCGAAATTAAAATGTTGAAATATATTTGTAATTTGCTATAAGTATGTTGCGGTTCTTTTTTGGGAGCATTCTTGTCATATTTTGTGGAATTTAAGGAAAATTCGCTCAAATGTTGGCGAAATTACAATTTGCAAAAATGTTTTTTATTTTGCTATGAGTAGATAGTAATCCGTTCGAGCATTTTTTTTATATTTTGTAAAATATTCAAATATTTAGTAGCTTGAAATGTTCGAACATGTTTGTATGTGGGTGTTAATATTTCATTGAAATTAGGAAAATAATGCATATGAATTACTTCCAAATGGTGACAAAATTTGAATGTTTTAAAAAACAGATTTTAGCATAAGTAGTTTGCATGTATTATTGTGGTTTTTTTTTAATTTATTAGTGAGATCTTATGTACTATTTGAAATTTGAAAGATTTTTTTTTTTCAGAAGTATTTGGAAATAGAAAAAGAAAAAGGAGAGTGAGTGCAATATGCGAGATAATTTGAGAAGTATATGTGTTTTTAGAGATCTTTGAATTTGGTGTTAGGTGATTTGAATTTGTGTTTGGAAATTACAAAAGTATTTGGAAATAGAAATAGAAAAATGACGGAGAGTGCAATATGCGAGACAATTTGTGAAGTATATGTGTTTTTAGAGATCTATAAATTTGTTTTAGCAAGTTGAATTTTATCATGCGTTGCATGTATTTTTGTTGACATTTGTGATATATTTTGTCGTAATATTTAGGAATTTGTAATTGTGAGCATGTTCCTATATTTTAGAGCTTTCTGTTTTTTTTCTGAGCAATTTCAAATGTTCGAAAAAAAAATTTAATCTGCTTTCCGTTAATTTTGATGTAGTTCAATTCGTTTGCAAGTAAGTAGTATTCCAATTTATTTGCAAATAAGTAGTACAAATAAGTAATACATTTAATCTCGTGGGCAATTTCAAATGTTCAAATGTATTTCATTTTTTTTTTCGCGAATTTTGATGTATTCCAAATTTTTTGGAAGTAAGTAGCATTCCATTTTTTTTCCTTGGAACTAAGTACTACAAATAAGTAGTATTTTTTTTGTTTTGTTGAAATGAGTTTAAAGATGGAAATACGGGAAATATCTGTCATTTTTTTTTTGTATTTGAACAGGTGTAATAGTTTTTTTTTTCTTTGTGGGAAAAGGAAAGTAGGAAAAAAAAGGAGGGAAAAAAATAAAAGATGTTCAAATGTTTTTTTTTATCTGCTTTCCGTGAATTTTGATGTAGTTCAATTCGTTTGCAAGTAAGTAGTATTCCAATTTATTTGCAAATAAGTAGTACAAATAAGTAATACATTTAATCTCGTGGGCAATTTCAAATGTTCAAATGTATTTCATTTTTTTTCGCGAATTTGGATGTATTCCAAATTATTTGGAAGTAAGTAGCATTCCATTTTTTTTCCTTGGAAATAAGTACTACAAATAAGTAGTAATTTTTTTATTGAAATGAGTTTGAAGATGGAAATACGGGAAATATCTGTCATTTTTTTTTGTATTTGAACAGGTGTAGTAGTTTTTTTTTGTGGGAAAAGGAAAGTAGAAAAAAAAGGAGGAAAAAAAAAGATGTTCAAATGTTTTTTTTATCTACTTTCCGTGAATTTTGATGTACTTCAATTCGTTTGCAAGTAAGTAGTACAAATAAGTAATACATTTAATCTCGTGGGCAATTTCAAATGTTCAAATGTATTTCATTTTTTTTTCGCGAATTTTGATGTATTCCAAATTATTTGGAAGTAAGTAGCATTCCATTTTTTTCCTTGGAAATAAGTACTACAAATAAGTAGTAATTTTTTTTTAATGAAATGAGTTTGAAGATGGAAATACGGGAAATATCTGTTATTTTTTTTGTATTTGAACAGTTGTAATATTTTTTTTTTGTGGGAAAAGGAAAGTAGAAAAAAAAGGAGGAAAAAAAAATAAAAGGTCCGAGCGAGCCGCGCACCAGCTGGCCCGGCCCAGCAACGGCCCAGCTAGCCATCCCAGGCCCACGGGAACGTCAGCATGACGTCACATGTGGCCGGGATGTGGCAGCACTGGCGCGGCGGCGACCGCGACGCCGGCGACGATTCACGGCGATGCAAGAAGTGGGAGTGGGCGCGTCGGCTGCGCGTCGTCGCGGGGCACCCGCAGCGGGCGGCGCCGCTCTTTTTTGGTCGCCGGAGCGGCCGGTGCGGCGTGTGGAGGCGGCGGCGGGCCGCGAGCGCGTCCGCGGCGATTCCCGCGACGGCGAGGCGCCCCGGGACGCGAGCTGCGGCGAGGAGGGGTAGGCGGGGACGGCGGAGCCCGCCGTGCACGTGGATGTGGACGGGGAGGGCAGGAGCGGCGAGGACGCGCGGCGGCGGCGGCGGCGTGCGGCCGCGTGCGGGAGAGAGAAGGGAGGGATCGATCTGCGGTCATTTTTACACGGAGGCCCTCGGAGTTTTCCGAAATTTCGCTCAGGTCCCTTTACACGGGGAAGTGTGGACTGCGGGTTGATTTCTCGATTAGGGAGGGGCTTTTTTGCAAAAACATCACGGACGTCTTCTGCGGATCGTCCGATCGCCGAGCGACGGCCGGGATCAAGGCACTGTAGAACACTGTAGTTTTTCTACAGTGATTACTGTCGCTGCTACAGTTAAACGGACGCGGAGAGGGCGCGAAACTGCCCAGCTTTTATATATACTACTAGTGGAATCGGCGCGGCGCACGCCGCGCCCTTGATGCTAATTTTTGGTGACGAATTATTTTTTTGCTTTGGTTGCATAATATATTTTGCAAGTAGAGTGGTAGCTTTGATTTGTAAAAATCTGGAGGTGCAACAACGTACAATGTAGTCCGTGTGAACAACGACAAATTGGTAGATCATAAGAAAATAATCGTCAGCATCAGGTAGAAGTTGTTCTTGTATTTCAATTGAAAAAGATAAAATTCGTCTGAATTTGTCATCTGGAGTATTTTCAAAATGTTAGCAATTTTAAATGTTCAAATATATATATATATAAGTCTATGTTTGTATGTTGCCATATTTAATCAAGCTACATAATCGGTGGAATACAGTATGTAAGGATTTTTTAAAATTTGAATGTCATTTAATTAGAGGGAGTGCACTTAGGTTGTCTTTAAATAATTGCCAAGTCGAAATGTCCAAAAATGTTAACAATATATGCTTGTGTTGCGCCATAAATTTCTAATTTAGCTCCATAGTTAAAGAACGCATGGTATGAGCATTTAGTAATTTTAACTCCATAATTATATAAAGTTTGTTTAGATTGTATCCTAATAATAACCAAATTGAAATGTTCCAATTTGCTGGCATTATGTCGTAAGTAGTTAGCATATATTCTTGTGAACGCGTTGATATAGTTTGGAGCGTCTCCATTCTTTTTAGCAAATAAGAATGTTTAAACATGTTTATATTTTTTAGTAACATTCAATTTAAGACTATAATGAGTGGAAATGCACGCCGGCACGGCGCGCCCTCTTGGTGGATTTTGGAGGCAGTTGAGTGTTTTAAATAATGTTCTTTGAAATATGTTCATATTCAATAAATAGTCAATTCAGCATTTAGTAGTTTTGCATAATTATCTAAATACCTTAAAACAGTACGCATAAAGTGTTGTAAATTCTGTTAGGCATGTTCTATTTAGAATTTGATTTGTAGTTGAAATATACATGTTTGGGATTTTTTTTTTAACAGCTATTTCCTAATATTTACATTTGTGGTACTTTTATATTGAGATTTTTGAGTTCATGATATAAATGGGTAATTGTATCTTGCATTTTTTTGTGATCGTTTTGATGAATGTTTTCAATTTTTCTCTGGTAGATATAGCTGAAGTTACTGATTCCGCGGCATCTAATAGTTTTGCAGAATGGTTTAAATACCGTAAAACCGTATATGTGAAGTGTTTTTAATTATATAAAGCATGTTCTATCTTAGAATTTGGTTTCTTTAAAATACCATAAAACAATATGCATAAAATGTTATAAATTCTGTAAAGCATGTTGTACTTAGAATTTGATTTGTAGTTCAAATATACTGGTTTGGAATTTTTTTGTAACAGCTATTTCCTAATATTTACATTTGTTGTTTTTTTGTGTTTATATTTCTGAGCCCATGATATAAATGAGTAACTGTATTTTGCATGTTTTCTGTGTGATCGTTTTGATGAATGTTTTCAATTTTTCTCTGGTGGATATAGCTGAAGTTACCGATTCCGCGGCATATAGTAGTTTTGCAGAATGATTTAAATACCGTAAAACCGTATATGTAAAACGTTTTAAATTATCTAAAGCACGTGCTATTTTAGAATTTGGTTTCTAAATATTTTGGCTTGGAAAATAATTTTAAAATAGCTAAGCGCACGATATAAATGGATAATTGTATTTAATGATCTACCAAAATCTAACCGTATATGTAAAACGTTTTAAATTATCTAAAGCACGTGCTATTTTAGAATTTGGTTTGTAAATATAGTGGCTCGGAAAATAATTCTAAAATAGCTAAGCGCACGATATAAATGGATAATTGTATTTAATGATCTACCAAAATCTGTTTAAGTAGGGCTGGTTTGTAGCAAATTGTTTTGTTGGGTCTATTATATTTAATGATATTGCTGATATTATTTATGTGGTTTTTTATTTTAGTGCAAAAGAAAGTTATGGAGTACATATTTTTTTTGAAATGTCGTAAAGGTGTGAGTTGCAAATATTTAGCAAATTTATGGCACAAGTAGTGAGCCTTTTTGTATGTGCATGTTAATATATTTGTCACATGTCAAAAAACATTTAAAATGGTTTCTAGTAGTTACTGATTTCGTGGCATTTAGTAGTTTTGCACAATGGTTTAAATACCGTAAAACAGTATATGTAAAGTGTTTAAAATTATCTTAAGCACGTGCTATTTTAGAATTTGGTTTCTAAATATAGTGGTTTGGAAAATAATCTCAAAGTAGCTATTTCTCATTATTTGCATTTATGGTATTTTTATTTCGATATATGTAAGCACACGATATAAGTGGGTAATTGTATTTAATGGTCTATAAAAATTTCTTTAAGTAGGGTTGGTTTGCAGCAAATTGTTTTATTGGGTCTGTTATATTTAATGATATTACTGATATTATTTATGTGGATTTTTAATGTTTGGCAAATCGAAATGATCAAATTCGGTTTAATTTTGCTATAATTTTCTTATTTAGCACCATATTCAGAGGAAGTGTATTATCGTTATCTGCAAATATTAACCACTTTGAGCATTAAATTAAGTTTGAAAAATGGACGTATTCGAGAATATTTTTAGGTTTGAAAACCGTTGTAACTAAAAGAAAGCTTACTTTCAAAAGGGTTAAGATTTTGCAATTTGTTCAAATTGGAAAGTTCTGCAGTTTCGGATTTTTTTTTACACCTGTAAAATGATCAGATTTTGAAGGAATTTAAATGTTTGAAGTAGCCAAATTTGAAATTTGATCGTATGCCGTAAATAGTTAGTATTTAATTTCGTGGTCATGTCGATATATTGGTGGATATATTCAAAGTCACTGATTTTGTAGCATTTAGTAGTTTTTGAAAATTGTCCGAATGCCGTAGAACAATATATATGAACCGTTTCAAATTGTTTGGAGCATGTTCTATTTTAAATCTGTTTTTTCCCCAAAGGGAAACTACGAAATTCTTTTTTTGTAAAACAATGTAAAGGTGTCAAATGAGTTTTATATGTTATTTAAAAAATCTAAGGTTAGAAATAATTTGGAAAAGGTCCCAAAGTATTTGAAATGGATATTTTTATTTTTACATTTTTTTTGAATTTCATCCTAATTAATTTGGATATGTATTTGCAAAGCTACAAAAGGTTTCGGAAAAACAGAAAAAAAAAGGAAAAGGCCGTCGACCCGCTGGGCAGCCGGCTCAGCCCGCGAGCGGCCCAGCTGACGGCCCAAACCCGCCGTGACGCCGCGACGACGTCACTCGGGGGCAGAGCCGCCGCGGCGGCGGCGCCGACGCCCGCGCCGCGCGACGGCGACCCGGGACGCGCAGCTGGGCGCGTTCGATGTGCCAGGAGGCGGGCTACCAGGGAGCGGCGGCGCCGCCCGTTTTGGGTCACCGGAGTGGCGCCGGCGGCTCCCGAACGCGGCGGCGGATGCCGACGGACGGCGGCGATGATTGCGACGCGATGCGTCCGTCCCAGCACGCGTTCGTCGGCGGAGATGGAGAGCGCGCGACGGCGCACCGCGCCGTGGCCTTCGATTTGTCCGCGGAGACGTGCTGCGGCGGCGGGCCGCGTCGGCGTACGCGGCGAGCTCGGCGCCGCGCGTGAGAGAGGAGGAGAAGGGTGGGGGTTTGTGGCATTTTTACAAAAAGGAACCCAGAGTTTCACGTAATTGCAAAAAATGGCAGCGCGGTGTGAGGATGACATATGGGCCCCACCGCGTACTGTTCAACACTGTAGATTTCTACAGTGCTTGCTATCGCTGCTACAGTAAAACGGGCGCGGAGAGGGCGCGATTCTTCCCAACTTTAATATAGTGAGTAATGATGATGATTTGCGGCCATCCTTCTTACCGCACGTAAAGGAAACAAGTGCTAATGGGCATGGTAAGGTGCGATCCTTGTCCCGCTTCAAGAAAAAACCGCACTTGGATTGGAGGTGCCATGCCATGGTGGCGGAAGCCTCTGCATCTTTCTCTCCTTTCCCGACTGCTCTCCCTTCGTCAGGAACAATAAACTTGAAAATTTTCATTATGAACTTGTAGCTGCTTTATTACTCCTCAGCTAAAGCTTTAGAGTACAGCCGCGCGCTGTGGTGTTCGTTAGCTTGTTCACTCTGCTTACATTTCTACTCCCTCTATTTCAAATTACAAAATGTTTTGGATATCTTAATGTGGGATATATGCGGACTGAACAGAAATGAGTGAACAGATACACTGAAAAGCGTCTATATACATCCGATTCAGAAAAGGTTAGAATATTTTATAATTCGGAACAGAGAGCACTGTCAAAAATGGTTAGCTCAATGGTTAAATGCTAGAACCTTAATAACCAATGGATCGTGTGGTTCACTGAAGATCAGTAAAGGATGATCCGTGGCCATAAAGAGCCTTTGTATCCCTGCGTCTATAAATTAGACGCTAAAAGTGGACATGCTCATTTTCAAGTCTAAAAATTTCTAAAAAGATATATACATGTGTGCATACATATGTTTTTTTTTTGAAAGAGAGGAGTACGAACCTGCGTACAATCAAAGGATACAGACACAAAGTACATACGCACATTCGTACAGAAAGTACTCAACTGAAAGCACTACCGCAGCGAAGAACTGCTGAACCACCAGAGCTCCTCCTCGCCGACGACCGCCGAAGAAGAAGAGACCAAACCACCTACCGCCTGGAAGAGGGAGGACCTCCAACGTTGAAGAAGACCGCATGATCCACTCGCCGCAAGCAACGAGATCTTGTCGATGAATACGCACGGCCAAGCCGCCCCCACGTCCAGCTCCAACACCACCTGCCGCCGGGACGGCCAAGCCGTGCCAGAACCACCACCACCGCACCAACCTTCCCAGCGCCAGAGCCGAGCACCAAACCCCTCCGCTCCGGAGCTCCACCTCCAGGTGACTCCTCCCCTCGCCTCCACGGCCGGCCGGAGAAGCCACGAAGAAACGGAGCGCCAGAGCAACCACCAGAAGCAAGCACGCCGCCACAGCAGCTCCACCCCTCGCCACCACGGCCGGCCAGGGGAGCCAGAAGCACACGCCAGCAGCACCTACTCCAGATCCACCCCCAGAAACTCCACGATGAGGCCGGAGCCCACCACACCGCCGCGGAGCCGGAGACAGGGGACAAAACACCAAACCGAGGTCGTCACCTCCGCCGCCACGACCTCGCCCAGGGCACCAAAAGCCGCCAGATCCGTAGATCGGCAAGCACCCACCGCCAGACGCCCACCGACGACGCCACAGAGGACCTCGCCGAGATGGGGAAGAGACGTCTGCACCATTATTCCTCCGCGACCCCACCCCCACCACCTCGACGACGTCGCCGGAAACAGCTACCCTACTATGCACAGACCCGCGCCGAAGAACCGGGGTCCCCCCACTCTGCGTTCGCCCGAACGGCGACCGGAGAGGGAAGGAACCCACGGCCCCGCCGGGCAGGGAGCACTGGATCGACGGTCGCCTCCTTATCCGCCTCTCTCAAACAGTAACGGGGAGGGGAGGGGAGGGTGTGTGCATACATATGTGTATAGTATCTACGCTACCGTTAACATATTTTCAGCTATGATCTGTATGTTTTTGTGGTGTTTTGGGTTGAAACGTTGTTGTTTCACTAGTCCAGAATGACACATCGGAAATGGGGCAAAACCCTCATCGGAAACGGAGAAATGGTCCGTGTCCCCGACCCTGTCACTGATGTGAAGGTGCACAATGGCAACGGAGCCCAAAAACCGTCGCCGATGAGGACTCTGTTTGGCAACGGTTGTGCGCAGACCTCCGTTTCTTTAGTTTTCCTTCATCAGATACGGAGTTTTCCGTCTACCCGTTTGCATTGAGTTTTTCTCATATTTCGGATATATGCCTCAATACATGAAAAGCTGATTGCACAATGCACTAAAACGTTATGCAATTCATAACATAGAACAAATGTTATCATTACATTGTTATACAATAATATCACCGTTTACAATTTGACTACAATCATATCTATCACACATTTGGCATAATGTAATATCACCTATTACACTTTGACTACAATCATGAACTCTAAACCTATAAGCACCTAACCTAACAAGATGGAAGGCTGGCTTAATTAAGCCAGCCTTCCATCTTTGACTTAGCTCACCTACTATGAGCTCTCGGTCGTCGCCGTATCCGCTCCAAAACCAGCATCCCCGAAGTTTCCTTGCCTCAAGATTTTAGTTCTCAGAATGATACGTTGGTACTTTTATGCAGTGTTGCTAAAATAAACTCCTGTGTGAAAGAAAAAAAAGATTAGCGAAATATACAAAATACACCTGGATATAAAAGAAACATCAGTGGATATTTTCTAGCAACTGCTCTGTTCGGTTGCAATTTTCAAGCAACTGCTAAGATCGGCGGCAAATATCCAGGAACTGCTCTGTTCGGTTGTCATTGTCTCTACTTTCTGGCAGACAGTTCGCATTCCTTATGTCTCTTCTTCCTCGTTCCACCCCAATCCCGCACCAGCCATGGACGACCGCAACAGAACAACAGAGACAACTACCGTCTGTGACCGCGGCACCACCGTTCTGGAGGTGGTGTACACGAACGAGGAGCATACCGTGGAGCGGATCCTCGACAAGTAATTGTCGGGACATGGTTGTCCTGCAACTCGCCATGCGCTAGCACGTCCTCGTGCTCCACTGGTGCAGATCCTCGATGCACTGTCCGACGCTGGGCAAATTCTTTGAACGCAAGAATATCACCTTCGCAAGCGTGGACATCACCAACGGCCGCAACGTGCTTTCTCGTGCCGGCCTCCACATTCCAGCGGAGTACTACGTGGACATCCAACTAGTATATAAAATCAAGGGTGGAGACGAGAGGGACGGAATGGGTGATCTAGCAGCGGACCTCATCGACAGATCATACTCCAACATGAAGAAGGAGTTCCCATCCAAGCAGCACAAGTTTTGGGAGTGCAAGCCTCTGCACAAAGTTAACCTCGACTACGCAACAATAGATGGGTCCGTGACCTACGAGTTGTATCGCAGGATCCTAACCTTGAAGGACAGGCTATGTCCAACATGGCGGGAAATGCTCTGCCCTAGGTGCAAGAATGCCCTAGGTGAATTGCAATAGGCCTTGGATGTCGGTGTTGAACTAGTTTGTACAGTTGGTGCTTGACCAATAAGTGTTTGTAATTATCAGAACATGTGTGTGTGAATTTGCACTAGACATTGAATGTCTATGTTGAACTATTTGTAATAATACATACACTATTTGTAATAATACATACACATGTTTGTGAGTGAGGTTGTTTATGTACGCTGAAATGCTCATATGTAGAACCTAGTTCATTGGCATCACAGTCGGTCACAGAAAGATTTTTACCTTTCACCCGGTGGGACAGGAGGTGTCGGTCTCTTGCATAGGCCAGCCTCGCCGGAAAGGAGGTGCCGGCATCTTCCACACGTTTTGCGATGCTACCAGCAACAGATGTGTCCGGAGAAGAGGTGTCGGCATATGCCACACGTGCTGCGATGCTACCAGCACCAGATCTCGCCGAAGAGGAGGTGTCGGCATCTGCCACATGCTCTGCGACGCTACCAGCGACAGATCTCGCCAAAACGTAGGTGCCGACATCTGCCACACGCGCTGCCATGCTACCAGCAACAGATCTCGCCGGAGAGGACGTGCCGGCGTGCGGTGTCGGAGGAGACGGCGAGACTGGTGTCGGTGTAGCCGTGTAGGAGCCGCTGCCACGAACAGACACTGGGGCAGTGAGGAAGAGAGTGAGAGTCTTAGGTCATTCTGTGGAGGCCAATATATATATGAACGCAGGTAGCACATAGGAAACGGTTAAAAACTATAACCATTTCCTTTGCATTTATACCATTAACAGAGTAGACCTACTTACAGATAGTCAAAATTACATATGAACGCAGAGACCACATAGGAAACGGTAATGAACCACATAGGATACATATATTAATAATAAAGATGACTAAACTACATACGGATTTGATATTAATTAGGAAGTAAACGATTTACATATATGCTACTACTAGCTAATGCTACTACTAGCTACTGCTGATGAAGACTTGGGCTCGTCGTCGCTGAACACGAGGGCCTCCCACCGGCATAAAGTACCGTCGAAAAACTTGATGAAGAACCCATTGTCGCCGTCGAGCTCGAAGCACAAAAAGTGCCCCTGCTCAAGCTTGTACGCTTGGGCGAAACACTTCCATCCCTGGCCGAGGTACAAATTCCCCCGGGCACTTGATACGTCTCAAACGTATCTATAATTTATGATGTTCCATGTTGATATTATATCAATTGTTACATGTTTTATATACACTTCATAGCATTTTTATACATTTTCTGGGACTAACCTATTCACAAGATGCCACAGTGCCAGTTCCTGTTTTCTGCTGTTTTTGTATTCCAGAAAAGCTATTCTGAAAATATTCAAGGAATTGGACGAAGGACAGGACCTCCTATTTTTCCAACACGTACACGGAGTACAAAGGAGAGACGGAGGCGACCGAGGAGGCGGCCACACCATATGGCGGCGCGGGGCCCCCCTGGCCGCGTCGTGATGTGGTGTGGGCCCCACGGGCGTCTCCAGCCGCTGCCCTTTCGCCTATTTATTCATCTTCACGGGAAAACCCTAGACACCCGAGCCATTATCCACGAAAAGTTTCGGAGACGCCGCCGCCGTCAACCTTAGCTCGGGAGGGTTCAGAAGCTCTTCCCGGCACCCTGCCGGAGAGGGGAATCATCACCGAAGGGCTCTACTTCACCATGCCTGCCTCCGGAGTGATGCGTGAGTAGTTCATCTTTGGACTACGGGTCCATAGCAGTAGCTAGATGGTTGTCTCTCCACTTTATGCTATCATGTTTAGATCTTGTGAGCTGCCTATCATGATCAAGATCATCTTATTGTAATGCTACATGTTGTGTTTGCTGGGATCCGATGAATATTGAATACTATGTCAAGTTGATTATCAATCTATCTTATATGTTATTTATGATCTTACATGCTTTCCGTTACTAGTAGATGCTTTGGCCAAATAGATGCTTGTAACTCCAAGACTTAGTATTTCTGCTAGATAGTGGGTTCATACCTCCGGTAATCTGGGAGAGTGACAACAACTTCTAAGATTGTGGATGTGCTGTTGCCACTAGGGATAAAATAACCGATGCTTAGCTTAAGGGTGCGCTGTTAGGTCTAATGCATTTGTTTACATTACGCAGATTACTTAATGCGATTATCCGTTGCTTGCAACTTAATACCAACGGGGAACTCGGTATGACAAGCTAGAGGTGGATTATTAGTCATAGACGCTGTTGGATAACGGTCTATATATTTTGTCGTAATGCCCACATGAATATCATAGTAATCATCATGTCATATATGCATTGGCATGCGTTCAATATTTTGTCAATTGCCCAGCTGTAATTTGTTCACCCAGCATGTTAGTTATCTTTTATGGAGAGACACCACTAGTGAACTGTGGACCCCGGTCCATTCTTTTACACTGATAATACAACCAACTGCAATCATTGTTCCTTTTCATTCTCTGCAATTTACTACTGTTTTCCACACCATACGTTTAATCTTTTGTTTTCCGCAAGCCGGTGAGATTGACAACCTCACTGTTTCGTTGGGGCAAAATAGTTTGATTGTGTTGTGTGCAGGTTCCACGTCAGAGCGCCACTGACAACCTTCAGAAGTGATTTCTTGCTCCTACTGGTTCGATTAAAACTTGGTTTCATACTGAGGAAAACTGCTGCTACACTGTTTCATACCTTCCTCTTGGGGTCTCCCAACGAACGTGTGATCCACGTCATCAGCACTCACGGCCATCTTCACCACCCAGCTGCCGTTCTCGCAGTCCTCCATCTTCAGATGCATGGTACTTGGCACCATGCTTTGGAGCTTCTCCGCGAACGCCCTCGGGAGCCTCATGCGCCACTCGATGCCCTTGTACAGGATAACTAAGAACTCAAAACCGCGCCGCTCCGGGGACAAGTCTTCAGCGGACGGTGAGGGCGACACCGACGGCGTGGCATTGCCACTGCGCCCCTACCACGGCCGCGTCCTCGTCCACAGCCACGACCGCTGCTGGTACCTCTCGCCATGGATTTGGACGGAGGGAATCTGGCAAAGTTTGGAAAACGGGAGGCGATGGACTGGGGCTTCAAAGAGACGCCATTTATACTCGCAGATCTACTCTGCCCACCTCCCCATCTGCCCATTCGCTAGCTTCCACGTGTCAAAATTTTCAACGGTTGGAAAATTCTATCCATTACCATAGAGGCAACTAATGGAAACGGGTCATTTTATTGACCGTTGCCAATATAATGAGTGACGGAGATTGGAAAAGGTCCGTTGCCAATGTTGGCGGGCCAGCCGCGGCTCAGGTCAAGCTTGTACGCACCGGCCGCACGGAAAGCGCGATTTTCCGTCGTCTAACTCGTGCCGTTTCCATAGAGAGGTATCCGATGTGTCGTTCTGTACTAGTGTTTGTCCCGGGCACGCCTGTGTTGATCTAGGGTAGGAAAAAGCCCCGGTGTAACGTACAAGAAGGTCAATTGATCTCCTACAATTCTGTTGTTACAAGAAAGGTATTAAACTGCCCGGTCTTTTATACTCCATTTGGTCCTATTTACATGGCGCACACGTCTATAGAGGTTTAATCTTGACCGTTGCTTAAAAAAATGATACCACCTGATTCGTATTCGAAAGTGTCTAACGGTATGATTTTTATGACACATATATCACATATTACCGATCAAATTCATGTAAAATTGAAGCACGTAAAACAAGAACACCATGTAAATAAGGATGGAGGGAGTAGATATGAGTCGGTTTGTGATATGCACGCACATGATAATAAATCTTTTGCTAACAACCCCCTTAATTACAACTTTGATGAACTGAGATTACACATGAATTCTTCCAGGTTTCGTACAGTCAATACCTTGGTGAATTCATCTGCAACTTGATATTATGAGTGAATGAATATGATCTCAAGTAACTAGTTTACAACTCATTTCCCCATAAAATCAAAGTCAATTTTTATGTGTCTTGTTCTCGCATAAAACACAGAATTCGCAAACAGAGGTAGGTTGCACTAAGAAATAGATAAAAAAATGTGAAACACGGAACAAACGCGGCGGAGGATCAGGTATTGAGATTGACGAAGTCAGTACGCGTGCCTCGCAAGCTTCCACTGGAAAATATTCCACCTTTTATGAGACAAATGGTCGAACCACGTACTAACAAATCTACAATTTGGCTATACATTTAGTGATAAATGAATTTCTCAAGCACGTGTACTTTATTAAAAATATATTAGAAAACCAGACTTTATGTTTGTACTTCACACAATGCCACGTATACTTACAGTAGTTCACAAAATGATATCTTTTGCGTGGTTGTTATCGACCTAGTAATGTACTTGGCTGCCTGTCAATGGAGTCGTGGAACATATCACACCAAGTGAATGTAAAAGGTGGTGCATTAAACTAAATCCATACGCTCCGTCTTAGCGGACGTGACCACGCCTAGCTCCAGTTAGCTTATCTGTGGGATTGAACTCCAACATCCTAGCTGGCGTGACCCTTCTTAACATATCATAGCAATTTGACCAAGTGTTATATGCATGTGCACTTAAGAGCATCTCCAGGCTCCAGCTGTTTGGCCCCAAAGAGCAAGGTGCGCTGCCTTTTGGCCTTTGCGCCGACGCTATTTGGGGCCTTGGGGCGAAGTTTCTAGCCATTCAGCCCCCAAGCGCAACACAAACGAAACAAATTTGAAAGTTCATTTTCTTGCTTCCAAAAAACAACCACAGTTCGGCGATCGAACAGCCACAGTTCGGCGATTAGAACAGGCACAGTTGGCCAATAGAACAAAAAAGCCGTAGTTCGGCAATTGAATCTAGCCACAAGGTTTGGTGATCGAAAATAGCCACATTCGGCATGCTGACGCACAGATCAGATGGTAGCCCGCATCATCCTCCAGGTCGATTGGTGTGGTCGTCGGAGTTGGGGCAGAGCTTGGGGTGTCCGTAGGCATAGTGCTCGGCGGCGAGGTGGCAGTGCTCGGAGTGGCCACTTGTTGCAAGCTTGTTGGATGATCGTCCAATGGTTGGACATGGCCTTCTCGTCGCGTTCCATGTTGATCATGGCGAACTCGGGATCAACGATCCGGCACTCATCGTATGATGTCTTCACCCTCTTACAGTAGTGATCATGGTTTTGATTAGCGCCGGTGATCGGGTCAATGCTCACCGTCTTCCATGCTTCAGGTAGGCACTCATCTTCCTTGGAGCTCCACTTGATGCGAGGCTTGGCGGGCTTGGTTCCCTTTGGCGCCCTCTTCTTCCTCTTTGGGTTCGCCGGAGCTCCTTCTTCGCCGATGCTCGTCCCCTCCACCTCGTCTTCGACCTCGCCTTCCTCCACATCGGCTTCGTCATCCTCGGCCTGATGCGATCCAACCCCGCCGCCGGTCTGCTGTGATTCGGTGTCGCCACTTTGTGTGAAGAACCCAGGGCCGACCACCGAAGCAAAGGAGCCGCTTGTGATGATATCCTCCATGTAGGTGTCACCGTGCATTCCGCCGAACACGCTGCGGGCGTCGTGGCTCGGAGCGAAAGCGAGCGGACCGCGGCGCAGCAGCGACGGCGAGCTTGTGTAGCTCGGTGAGCCTCCATACGCCATGTTCATGTCGACGCTGAACGAAGACGGCGGGCGCGGAGGAGGGCAGTGCGGAAACGTGACGTTGGTGTTGAACCCGCCGTGCGCTTCAACGTCGCCGTACTCAGGCGAGTAGTGGTGAGCGCTCCAGCGCCGCGGCGGCGACGGCGAGAAGCCCGTCGGTGAGGCGACGCACACTTGGCTGCCCCATCCGGCGAACTAGGCAGGGTGAGGCGGGAGACCAACCCTCATCTTCACCGCCAGCGCGGTCCTCTCGACGATCGACGTCGCCGCCTCCACCTCCACCTCCTCGTCGTCATCTTCTTCCTCCTCCTCGTCCTCCTCCTCGCCGCTGCCGCCGCCCTCCGCCAGGCGCTTGGCCCTCAGCACCTTCTTCCTTGCCCGGTGGCGGGCGTTCTCGGTCTTGTCTTCCTGCGTTGCACATCCTCCGCCCACTTGGTGTTGCTCCAGCCCGGCGGCCTCTTCATCGGCGCCCTGGGGGGGAGGGAGGGAGGGGGTGGCTCTTGGGGGATGGCTGGAGATGCCCTAACAGCAATGTAGAATAGCGCGGCGTCAACATTTTCTTTATCACTCCACAGGTCTGCCTTTTCAACCACTGTACACACGCTTGCTCTAAGATCGATCCATAATCACTCTAGCATGTCACAGATGCGTACACTGCCACCTTTGGCTCATAACAAAATATTGTGTGCTTGCATTTCTGATTACGCCCATTTACCAACTTCATTGCTTCTTGCCTAGCAAAAATAAAAATAAGTTCAGGCAAAATATTGGCTAGTCGTGCATAGTTTTGGAAGGTACGTATATATTGGCTCGAACCGCAAACCAGCCTAGGCCTCATTACTCCAAGGTCCGAAACCAGCCTAGTTTTCTTTTATTGGCCCTTCATTACTCCAAGATCCAAATTGATTATGGACCAGGATCGACAGGAGGAATTTTCTGGTAGATTATTGATTGACAACCTACACTTTTCGCTAAAAAAGGTGATAGCCTACACTGACTGGCAATAACGGAAAAAAATACATAAACAGGAATCCTAATATAAATTTGAACATGCAAAAAAAACAATAAGCTGCATTTTTATTTAAACTCACTTAGAGTGCACTCTTGCATGCTGCATGGCGTAGAGGCTCTGTGTGTCAAAAGTCCAAATCAGACGGGTTTTGCTGGACCAAGCGCAAATCCAACATCATAACATTTTTTATGATGTGCCTCACTATATCTACCAATGCTTAATTATATATAGATTAAAACAAAAATGTATTCTCATTGTTGGTTTTAGATCTGTCAGTTTTAACAGATAATGACAGAGTCAAATAACGTTACATTAAAAGGATAAGAAGAGGCCCACGAACCAACGTTCAGGACCTCTTCGTACGTAACAAACCGCCCTGATCGGGGGTACCCTAACCAACTCATGGTTCTGGCTCCCCTGTTGCGTGCGCACATTATATAAGGGGGGAGTCCGGCGACTGGTTATTCAACCCTCGTTAGTTTCCAGTCGTGCTACTCCCCAAAATCCCTAGCCCACTCCGATCGTGGCCTGCGCATAGCGACGGGAAGAGCTGGAATCTCGGCAAGCCGTTCCGGGGCAGTGCCGGTGGAGACCGGAAGGGATCCGCACCTTCCCGCGATCGTCATCGACCTCTGCGACGACTACTTCCTTTACACCGACCCTCAACCTCGCCTGCACCGAGCAGGCGACGATGGCTTCAAGTGCTAGAGGATGTAATAATCCCTAATCCTTTCTGTTATGATCCTATTTTGTGTTCTAGTCTCGCTGTCACAATTAATCTAGTTCATCTAGATGTTTTTAGTTCTAACATTGGTATCAGTCGCCTCTGTGATAGCACTAGAACCCTAACTAGGATCTGTTGATCAAGTTTAGGTTATTAAAGTTCATGTTTTAGGCAAGTAAGTTCATGTTTTAGTCTCGGATTAGTCTAATTGTTCATTAACATGCACTGTTGTTGATCAAGTTTAATTAACTAATTACGTTTCAGTTTAAGCAAATCATGTTTCGGTTAATTAATTTGATCTGCTGTTAGTCGTGTTAAAGCAATTAGAAGGAGAGGAGCACGTAAATTGGCAAGAAAATGACAAATCCCCTCCTGCCCGAAAGGAACCCTAATCCCAGAAAAATTCCCCATTTCGAAAGAATCCAAATTTGAAAGAAATTGCCCAAAATTAAGATCGGGAACTCACTGAGTATGACGCCGGACCGCCGCCTCCACCTTCGGGTCCGTGCAGCACCACCGCTGCACGAAGGCGACGGCCCCGCGACGCCGTTCCTCTCCGGACAGAGAGGGCGTGCGGAAGGACGCGCCTCGCGCGGAATGGACGTACACGTCGTCGGCCGCCCGCCGGTCGTCGCCGTCGTCGACGAAGGGTCGCAGCCTCGCCGGCGTGCACCACCTCCTCTCGCGACCACCGATGCGACGCACAGGCAACGCTCGACAGAGCAGCGCGCTGGATTCAATCCGCTGCACGCTGCTCCGCCGAGCGGAGCCACAGCGCCGCCGAGAACGGGCGGGCTCCGGCCGCCGGAAATCGCCGTGGAGACGAGGTCGCCTCGGCGCCGTCTCTCGCGAGCGAAAGAAACAGAGAGGGATCGAGCAGAATGGGAGTTAGGGTTTGACCGAGCGGTCGGCTCGCTTTTGTCTGGGCGCAGAGCACGGACGGCCGTCCGATTTGATCCGACGGTCCATAACCACGAGGGCATGTTTTTGGGCCTCGATCGCAAGTTGGGCCCAATCCGAGGCTGTGCTTCGGCCCAAGTTGGGCCAGACCAGTAGAAATACTGGGCTTTTAGTATTCTCTTTTAAGTTTCTGTTTTTTATTTCAGTGCTATATTTGAGTTATATAATTAAGTTTTATGCACTGTTTTAAATACAGAAAATATTGCCTAAAATATGAGTTGAAATATGTTATTGTTCTGAATGAAATGAACCAACGAGATTTTTGTTTAGAATATTTAGCATGTTTAAATGTTGAATTATCAAATTAACATCATATGAAGTTTCTCCATTTAAGATTAATTTTGATGTTTAATTTTGAGTATGTTTATGACAGTAAATTAATTCTGACCAACGTTGTTTTAATTTTACATGTCATTCCCCTAAAATGTTTCTAATTTTATGTCATTACTGCCCAACGGTGTTTTGGCATAGAGTTGGAATTTTAAGATTTTGGCATGTTTATTTATTTTTACCAACGTAATGTTTATATTCATGCCATACTTATGAGCGTCCATTTAAAATTTCAGCTTCCGCTCCGTTTAGACCAGACACTGTCGAGCATTTGACAGGTAGCAACTTCCCTCGTTGGAAGAATTCTATGGAACTCTGCTTGGCTTTCAGTGAGTTTGATTATGCCTTGCGGGAGGACAAACCTGTGGCACCCACTGTTGGTGCCACAGGGTATGATGAGGCAAAGAAATCCTATGATTCCAAGATGGAAAAATGGGAGAAGGCTAATCATGTAGCAATGCTGCTGATGAAGTCCTCAATATCTCCAGATATTATTGGGGCTCTCCCCAAGAAAGACAATGCAAAGGAGTTCATGGTAGCCTTGGAGGAGCAGTTTAAGGGCTCCGACAAGGTCTATGCCCAAGAGCTGTTTCAGAAGCTCCTTGCAAAGTATAATAATGATGGAGATGTAAGATCTCATGTTCTGAGGATGGTTAATGCTTCCAATAAGTTGAAAGTTTTAGATTGTGAGCTTAGCGATAACCTCCTTGTGATTATGATCTTAGAGTCCCTCCCTTCAGAGTTCGAACAATTTAAGATAAACTATAATTCTCTCAAAGAAAAATGGTCACTCAACGAACTATCCCCAAGGCTCGTTGAGGAAGATGAGAGGATTAAGAGGCAAGGAAAGGACCAGGTTTTTCATGTTGGATCCGCCAAGAGAAAACATGATGGGCCAAGTTCTTCCAACCCTCAAAAAAGCCTTTTAAGAACCATGCGCCAAAGTCGTTTAAGGGAAAGGAGAAGGCTGATCAGTCTTCAAACAACAAGTGTCTATTCTGTGAGAAAGAAGGGCACTATAAAAAGGACTGTCCAGAGTTCCTG
The DNA here is from genome assembly GCA_947311845.1 of Poa pratensis. Lineage (NCBI taxonomy): Eukaryota > Viridiplantae > Streptophyta > Magnoliopsida > Poales > Poaceae > Poa > Poa pratensis. The sequence continues at coordinate 38,495,057 of CAMZMU010000080.1, read as the reverse complement.
AAATGGCTGTTAAAGAAAGGTACAGATGAAATTACTTTTGTTGATGAAAGTTTTTATGTTAATTTCTCTAGTACCACATGGTGGATTGATTCAGGTGCAACTGCTCATGTTGCTAATTCCATGCAGGGATTAAGTATGATCCAAAGAGAGGGGGCAAGAAGACTTAAAGTCGCCAATGGAGTTGAAGTCGATGTCGAAGCTGTAGGGTCACTCACCTTGGAGCTCCACACCGGCTTTCGTCTTCATTTGAATAATGTTCTTTATGTACCTACTTTAAGTAGGAATTTGATTTCAGTCTCTTGCCTAGATGATAACATGTTTGAGTGTAAGTTTGGCAACAAACAATTTGAGTTGAATTATTGTAATAAGAATGTTGGCCTCGGTGTCAGACGAGGCAAATTATATATGTTATCAATGAATGATTCAGTTCTGCATGTGAGTGATGTTTCTAATGTTGAGAAGAAATGGAAGGGTGCTAGTACTTCTTCGAAATTGTGGCACTGTCGTTTGGGCCACATTTCGAGGGGGAGAATAGAAAGACTTATTAAAAATGACGTACTCCTTCCATTAGACTTTTCCGATGCAGACAAATGTGTCGACTGCATAAAAGGAAAATACGCAAAAACGATTAAGAAAGGAGCAGTAAGATCTGCGGGTGTCCTAGAACTTATTCATACTGACATATGTGGACCCCTTAATGTTAAGTCTATAGACGGTTTTGAATATTTCATCACCTTTACAGACGACTTTTCCCGATACGGGTATATTTACCCTATACGTGATCGTTCGGAAGCTTTGGAGAAATTCAAAATATTCAAAGCTGAAGTTGAGAACCAACTGAATGTTAAAATAAAAGTCGTACGATCTGATCGCGGGGGAGAGTATTATGGTAGACATGCTCCTTATGGGCAAATTCCAGGACCTTTTGCCAAGTTCCTAGCTGAGAATGGAATTGTCGCCCAATATTCAATGCCTGGTGAACCTCAGCAAAATGGCGTGGCTGAGCGTCGAAATCGCACACTTCTGGACATGGTGCGAAGTATGCTTAGTCATGCAAGTTTGCCAGTAAGCCTATGGATGGAGGCATTAAAGACAGCCGCACATATTTTAAATCTTGCTCCCACTAAGTCAGCACCGAACACACCTTATGAGATGTGGACGGGAAGAAAGCCGAGCTTGAATTATTTGCGTGTGTGGGGTTGTCGCGCTGAAGCTAGAATATTCAATCCACAACTTAAGAAATTAGATCCAAAAACAGTTAGCTGTTTCTTTATTGGATACCCTCATAGGGGAAAGGGATATCGCTTTTATTGTCCAAATCATACCACAAAGTTTGTGGAGACTCGGCAAGCGGTATTTTTTGAGGATAATGAAGTCACTGAATTAAGAAAGATCGACCTTGAGGAGAAGCGGGTGTGTGTTGCATTCCCGCTTATCCAAGAGCTTGTTCTGCCAATACGAAGAAAAGTGACTCGTAATGTTGGTTCTGAACCTTACGTTTCAGGTCCTGAACCCAATGGTGATCCCGAAAATAATAATGAAAATCCAGAAGGTGAAGAGGATCACCATACAGATAATGAAGAAGATCATCAAAATGATGATGTTCCTCCACCACCACCTCCTGTGAGAAGATCACAACGAGATAGAAAGAAAGCCATTTCAGAAGATTATGTCACTTACATGAGTGAGGATGTAAATGATATAGGAAAGGTGGAGGATCCAACCTCATATAAGCAAGCCATTAAAAGTATGAATTCGTCCAAATGGCAAGTTGCCATGGAAGACGAGTTAAAATCTATGAGCTCAAATGATGTTTGGGACTTAGTAGAAATTCCCAGTGGTGCTAAAAGAGTAGGCTGCAAATGGGTCTACAAAACCAAGTTTGACTCCAAAGGGAATGTCGAAAGGTTCAAAGCAAGACTTGTGGCGAAAGGCTTTACACAGAGAGAAGGAATCGATTACAATGAGACCTTTTCTCCTGTGTCATCTAAAGATTCTTTTAGGATCGTCATGGCTCTAGTAGCTCATTTCGACCTAGAATTACACCAAATGGACGTTAAGACGGCATTTCTAAATGGTGACTTAATGAAGATGTTTACATGACTCAGCCGGAAGGTTTTGTCGTGGAAGGAAAGGAACATTTAGCGTGTCGTTTAAAGAAATCCATCTATGGCTTGAAGCAAGCTTCAAGACAGTGGTACCTCAAGTTCGACAAGATTATTCGAGCTTTTGGTTTTACAGAGAATGTGAAGGACAACTGCATTTATGTTAAATTTAAAGGCAGTAGGTTCACGATTTTAGTCCTATATGTGGATGACATATTGTTGGCCTGCAGCGATAAGGATATGCTGCACGAGACCAAGAATTTCTGTCATCCAATTTTGATATGAAGGATCTCGGTGAAGCCTCGTATGTCCTTGGCATTGAGATTTACGAGATAGGTCAAAGGGGATGTTAGGACTATCCCAAAAAGCATACTTTGAGCGAGTGTTAAAGAAATACAATTTGCATAAGTGCGCTCCCTCACCTGCTCCTATAGTCAAGGGCGATAAGTTTGGGACATTTCAATGTCCGAGGAACCAAATAGAAATTGATCAAATGAAGTCGGTTCCTTATGCTTCAGCTGTCGGAAGCATCATGTATGCACAAGTCTGTACGCGCCCTGACTTGGCTTTTGTAACGGGAATGCTTGGCAGATTCCAATCAAATCCAGGACCGGACCACTGGAAGGCCGCAAAGAAAGTCTTGCGTTATATGCAAGGTACGAAAGATTACATGCTTACGTATAAAAGGTCGGATAATCTGCAAGTTGTAGGTTATTCAGACGCTGATTATGCCGGTTGTGTGGATACTAGGAAATCCACGTCAGGTTATATATTCACACTTGCCGGAGGAGCCATATCGTGGAAAAGCTCCAAACAAACGATAACTGCTTCGTCTACATGCAGGCAGAATTTATAGCATGTTTTGAGGCCACTGGGCAGGCTGTATGGCTAAAGAATTTCATTCCCGGGCTCAAAGTGGTTGACAGCATTTCAAGACCACTTGTGCTATACTGCGACAATGAACCCGCAGTTTTCTATACGAGTAACAACAAGTCAAGTGCTGCTGCCAAGCACATTGACATTAAGTTTAATGTTGTGAAAGATAGAATCCAGGATCAAACAATTGAGGTTAAGCATATAAGTACGACTCGTATGCTTGCGGATCCGCTAACGAAAGGCTTACCACCCAGTACTTTTAGCAAGCATGTTGCCGGCATGGGATTACTGGAAGCCTTATGATTCTGGAATAAAAGGACCACAATAAAGAACCACTCCCCATTAAGAAGAATGTTTTCCATTTCGAAATAGGCCAACGTACTATAAGTGTTGAGGTTCAACGGCATTTCATTGGTTGTTTGTAACACCTCACTTTGGTATATTGTTCCTATGGAGAATGGGCGTAAGAAGTTAAACCTAACGATCTAGGGGGAGAATGTTGGTTTTAGATCTGTCAGTTTTAACAGATAATGACAGAGTCAAATAACGTTACATTAAAAGGATAAGAAGAGGCCCACGAACCAACGTTCAGGACCTCTTCGTACGTAACAAACCGCCCTGATCGGGGGTACCCTAACCAACTCATGGTTCTGGCTCCCCTGTTGCGTGCGCACATTATATAAGGGGGGAGTCCGGCGACTGGTTATTCACCCTCGTTAGTTTCCAGTCGTGCTACTCCCCAAAATCCTAGCCCACTCCGATCGTGGCCTGCGCATAGCGACGGGAAGAGCTGGAATCTCGGCAAGTCGTTCCGGGGCAGTGCCGGTGGAGACCGGAAGGGATCCGCACCTTCCCGCGATCGTCATCGACCTCTGCGACGACTACTTCCTCTACACCGACCCTCAACCTCGCCTGTACCGAGCAGGCGACGATGGCTTCAAGTGCTGGAGGATGTAATAATCCCTAATCCTTTCTGTTATGATCCTATTTTGTGTTCTAGTCTCGCTGTCACAATTAATCTAGTTCATCTAGATGTTTTTAGTTCTAACACTCATATCTGGCACGGTATAATTTCGATATATATTATATATGTAACTTTCATTCTTATTTTGTTAATCATCTACTCTGTGCAGATGTAGCGAGGTTTTTTAGTGTGCCATTACGCAGAAATGAAAATGGCTCTTAAAATGTGTGCTTGAGAAGAAAATGGCGCTGTCATGTTTGATTGGCCGGCCTCCCTCATAAAATCCATGTGGGCATATCCAAAGCAGGTAGGTAACCGGATACACTCATATAAATGCTTCAAAACGAGTATGTCGACCTACTCGTTTTGAGAGTATGTTGTACGCTTCGTTGATGCGCATGTAACCTAGCAGTACTCATCTATTTCGATCTATTTTTGGTAGTTAATGTGCATCTAACCTAGAGTCACCTCTACTTGTCTCCCCGTGTCTTCTGCTTGATTACATCAATATCATATCATGGTGAGCAAGTCACTATAAACGATCTTCTAGCCAATTAGTACCATCTCTGTAGCCAGGTAAATAGATGATGTTCTAAACATGCATGTGCATTCATATACTCCACTCCTTTTCGTGGGAAAAGTAACACCATAACATATTTCTCATGAAAGTGTGTCCATGCATATATTCAGGGGCCCCCAATCCAGGAGGCTGCCATCTCGTCTGCTGTGGAGGAGGAGATCTCATACAGAGCCGATCGTCCTCCATTGGAGGATGTTTTGGTGAATAGGGAGTTGCAGAAATTGAACAAGCAGTTGAAGAAGCAGTCGAGCCAGCTTGTGGAATTGAAGAAGCAGTCAAACATGATGGCCGGAGCATTTTATGTGTGTATCAGTGCCATTTATTTGGTGTATCTTTGTCGTTCGAATTAGAAATTTCGATTTAGGAGTTGGGGATTTCGATTTAGGAGCTATTTGTCTTATGAACAATGTTATGATTCGACTAAATTAGCTCTGAAATCAGTTAACACGAGGGTGGGGGATCCCCAGCTCCGGCTTATACATATGGTAGGGTAGGGTGGAGATCCCGTCGGCGGTGCCTTGGAGGAGGTGGTGCTGGTGGCGGGTGGTTTGGTGTCGGTGCGGCCTTCGCCGGCGGTGGAGCTCCTCGGGGCTCGTCGTCGTCGCGCTCGACTTGCAGGTGCTCGAGGCCGGTGCGGTGCTCGAGTTCCTCTGCCTCCCGTCGGATCCGTGGTGGCGGCGGATTCGGCGGCTGGAACTCAGGGCTGGACGGCGTCGGCGGCTTCTGTCTGCGTCGGAAACGAAGATGGCTGCGGCAAGGAGGAGGTGCTGGTGCGAAAGGGCGCTTGCCGTGTTCGTTCAACGGCAGAAGCTCCGCCGTGGCGCGGCGGGCGGGCTATGCGGCGTCTTTCAAGGAAGAAGGTGCCCTCGGGCTGTGGCTAGAAGGTGGCTGGCGATCTTCGTCTTCGACGCCGGTGAAGCTGCCGATGTGGGATCTGGTTCTGTATCCCCTGCGTATTGTACTCTGTTTTCTGTATTTGTACTATGTACGGTGTATGTGGTACTCTGTTTAATATACGTGGGCTTTCAAAAAAAGGTTCAGTTAGCCGTTTCCGAAATAGAAAAACCGACAAGTTCATGGGCCCGTTGTTGGGCCAAGCCGTCAGTGCTCGCTTAAAATAGGTGCAGGAAAAAAAAAGAATTTCATGTTGTTGGGCCCGTTGCTGGACCTGTTGTTGGGCCTAGCCGTTGTTGGACCGAAACAATGGTTTAAATGAAATATTGTTTGTGTTGGCTCAATAAATGACGTGTCAAGTTAAAAGAAATGTCTAATTGGATGTGTACATAGAAGTGGTTTTTTTATAGTTCTATGAATCCATATTGGTCACGGACACTATATTTGTGCACTAGATGTTAACCCTAAAGTTTGATTTCATTTGGAAAAGGTTAAAAAATTGCTCGGGTTAGAAATGAGTCTGTTTGGGCTACCTTTTGGACTCTTTTTTAGAACAAGGAAGATTTTGCATGAACTTTCTTTTCACAAACATAACGACATAAGATAAATAAAATGCAAGTAGCAACCTTACATAGCAACCTTACACGACTAGCACACTTATAACTTGTGCCCTCTTACAACTTACGAACCTTACACGAGAAATAAACTAGCATGGAAATAAACATGGAAATAAGCCCGAAATAAACTAAGAGTTCTCCTTGACTTCTCCTTGACCTTCTCTTGGGCCCCTCCTCCTTGGCTCCTCCTTGGTGGCTCACTCGTCGTCCTCGTCGTTCTCGTAGGGGAGGCCGTGGATGGTGTCGTGGTAGCGGAAGATGTCGGTGAAGTCCGTGAAGATGTTGAACGTCGTGAATGCTTTGTACTCGCACCCATACCAAAACGCCTTCCCAAGGAGGTGGAGTGCGTCGAAGCGGTTGGTGAAGGTGACGTAGTAGCTGATGACGAGGTCATGGTCATGGAACTCCTCGAGCCGGTACATGGGCGGCCCGCCAGTTGGGAGGTGGCGGAAGCCGGACGAGAGGAAGAACTCCGCTAAATCCCTTGCGCCCCTCCACCTCGAGAAGGCCCACACGCGCAGCTGGTGATGCTCTACGAGATTGGGCGAAGTAGAGCGGTGCTCCCGCACGAGGTTGGGGAGGCGGTAGTTCGGGGCGCTGTGCTCCATGGTTGCTAGGGGCGGGGCGGCTGCTTGTTTGAGAGAAGAGGGTTGGAGGAAGATGGGATGCGGTGTGCAACTTGGAGAAGAATTGGGTGCTATTTTATAGCGGATAGTGATCTTGTTTAATGCGATGGTGGGGAGGTGAAGTGTAAAAATCGGTTTAATGTGATGGTTGGGAGGCACGCGCAACCGGTCGATTCAGTTCTGGTCTGCGTGCACACTGCAAACATGTTGCGCGTCGTCCCGCCGCCGCTGTCAGCGCAAAAGTCGATCCGTAAAAAAAAAGAGCAACAATAGGCCTGATACTACGTGGCGTACGCGTTGGAAGCGGCGTGCAGCGCAAAATCGCTCAGCTGAGACGTCTGCATACACTGCCGTCGAGTGGGGCCCGCTCAGCTGAGACATCTGCATGCATGCGTCTACGAGGGTCCGCTCAATCCAACGGTCCGACGAGTGCACCGCTTCTCAGCCAATCAGGTAGCAGAACCAGCCATCCCACGGATCGTGTGTTAGCTCACATATAGAGGGCCAGATCGCACGGCCACAATGCAGCAAGGTAGCGATCACACGGATGAACGGTCGACGTTGCATCCGAATTTGAAATAATCATAAAATATTCAAAAAACATCAAAAAAATGAAAATCCAGTTCACATGGTCTTATTTTGTCATGTACTAACAGCTCCAACTGATAAACAAGGTCTAGATACATATTAAACAAGAAATGATTCAATATGGTGTGAAATAGGCCGAATTTGAAATAATCATAAAATATTCAAAAAACATCAAAAAATGAAAATCCAGTGCACATGGTCTTATTTTGTCATGTACTAACAGCTCCAACTGATAAACTAGGTCTAGATACATATTAAACAAGAAATGGTTCAATATGGTGTGAAATCTCACATCTCAAACTATGAACTCTCATGTGTGAAGAGAGGTGGTTTGGGATTTGCAACATGAAATTTACAAAAAACTCACCAAAGCTTGATTTTGGATTGACTAAGAAGGATCCAAGCTTGGTTTTTCATTTTCATGTTTCAAACTTGTTCAAATGTTGGTCAAACTTGGGTTTGACCGATTTTGAAATAATCACAAAATATTCAAAAAACATCAAAAAAATTAAAATCCAGTGCACATGTTCTTAGTTTGTCATGTACTAACAGCTCCAACTGATAAACAAGGTCTAGATACATATTAAACAAGAAATGATTCAATATGGTGTGAAATCTCACATCTCAAACTATGAACTCTCATGTGTGAAGAGAAGTGGTTCTATGTTTTGAGAAATGGCTCCATATTGGTCTAGGGCACTATATTAGTGCAATAGATGTTAACCCTAGAGTTTAAGTTCATTTGGAGATGGTAAAAAAAATGACCAGATTAGAAATGGGGCTGTTTGGGCTACCTTTGGGGCTCTTTTGTAGCTCATTTTGGAGAACCGCTTACTTGTTGGAGATGTTTACCCTAGCAAAAGGGAAGGATTGTTCACAAAACGAGCATAACAACTGAGAAATCAGGGTTGGTTCAAATTGTGAGAAATATTTCACACAATTTTGAATTTGGTTCAAATTCAAATTATTACACAAATTTCACGGCCCAAGTTTCACGGCTCAAATTATTACACAAATTTCACGGCTCAAGTTTCATCTCAAATTTCACGCTCTCGATTTTCTCTTCTTCGTACCAGGCACACCAGACAAAACCCTCATGCTCTTGGTTTTCTTCGAGTCAGTCATACGAGGCCGAGGCCACACAAGTCGTTCTTCGTCTTCAGATGACACCTCTTCAGATGACAGATTCAGTTCTGGAACAGCTTCAGCTTCAGCTTCATTTTGCACCGCAACATCAAGAACTGAATCAGATGGCACCACATCATCCAAAACTAAATCAGTTTGCACCACATCATCCAAAACTGAATTAGATGGCACCACATCATCCAAAACTGAATCAGTTTGCACCACATCATCCAAAACTGAATTAGATGGCACCACATCATTCAGAACTGATTCAGATGGCACACTTCTCTTTCTTGCCTTTTTTGTTGCCCAGAGATTGTCAACAACAATGGGCTCACTTCCAGCCTTTGCTCTGAAAAAATAAAACAGAGTATGAAAACAGAGTAGAATTGCAGTTAAATTTAAATAAATGATCAAATACTTGAACTTACTTTGGTTGTTGTGAACGAGGGTACCGATATTTGGATGATCCAGCTCGGTGACCAAGTACCTGACACTCCTTGCATCTATTTTTGTTACCTTTCTGAGGCTGTTTTGGTTTGTCATCTTTTTTCGCCCTCTTACTACAGCCTCCTTTCTCAAACCAGGCCTTGAATCTGCTCATTTTAGGCCTGCCAGCCTTTCTTTTGGCAAGGGGGGGACACATATCAAAATCAAAAGGCACTTTAGGCCACTGCGACTGATCTGTAAGTGCTGGTATTGGAGCTGCATACGCAGCCTTGAATCTTGCTACTGAATAATACTCATGCAGATAAGGGTGCATGTTTACCCTCGGTTTTCCAGCCAAGAAGAGTATGGCATGCTCACATGGTTTTCCAGTATGTTGCCACTCGAGGCAAGTGCATTCATGCAGTTCAGTGTCAACCACATGCCTTCTTCCAGTCTTGGTATCTCTCACTTCAGCTCCCCACAATGAAGAATTCTCAACTGCCAAATGTGTAAGACTTCTGCTCCTGTTAACCACCTGCTGTACCACTGCTGGAACTTATCCCCTTGCAAAGCATCACCTAATCTTCTTCTCAATTCCCACATCCGCATGATCATGATCCTGATTTGGTCAACCATGTCATGCACAGGCAAGTCTTTCAACTCTTTCACCTTGTTGTTAAAACTTTCTGCTAGATTGTTGTTGATATGATCACACTTGATGGCTGTATTAAATCCTGACCTATACCACAAAAGAGAATGGTATGCTTCCAGCCAGTGCTGAAACTCAGGATCTGATGCAATAACCTTCGCAAGGTGATAACCATGTGTCTGTTTCGAGTAAGATCTTGCTGCTGGCCACAGTCGCCCAAAATCTTCTCCTCTATGTTTCTTGATCACATTCATCCACATATGCCCGAAGCACTCCCTCTGCTCAGCATGTGGAAATACGGCCTTGACAGCATTTTCTAGCCCTTTACAAGCATCAGTGTGTATAGCCAAAGGTGTCACTGGCCCAATGCATCTTTTCAACTGCATCATGAACCATGTCCATGAAGTCTCTGTGTCTGATTGAAACAGGCCAATAGCAACAGGAAACATCCAGTTGTGTCCATCTAGAGCATTGCATGCTGCCAATTGACCATTCCACTTTCCAATCAAAAAAGATGAGTCTATGCTCAAATATGGCCGACACCCTGCTTTGAAGCCATCGATGCAAGGCTTCAAAGCCATAAAAAATTTGGAGAAAAATACCTTGCCATCAGGTGCAACCTCGGTATCTATCTCCACAACACTGCCAGGTGACCTCTTCTCCACCTCTGCCTTGAAACTATACAGCATCCTGAAGGTATTTGCCCAAGCACCACATAGTTCTTTCATTGCCTTCTGTTTTGCCTTCCACACTGTGGTATATTTCAGCTTAATAGGGTACTTGGCTTCCATGTCTAATTTCAGTCTCTTTGCAGTAGTGTTTGGTGTTTTGGCTAAAATAGGAGTGATTTTTTGTGCAACCCAAGCCTGTGATGTCATGGTTGAGGGATTCTGTGAACAAGTAATACAAGTATGTTCATTGGGGATTTGATTAATTCTGATTGTACTGCCATCAGGTTGGCGTCTAGCAGAAATGTACCACTTGCAAGGATGGGAACTGCCATCAAAGCCTTTGCACTTCGCATAAAATTTCTTTGTATCTGTCCACAGAGTCTTGCTGTCAAACTGCTTCTTCACTGCATAAGTCCTGTAACACATCCTAAACTCAGCCATGGTTGGAAAAAACTTTCCTACTGCAATTACAGGGTTATCTTTGTCATATACATTTATCATCTCATCATCATTTTCATCATCTACATCATCAGCAGCTTCCTTCATCAACTCTGCATCCACAACTCCAGAACAAGCAGCCGCATTAGCCGCATCCCTCTTCTTCTTCTCCTTGTCTTTATCATCGACTGGAATTCCAAAAAGGTCTGCCATCTCAGTGTCATCCAAGGGTGCAATGACCAAATCAGTATGCTCTTTCAGTTCTACTGAATTCCAGTCAACAACAGCCGGGCCCGTAACAGCCACCCCATTAGCAGCACCATCACGGGCTGGGTCTTGTGCATCATCTGCTAACACTGTCAATTCGGTTACAATGGGAATTATCTGTCTAGTTGCAGCCCACTCATCATCTGCAATCTGCATAGCCAACTTTGATGCCACATATCCTACTCTTGAATCTGATTTCAGATCAACCAGCTTGGCAAGAAGTGTAGCACGTTTCTTTTCAAAGCCCTCTTGTTTATCGATTTCATCAACAACCGCTTCGCCATCCTCCATTCTCACATACTCTCCCTTCCAATCTTCGTACCGTAGCAATGCCACTTCTTGCTCTGGACCCCAAGGAATACTCTCCCCTATTTTCTCCACAATATCTCTCACCACTTTCTCTTCTTGGTTCACTAGTTCTTGTGGATCGATGTCGTAAAATGAAAGCTCCAAACTAACTAATGTGTCATGATCTATGGTCCTCACGCTACCATCAGCTAGCTTCGCCTGAGATAGCATAAATTTGACAACCAATTCGAAACTTTTTCGGGCATCTCCCCTGTTTTGACAACGAGGCGGGAATTTGACGACTTGAGTTGAATTTGGGGCCAATAGCTCCTATGCGACATGGAAGTGAACGAGCTCAAATCGAAAGCCGAATGAGCACGAGAGTGATGGATTACCTCGAATTTGACTCTGTCGGCTCCGCGGAGCTCGCCATCTACCTCCTTCTTCCGGGCTGCTTGCCCCGCCTCCCGCCGCGAGCAAAAACGGCAGGGAATGTGTCAGATTTGGGGCAGAATTAAGAAGGGAAGGCCACGCGGGTTCGATTTGACTCACCCCAGATGCCGGCGGCAACGAATTCGACGCCCAGGAGTGGATAGCTCCGCCGCTGGAGAGGGAGCTAGGGCGCGCACTGTCGGGTTCAGATGGCGCGCTACGGCAAGGTCGGTCTGTGCGGTCGCTCGAACCGGTTGAGTTGACCGGGTACAAGTTAGTGGGTCCCACATCCGCTAAACCTAATTCCACACTCCTTAACTAGCACAAGTAAGTGACACGGCCGTTTCATCACAATGGGTGGGTCGTGGCTATTTTGCTGCTCTCACGCATCGTACCCTAGCTATTACCTCCAACTATGTCGCATCGCAGCCAATTCCCTGAAAAAATGTAGTACCTGAGCTATTCGCCCCGTGCACACACTGCACCAAGATGTGTTCAGCCGTGTCCTCCTCTTCCAAACAGACGAAGCAAGCACTGGTCTGATCCTAAAGACCATGCCTCACTCGACGATCCAAGGTCCAGATGCGGTGTTGGACAGCCAGCCAAGCAAAGAGCTTGCTCTTCGGCGCAGCACCATTCTTCCAAATTGGCTCCGCTAGCTGAAATCTGATTCTCCCCTACATAAGCATAGCATATGTCGAACTAGCCGTGTATCTGTTGGAGCGCGCACAGGGCCAACCGAAGGAATCCGGTTCCTCCAAGTTTCGCTCCACTCCTCTGATGGCAAGCCAGATTTCACTAACACATCTGAAGGAAAGTCAGGGTTGTGCGTTGAAAATTGTGGGCAAACCATTTTAATCCTTGAACTCCTAGAGGTCGGGGCTGATCAAACCCTGAAGTCGAGATCCCGGTCTATTTTTGAACCTTCCACATGTTTTCCACTAAAAAAACTCAAACTGAATAAATTTGCTATTCTCACCTACTAAGATGGCCCACATGTCATATACATCTATGTCACGTCTGTATGTCCAATCTCGGCCGCCGGCAATTTCGTCTGCCACCGCCACTACAGCTACTCTGTCCGCTCCCGATTAGCCACCAGGACAGAGCCCTGCAGTCCTCGACGCCCCCTTCCTCACGCTACTTGTTCCGGCGGACGGTGGTTGATACGTCTCAAAAGTATCTATAATTTTTGATGTTCCATGCTGTTATTATATCAATTGCTACATGTTTTGGCTATACTTTATATCATTTTTATGCATTTTCTGGGACTAACCTATTAACAAGATGCCACAGTGCCAGTTCCCTGTTTTCTGCTGTTTTTGGTTTCAGAAAATCTATTAAGGAAATATTCTCGGAATTGGACGAAACAAAAGACATCGTCAATAATATCACGAGGAGATCACGGAGTCCAAAGGGGAGTCGGAGCAGACCCACCAGGGGGCCACGCCACACTAGGGCGCGGCCCAGGGTGGGCCCCGCCCCCCTATGGCGTGGTGGCCCCCCTCGGCCACCGACGCCGCCTCTTCGCCTATATATTCTCCGCGACGCGAAAACCCTATACGGTCGATCATATTCCACGAAAAGTTCCGTCGCGGCCGTCATCGTCAATCTCAGATCGGAGGAGTTCTGAAGCTCTTCCCGGCACCCTGCCGGAGGGGAGATCATCACCGGAGGGCTCTACATCACCATGCCTGCCTCCGGAGTGATGCGTGAGTAGTCCACCCCTGGACTACGGGTCCATAGCAGTAGCTAGATGGTTGTCTCTCTACCTTGTGCCTCCATGTTTAGATCTTGTGAGCTGCCTAACATGATCAAGATCATCTTATTGTAATGCTAGATGTTGTGTTTGCTGGGATCCGATGAATATTGATACCATGTTTATTCAAGTTGTTTATCTATGTGCTCTTGATCTTGCATGCTCTCCGTTGCTAGTAGATGCTTTGGCCAAGTAGATGCTTGTGACTCCAAGAGGGGGTATTTATGCTCGATAGTGGGTTCAGTCTCTAGATATCTGGATCAGTGACAGAAAGGTCTAAGATGGTAGATGTGCTGTTGCTACTAGGGATAAAACATTGGTGCAGTGTCCAAGGGCACTTGTATTGATTACATTACACACTTTACTTCATGCAATAATCTGTTGTTAGCAACTTAATACTGAACAGGATGCGGATGCTGCCTTGAAGGTGGATTATTTAGGCATAGATGCGGTTGGAATAACGGTCTATGTACTTTGTTGTAATGCCCAACTAGATTTCATAGTAGACATCTTGGCATGTATTGCATTGTTATGCCCTCTCTATTTGTCAATTGCCCAGCTGTAATTTGTTTACCCAACATGCTAGTTATCTGTTCTGAGAGAGACACCACTAGTGAACTGTGGACCCTGGTCCAATTTCCTCATACTGTTTACACAACCTGCTGCAATCATCTGTTTCCTGTTACTTGCTGTGTTTCCTGCTGTTTTCCACACCATACGTTTAACTCTTTGTTTCTGCAAGACCGGAGAGATTGACAACCTCTCTGTTTCGTGTTGGGCAAAGTTCTGGTTTGTGTCTGTGCAGATTCCACGTTGGTGCAAGCTCCCTAGCGCCAGGGGGAGTCAACATCAACAACCTTCCGATAGATCGTCAAGTCCTACTGGATTGATAACCTTGGGTAGATTTCTCAAGGGAAAACTTCTGCTGTCTACATCATAACCTTCCTCTTGGGGTTCACCAACACGTAGCCATCAAGCTGTTTTCTGGCGCCGTTGCCGGGGAAGTACTCATCATCACCATCATCATCATCCTCAAATACTCTCCCGTCAACCAGGCACCAGCTGTTTTCTGGCGCCGTTGCCGGGGACTTGGAGGCTATTGGAAAGGGGAGTCTCTCAGTTCCAATCTCTTTACTTTGTTTTTGTCTTGTTTTAGTTTTGTTTTGCTTGCTGTTAAAAATCAAAAATCCAAAAAAATTAAATTCCTGCATCTAGTTTATTTCGGTTTGTTATTATGTCTAGTTCTTTGCTTGCTATTCATGGGTACTTTGCTTGAAACTTGTCCTATGGCTGAAAACAACTTGAGAAACCTTTATGAAATTTATCTTGAGCTAGGACATGATGTGTTTGAAGAGAAAATTAAAAAACCTATGGAACTTTATTTGCATGATAGTACCAATGATATTGGTATACACTCTTTGAACATGGTTGTTGCTAATGCTATGGAAAATATTAAGCTTGGGGAAGTTGGTAATGATACTATTGAAATAACTTCTTTTGATAAATTTGAGGTAGACAAACATTCCTTGACTCAAGAGAAAGCAAAAATAACAGAAGTACCAAATATTTCCCCCAATGTTGTTTATGAAAATCCATGCTATTTTGATAAGTCTTATGATAATCCTCTTTTTATTCCTAATTTCGAAATGCATGGTAATGAGAGTGTTTGCTTAGAAAATGTTTATGATAAAGCTCTAGATGATGGTCCTATGTTGCTTGATAATATTATTAATTCTACTATTGAGAGTGATCAATCAACTTGTTTCAATATGTCTAAAAGTGGGTTTGAAATTTTTGATCCCACTATCTTGCTTGATAAAAGTTATGTGTTTGTAGATCATAAAAAGCATGCTTTATGTGATAGTTATGTTGTTGAGTTTGTTTATGATGCTATTGAAAATTATTATGAGAGAGGGAAAGATGGTTTTAAAAGTTTTCATGTCACTAAAATACCTCTCTTTGTGTTGGAAGTTTTAAAGTTGGATTTGTTGCATCTTCCTATGCTAGCTGCTTTATGCTTCAATGATTTGTTTTACTACAATATTCCTCTGCATAGGAAGTGGGTTAGACTCAGATGATTTTGATATTTGCCTCTTGATGCTCTCTTTGTTTTTCAACTCTTATTCTTATGCGAGCATCATTAAAATCCTAAAGCCTAGCTGAAAGGCATTAAAGAAAAGCACTTGTGGGAGATAACCCATGTGTCAAGGATGCTTGTTTACCTCTGTAGCAACTCCTTTGTATCTTTATTTGCTGTTTTGTTGTGCCAAGGAGAGTTACTAATGCAAAGTTGGTTTTTATTTTCGGGACTGCATTGGGACAGATTGCTGTTCGTCACCGTTTAATTCAGTAGAAAATCAGAAAAAATCGAAAAATGCTGAAACTTTTTG
This sequence comes from Poa pratensis, assembly GCA_947311845.1. Classification (NCBI taxonomy): domain Eukaryota; kingdom Viridiplantae; phylum Streptophyta; class Magnoliopsida; order Poales; family Poaceae; genus Poa; species Poa pratensis. The sequence continues at coordinate 38,479,359 of CAMZMU010000080.1, read as the reverse complement.
TGCATGTTCCTGATGATGTTACGCAACTTTCATTATTTCAAAAGTTCTTCATCTGAGCATCGTAAGTGCCTCGAAAAAATTCGTCATTACAGACTGTTCTGGTTTGACAGATTCTGTCTTTTATTTTGCATTCTCTCTTTTACAAGTTTTTAAGTGGTTTCTTTTCGTGTAAAAGTGCCCACTTGAGCCTAGTAACAGTGGCTAATGTTTAAAATAGTTGGCTTGTGAGTTTTGTCTTTGCTAGAACTTTGAAGTATTATCTTTTAGTGCACTAACCTGCTAATGAGAAAAGCTGTTAAGTTTTGGTGTGAAGGAAGTTTTCAAGTGTTGATAGAGGAGAATGATATTACATGATCAAGAAGAGTGAAGAGCTTAAGCTTGGGGAGGCTTACCTCCCCAGCATATTTCAAGAAGACTCAAGCATCTAAGCTTGGGGATGCCCAAGGCATCCCCTTCTTCATCTACAAATTATCAGGTCATCTCTAATGGTGCTATATTTTTATTGCTTCATGCTAGTGTACTCTTCCTTGGAGCGTCAGTGTGTTTTTGTTTTCAGTTTGTTTTGTTTTGTTTGCTGTGCTATACTTGTTGGATCCTAGTATTCATGTTTGGGAGAGAGACACGCTCCACTTTTTCATTAGAATACTCTTGTGCTTCACTTATACTTGTTGAGTATTCCTGTCTAGTTGCTGTTATTGCTTTAGCTCTCAGTTTTTCATGTATCTCTTGTTAGAGCTTCAGTTTCTTTTGAAGAAAGTACTCTCTTGCTTCACTTATATCTGTTTGGAGAGTTGTCAAATAAGTTGATTGGTGTTTGGTTGGACCAGAAAAATGCTATGCATGTGGTAGTGGTATAAAATGCTTACATGAATCTTTTTAGATCGTTGTCTTGAGTAATTTGATGCTTGCCAATTGTTTTGAGCTGTCAAGTAATTAATGTTTAAGCTTGTGCATCATGTAAGTAATGGCTATTAATGAAGAACTACTATAAGGATTTTCTGCTATAATAATCTGTTGCATAATTGGAAGTCCATAGTAGTCTAGATAATTTTTGGATGAAGGCTATGTGTTAACAAGGAAGACAGTGGGAGTCTATGGTTCGTCAAACCTTGTGTTTTATGTACACTCTTGCTATTCCAGTTGATAATGATGTTTGCTTATAATAACCTTGCTAGCCTAAACTCTGTACTAAGAGGGAATGCTTCTTGTACATCCAAAACCTTGAGCCAAATCCATGCCACCTGTGTCCACCATACCTACCTATTATGTGGTGTTTTCACCATTCCAAGTAAATTTCTTCATGTGCTATCTACTAACTACTCAAAACTGTTACATTTCCTTTTTGTGTCACTACTTGAAAAGCTCATAAGGACGTAGTAGTGAGATTTGTCATCTTCCATGCTAATTAATTTACAAGGATTGGCAGCTTCATCTGCTTCTCCACCTTTTATTTTGCATTAAAGAGCTGGTTAGTCCACCCTATAAATAAATAAATAGACACTCCTCCATGGTGAATGTTGGTGGGCACCCGAGGATTCGGTTAGCCATGGTTTGTGGAAAGTAAATGGTTGGGAGGAGTGTCACCAATAAGTGCTTGTTACAAGTGCAGTCCTAAAAACTCTCGGAACCGCTCTAAAAGTTAGTTAGCCATGGAAGATGACAAGTACCTGCTATTTGATTTGTTGACACCTGTATACACCATTACCTTACAAAACAATATTTTATGCTCTCTATATGCCTTCGGGAACTACAGCTCTAGCACATGATGTTAATCCCTGCTTCCCTCTGCGAAGGGCCATTCTTTTACTTTTATGTTGAGTCAGTTTTCCCACTTCTTTCTGTCTACTTAAGCAAACATCATTGTCAACTCCAGTATAACAGTTTTTACATAACTTTGTGTTTGGTTGATCATATTCTTTGCATTGACATTATCTATATGATATACATGTTGAAAGTTGAAGCAAATGCTGAAGCTATTATCTTCCTTTGTGTTGATACAAACACTTTCATGTTGAGAATTATTGCTGCTGTGAGCTAACTATTATGTTAGACTATTATATCTCTAAATGTTTTATAGTATTATTCATGAAAGTTTGCACTTGTGTGATCACTTATGTTTACTCTTTATTTACTTGCTTGCAAACTATAGACCATTGGCTTGGATCACTTCATTCAGATCATGTGCATTACATTGTTATTTGATCAAAGATTGTGTTGGTAGCATGTCACTTCAAAAATTATCTGTTTTTATCGTTTACCTACTCGAGGACGAGCAGGAACTAAGCTTGGGGATGCTTGATACGTCTCAAACGTATCTATAATTTTTGATGTTCCATGCTGTTATTATATCAATTGCTACATGTTTTGGCTACACTTTATATCATTTTTATGCATTTTCTGGGACTAACCTATTAACAAGATGCCACAGTGCCAGTTCCCTGTTTTCTGCTGTTTTTGGTTTCAGAAAATCTATTAAGGAAATATTCTCGGAATTGGACGAAACAAAAGACATCGTCAATAATATCACGAGGAGATCACGGAGTCCAAAGGGGAGTCGGAGCAGACCCACCAGGGGGCCACGCCACACTAGGGCGCGGCCCAGGGTGGGCCCGCGCCCCCCTATGGCGTGGTGGCCCCCCTCGGCCACCGACGCCGCCTCTTCGCCTATATATTCTCCGCGACGCGAAAACCCTATTACGGTCGATCATATTCCACGAAAAGTTCCGTCGCGGCCGTCATCGTCAATCTCAGATCGGAGGAGTTCTGAAGCTCTTCCCGGCACCCTGCCGGAGGGGAGATCATCACCGGAGGGCTCTACATCACCATGCCTGCCTCCGGAGTGATGCGTGAGTAGTCCACCCCTGGACTACGGGTCCATAGCAGTAGCTAGATGGTTGTCTCTCTACCTTGTGCCTCCATGTTTAGATCTTGTGAGCTGCCTAACATGATCAAGATCATCTTATTGTAATGCTAGATGTTGTGTTTGCTGGGATCCGATGAATATTGATACCATGTTTATTCAAGTTGTTTATCTATGTGCTCTTGATCTTGCATGCTCTCCGTTGCTAGTAGATGCTTTGGCCAAGTAGATGCTTGTGACTCCAAGAGGGGGTATTTATGCTCGATAGTGGGTTCAGTCTCTAGATATCTGGATCAGTGACAGAAAGGTCTAAGATGGTAGATGTGCTGTTGCTACTAGGGATAAAACATTGGTGCAGTGTCCAAGGGCACTTGTATTGATTACATTACACACTTTACTTCATGCAATAATCTGTTGTTAGCAACTTAATACTGAACAGGATGCGGATGCTGCCTTGAAGGTGGATTATTTAGGCATAGATGCGGTTGGAATAACGGTCTATGTACTTTGTTGTAATGCCCAACTAGATTTCATAGTAGACATCTTGGCATGTATTGCATTGTTATGCCCTCTCTATTTGTCAATTGCCCAGCTGTAATTTGTTTACCCAACATGCTAGTTATCTGTTCTGAGAGAGACACCACTAGTGAACTGTGGACCCTGGTCCAATTTCCTCATACTGTTTACACAACCTGCTGCAATCATCTGTTTCCTGTTACTTGCTGTGTTTCCTGCTGTTTTCCACACCATACGTTTAACTCTTTGTTTCTGCAAGACCGGAGAGATTGACAACCTCTCTGTTTCGTGTTGGGCAAAGTTCTGGTTTGTGTCTGTGCAGATTCCACGTTGGTGCAAGCTCCCTAGCGCCAGGGGGAGTCAACATCAACAACCTTCCGATAGATCGTCAAGTCCTACTGGATTGATAACCTTGGGTAGATTTCTCAAGGGAAAACTTCTGCTGTCTACATCATAACCTTCCTCTTGGGGTTCACCAACACGTAGCCATCAGTGGTCTGAGGTGCCCACCATGACTGCTCACTTGATTTCTCTCTGAAATCTTGGCATGTGTAGGTCATGTCGTTCCATCCGCCACCGAGACCCATCCCCATCATCAGCTGTTGCGCTGGTGGTTCCGCGCCCACGTCGTGGCCGCTCCATGTCCACCAATGTACTGCTGACGGGCTGCCCCCTAGGTGTGCGCCTGGAGATGCAGGTCGGCGAGCAGGGTCTGCAGCGCAGCGGTGGCGGCGACAAGCGGGTCACCCTTCTTGCCGCCACTTAATTTCCTGGTAGGGCGGCGGGATGGGCAGCAACAGGTCAACCTTCTTGCCGGTGGCCTTGAGGAGGCGGTGCCGGAGCCGCTCGGGGTCGACCATGGCCAGCATCCGCACCTCACCGCGGCCGAGGCATCTAACGCCTCCATGCCAGGTGCTAGTGTGTTCTCCCTCGCCGTGTCACGCACCTGTTTGCGTCCGCCAGATTGAGGAACAAGGGTGCTACACGTAGGGCCCACATGTCGGTGAGATTAGCATGTAATCCTGGCCGGGATAGTCGCATTCCCGGTGCACCAAACATGTTCAGGGAAGTCGATCCGCCCGACCTCTACAAGTTTAAGTTTCAAAATGGATTTTTTTTTCTATCTAAAATGGCATGTAGTGGAATAATTGTCAACCTGGCTATCTGCGTCGTCTATACATATGTGACGCTACGTGCTTGCAGTCTTCCATTTGCTTCCTCTCATCTGATAGGAACACACCGGCGGGGGCGGCAGCAGAAGCAGCAACGATGTTAGCTAGGTTCGGGTACACGTCGTCATGCAAACCAGCCAGCAGCAGCGACTACTGCTGCAAGCCATCAGCAGCTGCTGCGATGAACACCTGGTAATTAAGTAGCAACATATATTCTTCTTTTTGTTTTCAAGAATGTAATGGCGTCCATGCATGAAAGAACTAAGCTAATTGATGCAAGCAATCGCATCTTGCATGGGGGCGCGCAGGAGGTGTCGGAGCGCGGTGAGTAGCAGAGGAGGATTGACGGCCATGGTCGCCGGGCGGCGGGAGGAGGAGGAGGAATGGAGGAGGTATCTGGCGCCGGAGAGGCTGGAAGTGCTGGCGCATCTGGAGCCGTGGGCGGAGGCGAACATGCTGCCTCTTCTCAAGCCGCCGGACGAGGTGTGGCAGCCGTCGGACCTTCTCCCGGACGCGGCGGCGCTGGGCGCGGACGGCTTCCACGCAGCGTGCCTCGACCTCCGCGCCAGGGCGGAGGGAGTGCCGGACGCGCAGCTGGTGTGCCTGGTGGGGAACATGGTCACCGAGGAGGCGCTCCCCACGTACCAGAGCATGTCGAACCGCTTCGAGGCCACCCGCGACGCCACGGGCGCCGACGGCACCGCCTGGGCGCGGTGGATCCGCGGCTGGTCCGCCGAGGAGAACCGCCACGGCGACGTGCTCAGCCGGTACATGTCCCTCTCTGGCCGCCTCGACATGCGGCAGGTGGAGCGCACCGTGCACCGCCTCATCGCCTCCGGCATGGCCATGCACGCCCCGGCGTCCCCCTACCACGGCTTCGTCTACGTCGCCTTCCAGGAGCGCGCCACCTCCATCTCCCACGGCAACACGGCGCGCCAGGTGGGCGCGCACGGGGACGCGGCGCTGGCCCGCATCTGCGGCGCCATCGCCGCCGACGAGAAGCGGCACGAGGCTGCCTACACCCGCGTGGTGGCCAAGCTCTTTGAGGTCGACCCGGACGCAGCCGTGCGCGCCATGGCGTACATGATGCGGCGTCGGATCACAATGCCGGCCGCGCTCATGGACGACGGCCGCGACGCCGACCTCTTCGCGCACTATGCCGCCGCCGCGCAGCAGGCCGGGGTGTACACGGTGTCCGACTACCGCGGCATCCTGGAGCACCTGATCCGGCAGTGGCGTGTGGAGGAGCTCGCCGGGGGGCTGTCCGGCGAGGGGAGGCGCGCGCGGGACTACGTCTGCGCGCTGCCGGAGAAGATCCGGAGGATGGAAGAGAAGGCCCAGGACAGGGCTCGGAAGAAGCCAACCCCGGTGCCGTTTAGCTGGATCTTTGATAGGCCTGTCAGTGTCATGCAGCCTTGATTCGAACCAAGGAACCGCAAGAATCACAGGCTCTCTCTCCGCAGACCATTGCTCCAGCGAGTGTGACATCTTTGACCCAATAAGCTACTTCCTCCATTCCAAGTTAATTGTCGTGGATTTAGTAAATTTGTGACAATTAATTTGCGACAGAGGGGGTACTGAATAAGTTTGAAAACTTCATCTTTTCGGTAGGAAACTATATACACGCTGTCGTGTACAAAAAATTGTTGGCTTCTTTTTCTGTTTTTATCTTTGTGATCATTTCTCTTTTTTTTTTGCGTTTTAATGAGCTTTATTGATTATGTGATAGGATTACAATCACTCCTAAGAGTATCAGCGAGGAAACCTGGGTTATAATTGATCCACAGGCACCTCCTCCTCTCACTACTAGCTTGTTTTGCACATAAATGGGCGACGTTATTTGCATCACGCCCCACCGAGACAATGCGACAGCTAGCTAAAGCTCTCTTGATCTCTCTAATTTCCTGACAGATGGCCGTAATCTCTGAAGTATTATTTGTTTCATCATTACACAACTGCACTGCTATCTTGGAATCACTCTCAATGATCACCTGAGAATATCCCCGCTCCAAAGCGTGTCTCGCACCTTCACAGATGGCCATTGCTTCCATGCAGAGCGCACTGGCAACATGTTCTCTCCAACATGCTTGAGCTCTAATCATGATTCCTGTATGATCTCTCACGATAAAGCCAGTGCCTCCATTCATGGCCGGGGTGAAGAAACTTGCATCTGTATTGATTTTGATTATCCCCATATCCGGCGCCTTCCATCTTTCTTTCAGCTTGGGGATCTTTGCTGGTTTGTCTCGCGATAGTTGGGCCAAGTCCAAGGTCGTCTGCATGACCCATCGGGCTGACTCGACAACCGATCGCCCCGCCTCACCATGCTTACGAGCATTCCGCTCCTGCCAAGCTGCCCAGTTTCCACATAAAATCATGCATGTTTGTGATTCAGACAGGACCTTACCATCAACCATGTCCAAAGCCCAAGTATCAGGGTGGAGAGCTGGAACACTTACACCAGAGGTCATCTTCAACTCTGCCCAAAATAACTTGGCCCAGGTGCACTCAAAGAAAGCGTGGTAGATGGATTCCTCCTGCCCGCAATTCTCACAGAAAGAGATGTGTTCCATATGACGATGCTGTAAAATTTTCCTTGCTGGTATAAAGTTGTTGATCACCCGCCACCAAAAAGCCCTAACCTTGGGAGGTACAGGCAACTTCCAGAGCTTCTTCCAGCAAGGATTGGTCGACTCCCCAGACCCCGAAGGTTGGTCTGCAATTTGCGCTGTCGCTAGCATGCGGTAAGCTGACCGCACGGAGAACTGACCCGATTCCTCCAAAGACCACGCCCATGTATCCACTGCATATCTACCGAGTGGAATTTGACGGATAGCTCTCCTGTCAGTTTCAATAAAGTTTTCCTCCAGTTTATCCTCAGACCAGCACATGAGATTGTTGTCAATTAGTTCCTCAACCATTGTAGCATTTGCTTCAGGCTTCCTACACAAAGGTCGGCCCTGCACATTATCTGGAATCCACGGATCAGAGAAAATCCGGATGTTGCTACCATCCCCAACACGCTTAATGAGCCCCTTGCGGAGAGCTTCTCTTCCATGAAGAATAGCGCGCCAGACATGAGAGGATCCTTTTTTCCTGCCTGCATCCATAAAATCTTGCTGGTGAAAGTATTTACCCCGTAGCACTTTCGCACACAAAGAATCGGGCTTCATCATCAATCTCCAGCCTTGTTTCGCTAGCATGGCTTGATTGAAAAGTTGAAAATCTCGAAAGCCCATCCCTCCAACAGATTTCGGGATGGCAATATCACACCACTTCTTCCAGTGGATCTTCCTCTTCTTCTCGTTACCTCCCCACCAAAATCTGGCCACCACACTAGTGATCTTCTTGCACATTTTCTTGGAGAGTTTAAAACAGCTCATTGAATAGGTCGGGATAGCTTGGCATATAGCCTTTACAAGCACCTCCCTTGCCGCACCATTCATGTTTTTGGCAGCGAACCCATTCACAAGCTTCTTGATCCGAGTAATAATGTGCTCAAAATGATCGTCTGAAGATCGACCTAGAGCTGTTGGGAGCCCCAAGTATTTCTCCACTAAGGCCTCAGCCTCAATATCAGAATGCTCATGTACTGATCATTTCTCTGTTTCGCGACTATTATTGCCATATAGACTTCCATGTATGTTTTGTGTGTGTTTATTTTTGTTCCTTAGTCACTTTTTTCTGCGTGGTTATTCCCTACTGTTCTCCAGTGACATGGGTTCGGGTATTTTGTTCAATATTTAGGAATTCTTTTTAGCAAAGTAAGAATGTACTATTATCTGTAATAAAAAAATGTACTATTATGAACAAGAGTTTTTTTTGTGAGCGCTTAAGCTGTAAATATTTGGATCATTATGAACCACCGCTGTCGTACAACACTTCCATCTCTCTTTTTCCTCCTTGGTGCACTCGTTATTTAAGCAAATAAGGGTTACATCCACAAGTTCTGGACATGGTCCTAAGAGCATGTCTAGTAGTACCCCTAAACCCCTAAAAATAACTTCTTTTTTACAGTTTGCGAGGAAAAAAACCCGTAGACTAGAACCCCTAAACCCCTAAAAAAATTTAGAGGTTGGACCCCGGGTCGCCCTCCCAACCTCTAAAAGTGAGGGTTGGAGAGGGTCAACCCGCCGAGCCCGTATTCCCCTCCTCCACGCGCGGGAGGGAAATTTCACGCCATCCCCGACCTCCCGCCGCCGCCGCGCGCGCCATGGAGGCGCCCGCCGCCCCGCCCGCGTCCTCCCTCGCCCCGCCCGCCTCCTCCGCCGGCCCGCCCGTCGCCCCGCCCGTCGCTCCGCCCGCCTCCTCCGCCCCGGCGAGCAAGGCGCAGGTCGCGTCCGTGGTCGCCGCGACCCACGTTGGCGCCAAGCGACGGCGGCACGTCGTCCCGCCGCAGGCCTCCCTCGCCCCGCCCGCCTCCTCCGCCGCCGCCCGGCCCCCGCCGCGTCCTCCCTCGCCCCGGCCTCGGCCAAGAGCCGGCGGAAGGTGCCTGGGCAGGGGCCGGCGGCTGCCAAGCTCGCCGCCGCCGCGAGGAAGGCCGCTCCCAAGGCGAGGAAGAAGCCCGCGGCCGCCATCCCCGACCGTCCGCCCGTCGCACACGAGGTGCTCGACGGTATGCCCGCACCGTCGACGTCGTTCATGGACCTTCTCCAAGACGCGGAGGTGGACCTCGGGGCTCCTCCTCTAGAACCCTTTAGGGTTGGTGATGACTTGGAGGAAGATGAGGAGGAGGTGACCGAGATAGAAGAGGAGGCGTTCTCCGCCACTGGCCGCGTGCGCTCAACCAACTATACCGAGGCGGAAGATATTCTCCTGGTTCGTGCTTGGGCAGCTGTGGGGATGGATGCAGGCACCGGTACCGATCAAACCGGTAAACGCTATTGGCAACGCATCGAGGACAACTATTGCAAGATCAAGCCGAAGAATAGTGGCCTCATCTCTCGCTCATACCGGTCGCTTCAAGGCCGGTGGGAGTTGATGAAGCCCGCATGTGCTCGTTGGAGTGCGGCCATGGACCAAGTGAGGGATGCACCGCCTAGTGGAACCGTGGAGAGTGACTATGTGAGTACATATGTGTGTTTTCTATGCTATTGTTAGGTTCTTATGTGTGTTTACTATGCTATTGGTGGGTTTATAGGAGACAATTGCCGGCTTGAGGTACAAGGAGATGGCCGCTTCCAAGGGCAAACCATTCCCATTTAAGCATGCTTGGGCAATTCTTCAAACATATGACAAGTGGAAGTTGAGGGATCAAGAAACCGCACCCAAGAAGTCGGCAATGCTTAAGATGGATGATAGTGACAAGGAGGAGAGGAACTTGTGCAAGCCCGAGGGAACCAAGAAGGCCAAGCTAAGTGTGAAGATGGAAGGAGAGGCGTCAAGCCTAAGGGAGAAGATGGAGCATATGATGAAGTCAAGAGAGGCATTGACAACGAAGACATTGGAGACAAGGCTTCTTATCACCGAGAAGAAGAAAGAGGTCAAGCTTGCACAAGTTGAAGCAAAGCGTGAAGAAGCAAAGCGCAAGGCCGACTTGGAGGAGAGGATGATCAAGGTCAAAGAAGCAAAGGTATGGAAAGAACTCATGGTGGAAGAGAAGGAGCACATGATGATGTCCAAGAAGGACATGGATGAAGACCAATTGCAATGGTAGAAGGACTACAAGGAGGACATCGCGGAGAGGAAGAGGATGTTCTGTGGTGCGTCCTCTACTTTTCGAGTTGACACTCCGATGAGTGGTGGTGGCGATGGCGGTGTGGACAACTCCGAAGAAAGGGGTGTTTGATGGACGTGGAAGTGGTCTAGAAGATGGCGCCAAGGTGCAATTTTTTGGTGATGGTGCCGATGAGAGGGGGAAGATGATGATTTTGTGATGTAAACTATTAAACCATGCATCAATGATTCTCATTTCCTAGTATGTTTGAAGGTTGATTGTGTTTTTGTAGTGATACTTGTGATATGTCAAATGACAGTTTTAGAGGTTGGGGTTGAGGCAAAGACTAGAACCCTCAAACCCAACCCTTATAACGGAAAAAGACTAGAACCCTCAAACCCAACCCTTATAACGGAATTCCGTTATAAGGGTTGGGTTTGAGGGTTCTAGTCTTTGCCCCTGATTTTCAACCCTTAAAAGTGTCAAAAAATGCCAATTCTCAACCCTTAAATTGCTATGAGGGTTTGAGGGTTTGAGGACACTACTAGTGATGCTCTAAGTCCTAACTCTATTTTGGGCAAACTAACAAACGATGTATAACTATTTTCTAATATCAAAAAATGCGCCACGGTGGTTTCTCTAAGAGAAGTTGCATGGACCACAGTCTGTTGAAGGAGTAAGTCAGGCTGCTCATCTCCACATGTATTTGTACCACGACCTTCCACTGGTGTAGCTGTTACATGCGACGCTTGATTAGATTCTATTGGACAACGGTAAATAATTTAAGGGAAAAAAATAGCGCGCTATAGCAAAATATGCGACGCTTGATTAGATTCTATTGGACAACGGTAAATAATTCAAGGGAAAAAATAGCGCGCTATAGCAAAATAGCGCCGGCCTTAAAATATGCTATTAGCTTTATATACCGCGTTGATTTATTTAACGAGATAATTCTCAAAACGCAATATCGTGCTATTAGTTGCGCTATTTTTTTCCACAGATAAAACAGGCTACACACATCCTGCCAGGATCGTTCGACATCCATAACAACAACAGTTCAACCTACCGATGCCGCCGTCACTTCTACAAAGTTTTACCGCATTGACGTCTGGCCTATTTTATTTTCCAGGAATAAAATGAGATCTTCCCATACCAAACCGGATTGTTTCAGTTTGTTTTTCTTCTCGCACACAGATGAAGCAACAACAACAACAGTTCAACCTACTGCCGCCGACCTCACTTCTACGAAAGGTTTACGTGCATTATTTGACTGCTGGCCTATTCTATTTTCCAGTAATAAAACGAGATCTTTTTTTAGCGAAACCTGGCAGGAGCTCTGCCTATTCATTATAGAAGAAGAGAAACGTAGGACATTACAAACTCACGCAAAGGAAAGAACCCCACATGCGGATTACTCCCGACGGAGTAAAACACTCACCGATCTCGAAGGGTGCAACGCACACAACACCTGACGAAACTCCTCGAAAGCCAGATAGGCCATCTCAAGGTAAGTCTGACGCGTCGCAGAGAAGATGCGCCGGTTTCTCTCCTTCCAGACATTCCACATTACATAGATGATTCTCCCACTTCTTTCCCGAGCCCTAACAGAGGTGGTACTCGAGATGGTCTTACTCCACACCTTATCGATGGAGTCGTGAAACCCGTAAAAAGGGCCAAGCTTGTCCACGGACCAAGCATTAATGGTGCAGTAATAAAACGAGATCTTCCAATACCAAACCGAATTGTTTCAGTTTGTTTTTCTTCTCGCACACATATGAAGCAAGAGTAAAGAGCATACCAAAACATTCTCGATAAAAAAAAACATACCCAATCTCTCATAGCTGAATACCTGGAACCAACACCATAGAAATGCTTTGAGTAATGTTTAGGCCCGTTATACAATCATTTGGTACCTATAGCCTCCACGTACAATCCGATCAGCACCGCAACCTGGCTACTTGCAAGTGAACTAAACAAAATGTGCAACTTTGGATAAAATGCAGCCACCTGTCAAATCGCTACGATCTTTTGGCAAATTATCACTTCTTTCCACCTCCAGATACATTGAACTTGAAGAAGATGATGTCTCCATCCTGCACCACGTACGTCTTTCCTTCCTGCCTGTACTTTCCAGCAGCCTACAATCAGCATCAAACAGTTGTTAACTCATAGCATTGATGATTTTGTATAGGTCAAGATACGCAATTAAAATAGCTTTGACTTTCATGAGAGCATTTGTACCTTGACAGCAGATTCAGTGCCTAGCTCTTTTAGATCTTCAAACTTCATTACCTGATGCCAAGATTAGAAACATATCATGAATCATGTGCACAGGTTAAAAATGCGCGGACAGTCTTAAGTAAACAAATCCATAGTTCCCATCTCCAATTTCAAAGAAACAGAATCGAAATATATTGGACCTCGGCACATATGAAGCCTCTTTCAAAATCAGTGTGAATTGCACCGGCAGCTTGAGGGGCTTTACTTTGCTTTCTGATCTGCCAACACTTTACCTGAATAGAGAATTCAAGCTCGTAAGCACTCCAAATAAGTGTCGGATTATTTTATCAGAAATTCGTACTTTCAAGTCGAAACATGAATAGACATAATTTTAAGCTTTAACTACAACTGAACAATCTAACACATCCTCCATTTGAAAATAGATGAGTTACAGACATGAATTGGTGTACCAGATACAACTTTGGCAGTTATTTTATGTATATGTAAAAATAGAACTGTGAAAAAATCACAAATCAAATTAAATTATTTTCATTTGTCAAAACTCATCAGATTCGGTACATATCTATCACAAAAGTTATTTCATTGCATTCTTCCGTGGACATCGTCTGTTTTGAAACAGAAGTGACCAATGTACAAAGAACAAGCACGAGAATTTTACACACCAGAATTGTAAAAGGCAGCTGAGGTACACCACCATTTTAGCAACATGCTGTAAAAGATGGCTTATAATGGATCAGCACATGGTACTGGCACTACTTAAGCACAACATAAGCATACGAAACATACCTCATCAGGACCAGCAATGAAGAAGTAAATAAGATGAATAGCTGCAAAACCGGTCTTGATAATTTTGGGGATCAAACTGTTCACAGTAGTGAAAGCTTTAGTACCAATTAAGTGGAGGGAAAAGGTTAAACAAGATGCAAAGAGAAGTTGCAACGAATGTTAACTTGCCTTATTGTCTGGTTTTCAGCACAATATTTAGCAGCTTCATCCGCTGGCATATCCACTATTTTCTGTTCGAAAGCACAGCTGAAAGGAATAATAGTTTCACCACCATGTTCTTGCACCCTGAATAGAAAATAGTTTGATATTAGATAATATTTAAATGCTACCTTTTCATAGGAAAGCGTATAATACAGTTATGCAAATAGAATATAGTATCATCAGATCAAATTCATTTAACCAAAATCACAACCATGTGTGCTACAACTAAACTCTTACCGCAACGAAGCACATGCAACATACTTTAGAAAATACAATCTATTTCACCAAATATTAGGTCTTCAATTTGTGTCACGGGTTTTCCTTGGTATCATGCATGGTGGGTATGGTCCTAGGACTGAGGTTCATCCATAGAATGTTTGCAAAGCATACTCCAAAAATACAAGCTATTTCACCAACTTTCGAGCCTTTAATCGTATCGTGGATTTCTCCTTGGTATCACGGTGGGTAATGGTCCTAGGACTAAGGTTCGTCCATAGACGATGGGTACAGCTCCAACGAGCGAGGGCCGGCCAGCGATGGCGCCAGGGATGAGAGTGAGAAGGTTGAGGACTACGATTAGATATTTACTAATTTACTCTTGTTCATTGCTTAGTTTGATATATGGGGTACATAGTTTCCCATTTATAGGGAGGACTCCACTTGACGCCTAAACACAGAATCCGAACTTCCCTAATCAAACCATATAGTTTGTGTCTAACGAAACTGATTTTTTTTAAGTAAATAGATATCCTATCTAACTAAATAATAACCTACTTCTTTATCTTGTTCGAGTGAACAGTAATTCCAGCTAGGGCGACTCCTAGCTTAGTGCTGGCATGTGCCATTCGGCCTTGACCCAGCACACAACTGGTATTCATATGGAAGATCCATAGATTTTGCAACATTGTACCCTCAAATACAGCAATCGTAAATCCAAGATAGACATTGGTTTATTCTGTTCATAAATAAGATGACTGCTCTATTCAACATCAAGTTGGATCAAATATCATATACAACAAGGTCTATCATGATAGAAGCCCAAACAATTTAGCAATTAGACTATACATGAACAAAACTTCAACGGAAAATCAGCAATAGCAGTGTCAACTGCATTTGCTACAGCATGAGTTCATCTACTGTTTTGCTATAACAATTAGACTTGGGGTAGAAATAATACCTGGCATGTATCTTTGGCAAAAACTTGTTCTTTTTCCTCAGGTAGTCCTTCTCACTCATCTTCACCTGCACAAAGTAACATACTAGACTAAACAACACAGCTTCATTTTACTTTCGAAAAGGTTGGTTACTGATAAAAGGTCAAACAGAAGAATTAACCAAGTCAAATGAGCTGACTATGCAGTTAGCAGAGTGATTAACTTCCATTTGGCATGATTACTCGAGTTGAATGTGGGAAGGGCCAACACATGAGTGACATATTCTCTTGCTGCTAGTATAAATATAATTTCAAATGCTGCGTAGATCAGTAGTCTTTTTCAAGAAGGACGCGGCCCCGAGGGCGTCGCCGTCGTCGGCTCCGGCCGACTGCCCGGGCAAGGCTTTCGCCCGGCGATGTGTCACGACCCAGCAGACCGCCCGTCAGGGACCAGCCAGACCACCATCTCCGCGTGCCGCAACCACCGCGTCACCTCAAACCACGGCAGGCGGCATGCCGACCACGGCCCAGCCGCCGCCCCGGCTTCCTCTTCCCCGACTCGCCCCGGCCGCAGCAAGGGGAGTAAAAAAATAGTTCAGACATAACATTGACTAGACCTACATGGTTTTGGATAGGTAGGTATATTGACTCGAAACAGCAAGCTAGCCTAGGCCTCATTACTCCAAGGTCCGAAACCAGCCTAATTTTCTTTTATTGGCCCTTCATTACTCCAAGATCCAAATTGATTATGGACCAGGATCGACAGGAGGAATTTTCTGGTAGATTATTGATTGACAACCTACACTTTTCGCTGAAGAAAAAAGTGATAGCCTACACTGACTGGCAATAACGGGAAAAAAAAAATACAGAAACAGGAATCGTAATCTCAAATTTGAACAAGCAACAATAAACTGCATTTTTATTTAAACTCACTTAGAGTGCACTGTTGCATGCTGCATGGCGTAGAGGCTCTGTACGTGTGTCCAAAGTCCAAATCAGACGGATTTTGCTGGACCAAGCGCAAATCCAACAACATAACAATTTTTATGATGGGTCTTTGAGAAACTTTGAAAAGGTGCACTGTTGAGAGCCGATTTTCTTCTTTTTTTTTGCCGAGAGCTCGTCGAATGTCCGAACAGCACAAAACTTTGCACGAACCTTGCGCACCCAAACATCTTGCATGCCAAAAAAATTCAGATTTTTTGAATTTGTTTGACATTTGTTTTGAATTTACTGTTCACCCCTCCAATGACCATTACCGTCTAACTATCTGATATCACACCTGTGCTGATGTACTGAGGTTGTTTTAGTGTACCATTACGCAGAAATGAAAATGGCTCTTAGAATGTGTGCTTGAGAAGAAAATGGGCTATCATGTTTGATTGGCCTCCCTCATAAAATCCATGTGAGCATATCCAAAGCAAGTAGGTAACCGAATATGTTCATATAAATGCTTCAAAACGAGTATGTCGACCTACTCGTTTTGAGAGTATGTTGTACGCTTCGTTGATGCGCATGTAACCTAGCAGTACTCATCTATTTCGATCTATCTTTGGTAGTTAATGTGCATCTAACCTAGAGTCACCTCTACTTGTCTCCCCGTGTCTTCTGCTTGATTACATCAATATCATATCATGGTGAGCAAGTCACCATAAACCATCTTCTAGCCAATCAGTACCATCTCCGTAGCCAGGTAGTAATAGATGATGTTCTAAACATGCATGTGCATTCATATACTCCACTCCTTTTCGTGGAAAAAGTAACAGCATACCATATTTCTCACGAAAGTGTGTCCATGCATACGGAAAGTGGTTTGGGCACCAGTGCTCCCTCCTGTTTAAAAAATTCAAAAAAAAATATTTATAAGTTTCAAAAAATTCTGAAAAAACTTTCACGTGTAGCCAATGATATATCCGACTAACATGCAAAATTTTAACTCCAAAACTTTGTATTCTGAGCTACACAAAAATGACAAATGTATAGATCTGAGGAATGTATATTTTCAAATCTCTAAGTTTTATCAGATTTGTTATTTTTGTGTAGCCCATACTACAAAGTATCTCAATCTAAAATTGTTGGCTTCTTTTTCTGTTTTTATCTTTGTGATCGTTTCTCTGTTTCGCGACTATTATTGCCATATAGACTTCCATGTATGTTTTTTGTGTGTTTATTTTTGTTCCTTAGTCACTTTTTCCTGCGTGGTTATTCCCTACTGTTCTCCAGTGACATGGGTTCAGGGTATTTTGTGCAATCTTTAGGAATTCTTTTTAGCAAAGTAAGAATGTACTATTATGAACAAGAGGTTTTTTTTGTGTGCGCTTAAGCTATATATATTTGGATCATTATGAACCACCGCTGTCGTACACCACTTCCATCTCTCTTTTTCCTCCTTGGTGCACTCTTTATTTAAGCAAATAAGGTTTACATCCACAAGTTCTGGACATGGTCCTAACTCTATTGTGGGCAAACTAACAAACGATGTATAACTATTTTCCAATATCAAAAAATGCGCCACGGTGGTTTCTCTGAGAGAAGTTGCATGGACCACAATCTGTCGAAGCAGCTGGTCAGGCTAGTTATAAATGGGGAGTAACTTAGAGTAGTAACATACCTCCACAATGGGGAGTAACTTATTATGGTGTACACTCATTTTGTCTAGAAATGTGTGATGTTACGGTAACTAGCTATGTTACCACTCATTTTATGGTGTAACTTATTATGGTGTACACTCATTTATTATGGTGTACACTCATTTTGTCTAGAAATGTGTGATGTTACGGTAACTAGCTATGTTACCACAAACACCTCTCTTCATTAATTACGTGCCACATAAACAAATTTGTCTTGAGGTCTGTGATGTTACTAGCTAAGTTAGCTATTACATGCGACGCCTGATTAGAGCATCCCAACCGGCCACCCCAAACCTCCCCCAAACGTCTGGGCGGACAGCCCGGACAGGGTTTAGACCGAAAACCATCACCAGCCGCTACCCTCAAAATCAGACCAAACGACCAGGGTGTCCGACGAACCCCAAAGCCAGCTCATATGTGGGGAGGGTTTGGGGCCGTCCTGGTGCTCGCCATGTCGGACCTGTCAACTCGGACCCACCAAATTTCACCCTAAATCGGACTGAACCCTCGCCCGGCAGTAGATATTTTTTACACTCCGTTGTTTCCTTCTCCTAGCTCCGCCACCGCCGTCCCTCTTGGTCGGTCGCCCGCACCGTCGTCGTCGTCCGCACTCCCGCGCGAACCTTCCCGGCCGTAGAAGTTCTCCGTGGCGGCTGCATTTCGCCGGATTTGCCCGCATTTCGCCCGATCTGTAAGTTCGCCTGCACCCAAGCTCACCGAGCGCCCGCCATGGTTTCCTAGGACACCAACGAGGACTCGGCAAGCTCCCTCCCTCTCTACGGGGCCACCTCCTCCGACTCCACCTCGGTACGTCCTAGGTTTTGCTCCCATTTTTAGATTAGCCCCAAATTGTGCAATGTGAGTTGATTTTAGTGGCATTTTGTGAAATTGTAGGATTTTTAAAGCATGTAATTGCAATGTTTGGGGTGTGATATCCGAGTTGAACGAGTTCCTCCGAGGCAAGATGCGCATATTGGAGGATTTGAACTTCACAATTGAGAAAAAAAAAGAAGATCGGAGAAAAGTTCAAAGAAGTTCATGTTTCAAACCGGAAGTTGGGGGAGAAAAGAAAGGAGATTGAAGAAGAGAAGAAGAGGATAGAAGAAGAGAAGATGAGCTTCGGAAAAGAGAAGATGAAAATGGAATTGCATCTCGCCGCCATTGTCGATGATTGCAAAACCAAAACGGATGCAACTCGGACGAAGATGAGAAAGATCAAGAAAGATGCCATCGGGAAGGAGATGCATCTCCATTACGCAGTGGGAGCTATAGTTATTTTAGTGATAATTATAATTGCTATGTATGGCGTATCTTTGTGCACTAGATAGAATTTGCACAATGCAAAATCAGGTAGCGTAGCTGCATGGACTGGATATATTTGAGGAGACAAATATGAGGTTTACGATTGTAGAACACCAAATATGAGGGTTGCCCGGTCAATGTCCGCGGACACGTCACTTTGGGGACCAAATATGGGGTCTCCGGTTGGAGATCTTAGATTCTACTGGACAGCGGTAAAACAAGCTACACACATCCTGCCAAGATCGTTCGACATCCATAACAACAGTTCAACCTACTTATGCCGACGTCACTTCTACAAAGTTTTACCGCATTGACGGCTGGCCTATTTTATTTTCCAAGAATAAAATGAGATCTTCCAATACCAAACCGAATTGTTTCACTTTGTTTTTCTTCTAAACACAGATAAAGCAACAACAGCAGTTCAACCTATTGCCGCCGACGTCACTTCTAGCAAAGGTTTACGTGCATTATTTGACGGCTAGCCTATTTTAGTTTCCAATAATAAAACAAGATCTTCCCATACCAAACCGAATTGTTTCAGTTTGTTTTTCTTCTCGCGCACATATGAAGCAAACGGATTTGAAGAGTAAAGAGCATGCCAAAACATTCTAGATAAAAAAAAGCATACCCAATCGCTCATAGCTGAATACCTGGAACCAACACCACATAAATTCTTTCAGTAATGTTTAGGACCCAAAATCATTTGGTAGCTATAGCCTCCAAAACAATCGGATCAGCACCGGAACCTGGCTACTTGCAAGTGAACTAAACAAAATGCGCAACTTTGGATAAAATGCAGCCACCTGTCAAATCGCTACGATCTTTTGGCAAATTATCACTTCTTTCCACCTCCAGATACATTGAACTTGAAGAAGATGATGTCTCCATCCTGCACCACGTACGTCTTCCTTCCTGCCTGTACTTTCCAGCAGCCTACAATCAGCATCAAAGAGTTGTTAACTAATACAGTAGCATTGATGATTTTGTATAAATCAAGATACGCAATTAAAATAGCTTTGACTTTCATGACGGCATTTGTGTACCTTGACAGCAGATTCAGTGCCCAGCTCTTTTAGATCTTCAAACTTCATTACCTGATGCCAAGATTAGACACATATCATGAATCTTGTGCACATGTTAAAAATGCGCGGACAGTCTAAGTAAACAAATCCATAGTTCCCATCTCCAATTTCAAAGCAACAGAATCGAAATATATTGGACCTCGGCACATATGAAGCCTCTTTCAAAATCAGTGTGAATTGCACCGGCAGCTTGAGGGGCTTTACTTTGCTTTCTGATCTGCCAACACTTAACCTGAATAGAGAATTCAAGCTCGTAAGCACTCCAAATAAGTGTCGGATTATTTTATCAGAAATTCGTACTTTCAAGTCGAAACATGAATAGACATAATTTTAAGCTTTAACTACAACTGAACAATCTAACACATCCTCCATTTGAAAATAGATGAGTTACAGACATGAATTGGTGTACAAGATACAACTTTGGCAGTTATTTTATGTATATGTAAAAATAGAACTGTGAAAAAATCACAAATCAAATTAAATTATTTTCATTTGTCAAAACTCATCAGATTCGGTACATATCTATCACAAAAATTATTTCATTGCATTCTTCCGTGGACATCGTCTGTTTTGAAACAGAAGTGACCAATGTACAAAGAACAAGCACGAGAATTTTACACACCAAAATTGTAAAAGGCAGCTGAGGTACACCACCATTTTAGCAACATGATGTAAAAGATGGCTTATAATGGATCAGCACATGGTACTGGCACTACTTAAGCACAACATAAGCATACGAAACATACCTCATCAGGACCAGCAGTGAAGAAGTAAATAAGATGAATAGCTGCAAAACCGGTCTTGATAATTTTGGGGATCAAACTGTTCACAGTATTGAAAGCTTTAGTACCAATTAAGTGGAGGGAAAAGGTTAAACAAGATGCAAAGAGAAGTTGCAACGAATGTTAACTTGCCTTATTGTCTGGTTTTCAGCACAATATTTAGCAGCTTCATCCGCTGGCATATCCACTATTTTCTGTTCGAAAGCACAGCTGAAAGGAATAATAGTTTCACCTCCATGTTCTTGCGCCCTGAATAGAAAATAGTTTGATATTAGATAATATTTAAATGCTACCTTTTCATAGGAAAGCGTATAATACAGTTATGCAAATAGAATATAGTATCATCAGATCAAATTCATTTAACCAAAATCACAACCATGTGTGCTACAACTAAACTCTTACCGCAACGAAGCACATGCAACATACTTTAGAAAATACAATCTATTTCACCAAATATTAGGTCTTCAATTTGTGTCATGGTTTTCCTTGGTATCATGCATGGTGGGTATGGTCCAAGGACTGAGATTCATCCATAGAATGTGGGCAAAGCATACTTCAAAAAATACAAGCTATTTCACCAACTTTCGAGCCTTTAATCGTATCGTGGATTTCTCCTTGGTATCACGGTGGGTAATGGTCCTAGGACTAAGGTTCGTCCATAGACGATGGGTACAGCTCCAACGAGCGAGGGCCGGCCAGCGATGGCGCCAGGGATGAGAGTGAGAAGGCTGAGGACTACGATTAGATATTTACTAATTTACTCTTGTTCATTGGTTAGTTTGATATATGGGGTACATAGTTTCCCATTTATAGGGAGGACTCCACTTGACGCCTAAGCACAGAATCCGAACTTCCCTAATCAACCATATAGTTTGTGTCTAACGAAACTGATATTTTTTTAAAGTAAATATATATCCTATCTAACTAAATAATAACCTACTTCTTTATCTTGTTCGCGTGAACAGTAATTCCAGCTAGGGCGACTCCTAGCTTAGTGCTGGCATGTGCCATTCGGCCTTGACCCAGCACACAACTGGTATTCATATGGAAGATCCATAGATTTTGCAACATTGTACCCTCAAATACAGCAATCGTAAATCCAAGATAGACATTGGTTTATTCTGTTCATAAATAAGATGACTGCTCTATTCAACATCAAGTTGGATCAAATATCATATACAACAAGGTCTATCATGATAGAAGCCCAAACAATTTAGCAATTAGACTATACATGAACAAAACTTCAACGGAAAATCAGCAATAGCAGTGTCAACTGCATTTCCTACAGCATGAGTTCATCTACTGTTTTGCTATAACAATTAGACTTGGGGTAGAAATAATACCAGGCATGTATCTTTGGCAAAAACTTGTTCTTTTTCCTCAGGTAGTCCTTCTCACTCATCTTCACCTGCACAAAGTAACATACTAGACTAAACAACACAGCTTCATTTTACTTTCGAAAAGGTTGGTTACTGATAAAAGGTCAAACAGAAGAATTAACCAAGTCAAATGAGCTGACTATGCAGTTAGCAGAGTGATTAACTTCCATTTGGCATGATTACTCGAGTTGAATGTGGAAGGGCCAACACATGAGTGACATATTCTCTTGCTGCTAGTATAAATATAATTTCAAATGCTGCGTAGATCAGTAGTCTTTTTCAAGAAGGACGCGTCGCCCGAGGGCGTCGCCGTCGTCGGCTTCGGCCGACTGCCCGGGCAAGGCTTTCGCCCGGCGATGTGTCGCGACCCAGCAGACCGCCCGTCAGGGACCAGCCAGACCACCATCTCCGCGTGCCGCAACCACCGCGTCACCTCAAACCACGGCAGGCGGCATGCCGACCACGGCCCAGCCGCCGTCCCGGCTTCCTCTTCCCCGACTCGCCCCAGCCGCAACAAGGGGAGTAAAAAAATAGTTCAGACACAACATTGACTAGACCTACATGGTTTTGGCACTAGTACAGAACGACACATCGGAAACGGGCCAAAAAAACCCTTCGGCAACGGAGAAAGGGTCCGTGTCCACGACCCTGTCACTGATGTGAAGGCCTTCATCGGTAACGGAGGCAAAAAACCGTCACCGATGAGGCATAAGTTGGCTACGGTTGCGGACCCATCTCCGTTTTCGATGTATCGGTGCATCAGTAACGGAGATTCTATTTTACTCGTTTGCATTGAGGTTCTTTCAGAAGCCTACAGGAGCAATTCGGTTGCCAAATTACATTCAAAATCTCACAGCAGAAGCACAAAGTTGCTACCAAATCCATTCATAACGTATATAAGAATTGTCATCATTACATAGCATCAAAAGATGAGTTACACATGCCTCGCTAATCCTATCATTCTCATGCCTCCCTAAACTTAACTTTTATGACAATCCACTCTTCTCCAGCTCCACCTTCTTCCTCAGTTCCGAAGCGCCGAAAACGGAATTCGACCTAGCAAAAGACTCGAGTAGCGGTTTCATGCTTCTCCAAATCACATCTGCAGCCAAATTGCTACACACATACACAAAAGAGATGGAGAAACTAAAGACAAGAAACCACACCGAGCTCGCAAGCCTCCTTAGCAAATTAATCTTGCCAAATTCTTCGTAGCGAGGCTTGCTCCATCTTGGACGGTGTCGCCGAAATATAATAACGTCACCGCTGTGACATTTCGGCCACTGTCCAAGACACTCTTAATTAAAAAAGTGTTTTGAACAGTGCAGCGAAACGTCACAACAGCGACGGTTCACGGATATGATCCCACTTTGTATTTAGCTCTTTTAAAGCTTGTTTGGATCTGCATGGCGCTTCTGCATATAAAATACATGGATGTCTAGCTAGAAAAGAGCCAAATATGATGCTACATGACATAAATACAATTTAAGATGAAAACAGTTTACACCTTACGCGCCTATATCCGTGTGCTTGCTGTCCGATCGAAACGATTTGTAGGCAGAACTTGAAGGTGATGTTACCATCAATTGCCTCACCATTTTTATGCATTGTCGCCGAAATATACTATTACTTCATACACTAGCTACACAAAACCATAACGAGAATTAGCACATTGACAAAGGGTTGAAATTAATCTATTAGACTTCAAATACTAAAAACAAACACAACACAATACTAGACTTCAAATACTAGACAAGTTGAAGGTAATGTATTCATCATCGGCAGTACTAAAAACAAACACAACACAATACTAGACTTCAAATACTAGACAAATTTTATATGCTACTTTAAAAAAATGTAAGATCTAGTGTTGAGGGGTGTATTCATCATCGGCAGTACTACAATACTAGACAGAACACAATACTACAATACTAGACAGTACTACAATACTAGATCGGTAGATGCTACTTTAAATAAAATGTAAGATCTAGTGTCGAGGGGTGTATTCATCATCGGCACTAGACAGAACACAATACTAGACTTCAAATACTAGACAAGTTTTATGTGCTACTTTAAACAAAATGTAAGATCTAGTCGGCTACATACCCGGGGAAGATGCATGGCAATAGACCAATAGATCCGCGTCGGCGACATACTCGGGGAAGATGCGCGGCGGCTCACGACGCGCCGCTGGGGGGATGCGCGGCGGCTCACGACGCGCCGCTGGGGGAAGATGCGCCGACGCGCCGGTGGGGGAAGATCCGCCGACGCGCCGCTGGGGGAAGATGCACGGCGGCGATGCCGGCCGGACGCGCCGCTCAGATCTGCGAGATAAGGGTTAGGTCTGGAGCCGCCGCCACACTATGACTGTGGAGTGAGAGTGAGAGTGAGAACGAGAGCGTTAGGGTTGCCGCAGTGGCACATTTATAGCATATAATAACATCGCAAACGGAGGCGATAAACAACTGTTTCCTCTAATTTCTTCACTGACACACTGGGCCTACTTACAAAGGATCGATAGAGTAATTGAACTAACTATCTACTCTACTTGTTCTGCTTACGCCCTGCCTCCGCGCCATTGTCATCCGCGGCGCGGCGTCGCTTCTTGCCGGTTGCCTTTTCCTCGGGCGCCTCCTCCGATGCCTCCTCCTCCGGCGCCTCCTCCGACGCCTCCTCATCGTTGTCGGCGTCGTATTCTTCCTGGATAGAATAATACGGCTTCGGCGGGTCCTCCAGCTCCTCTTCCTCCGGCGACTCGTCCTCTTCGGAGTCGTCTTCTCCTTCGCGTGAAGACGGCGGGTCCGAGTGGTCGGAGTCGTCTTCTACAGAGCGTGAAGATGGCGGGTCCGAGTCGTCGGGGTCCGAGTCCGACGGCCCGTCTTGATCCCACCATGGAACTTCACCGCGGTCTTCCGCGCTCGCGTCGTCGCTCGGGACTTCCTCGTTCTGCCACCAGGGTTCCGCCATGGCGGTTGTGCTAGTGTGGTAGATAATGTGGGAGAGAACGAAGGGGAGAATGCGGGACCTGCCTGGCTTCGCGTGGTTCCAGTCACATTTTATTAGCGTCGATCAGGCGGTTCCAATCCCTCGTGAATTAAGCCGCATTGAACAGGCGCGCTTCCAGATTGCAACTGCAATTTCCCAAGCACATCGCAAACGGATATACATAAACAACCGTAGCCATAGAGATACATATTGGAAACGGAGACAAATTTATGACCGTTGCCAATACTTTTGGTAACGGAGATATAAAATTCTCCGTAACCAATGTTGACGGACCAGCCTCTGCCAGGCCTCGTCCGCAACGCTAAAATCGCGATTCTCTGTCGCCTAACACCTGCCGTTTCCATAGAGGGGTATCCGATGTGTCGTTCTGTACTAGTGTGGATAGGTAGGTGTATTGACTCGAAACAGCAAGCTAGCCTAGGCCTCATTACTCCAAGGTCCGAAACCAGCCTAATTTTCTTTTATTGGCCCTTCATTACTCCAAGATCCAAATTGATTATGGACCAGGATCGACAGGAGGAATTTTCTGGTAGATTATTGATTGACAACCTACACTTTTCGCTGAAGAAAAAAGTGATAGCCTACACTGACTGGCAATAACGGGAAAAAAATACAGAAACAGGAATCGTAATCTCAAATTTGAACAAGCAACAATAAACTGCATTTTTATTTAAACTCACTTAGAGTGCACTGTTGCATGCTGCATGGCGTAGAGGCTCTGTACGTGTGTCCAAAGTTCAAATCAGACGGCTTTTGCTGGACCAAGCGCAAATTCAACAACATAACAATTTTTATGATGGGTCTTTGAGAAACTTTGAAAAGGTGCACTGTTGAGAGCCGATTTTCTTCTTTTTTTTTTGCCGAGAGCTCGTCGAATGTCCGAACAGCACAAAACTTTGCACGAACCTTGCGCACCCAAACATCTTGCATGCCAAAAAAAATCAGATTTTTTGAATTTGTTTGACATTTGTTTTGAATTTACTGTTCACCGCTCCAATGACCATTACCGTCTAACTATCTGATATCACACCTGTGCAGATGTACTGAGGTTGTTTTAGTGTACCATTACGCAGAAATGAAAATGGCTCTTAGAATGTGTGCTTGAGAAGAAAATGGGCTATCATGTTTGATTGGCCTCCCTCATAAAATCCATGTGAGCATATCCAAAGCAAGTAGGTAACCGAATATGTTCCTATAAATGCTTCAAAACGAGTATGTCGACCTACTCGTTTTGAGAGTATGTTGTACGCTTCGTTGATGCCCATGTAACCTAGCAGTACTCATCTATTTCGATCTATCTTTGGTAGTTAATGTGCATCTAACCTAGAGTCACCTCTACTTGTCTCCCCGTGTCTTCTGCTTGATTACATCAATATCATATCATGGTGAGCAAGTCACCATAAACCATCTTCTAGCCAATTAGTACCATCTCCGTAGCCAGGTAGTAATAGATGATGTTCTAAACATGCATGTGCATTCATATACTCCACTCCTTTTCGTGGAAAAAGTAACAGCATACCATATTTCTCATGAAGTGTGTCCATGCATACGGAAAGTGGTTTGGGCACCAGTGCTCCCTCCTGTTTAAAAAATTCAAAAAAAATATTTATAAGTTTTAAAAAATTCTGAAAAAAACTTTCACGTGTAGCCAATGATATATCCGACTAACGTGCAAAATTTTAACTCCAAAACTTTGTATTCTGAGCTATACAAAAATGACAAATGTATAGATCTGAGAATGTATATTTTCAAATCTCTAAGTTTTATCAGATTTGTTATTTTTGTGTAGCCCATAATACAAAGTATCTCAATCTAAAATTTTGCACGGTCGTGGGATACACCATTTGCGCTACCCGTGGAATTTTTTTCAGGATTTTTTGAAACTTATAAATATGATTTTTGATTTTTTTTTTTAAACAGGAGGGAACACTAGTGCCCGGGATAAAAAAAAACTCCACTGTGCATAGTATAGTTGAAAACTACACTAATCTGTGTTGTCAGGGTTGTGCGTTGAAAAATATGGACATGACATGTAGTGGAATACTGACAACCTGGCTATCTACTTCGTCTATGAATAGATGATGTGTTCTAAAACATGTGCAGTCATATACTCCGCTCCTTTTCAGGACAAATAATTAACATCAGATTTCTCTTGAAAGTGTGTGCATGCACATATACTAGTTGACAACACAGATTTCACTAACACATGTGCGTTGAAAATTGTGGGCCAACCATTTTAATCCTTGAGCTCCTAGAGGTCGGGCAGATCAAACTCTGAAGTCGACATCCCGGTCTATTTTTGAACCTTCCACATGTTTTCCACTAAAAAAACTCAAACTGAATAAATTTGCTACTCTCACCGACTAAGATGACCCACATGTCATATACATCTTTTATGTCACGTCTCTATGTCCAATCTCGGGCCGCCGGCAATTTCGTCTGCCCTTGCCCCTGCAGCTACTCTCTCCACTCCCGATTGGCCATCAGGATAGAGCCCAGTCCCCGACGCCCCTTTCCTCGCGCTACTTGTTCCGGCGGACGGTGGCCCCATGTGCCCACCATGACTGCTCACTTGATTGCTCTCTGAAATCTTGGCATGGGTAGGCCGCGCCGTTCCATCCGCCACCGAGACCCATCCCCATCATCAGTTGTTGTTGGTGGTTCGATAGCCATGTCGCGGCCGTTCCATGTCCACCAATGTACTGCTGACAGGCTGCTCCCTAGGTGTGCGCCTGGAGATGCAGGTCGGCGAACAGGGTCTGCAGCGCGGCGGCGTCGACGAGCGGGTCACCCTTCTTGCCGCTGCACTCCTTGCAGAGCGGCGGGAGGGGCAGCAACATGTCTACCTTCTTGCCGGTGGTTTTGCGGAGGCGGCGCCGGAGCCACTCAGGGTCGACCGTGGCCAGCATCCACACCTCGCCACGGCCGAGACATCTGACTCCTCCACGTCGGGCGCCCTGTATGATCTCCCTCACCGCGCCACGCACCTGTTTGCGTCCGCCAGATTGATGAACAAGGTTGTTACACGTAAGGCCCACATGTCCGCCAGATTGAGACACAAGGGTGTTACACGCAGGGCCCACATGTCGGTGAGATTAGCATGTAATCCCGGCCGGGATAGTCGCATTCCTGGTGCACCAAACATATTCGGGGCTGAAGTCGATCTCCCGACCTCTACAAGTTCAAGGTTTAAAACGTTTTTTTCCTATCTAAAATGGCATGTAGTGGAATAATTGCCAACCTGGCTATCTGCGTCGTCTATACATATGTGACGCTACGTGCTTGCAGTCTTCCATTTGCTTCCTCTCATCTGATAGGAACACACCGGCGGGGGCGGCAGCAGAAGCAGCAACGATGTTAGCTAGGTTCGGGTACACGTCGTCATGCAAACCAGCCAGCAGCAGCGACTACTGCTGCAAGCCATCAGCAGCTGCTGCGATGAACACCTGGTAATTAAGTAGCAACATATATTCTTCTTTTTGTTTTCAAGAATGTAATGGCGTCCATGCATGAAAGAACTAAGCTAATTGATGCAAGCAATCGCATCTTGCATGGGGGCGCGCAGGAGGTGTCGGAGCGCGGTGAGTAGCAGAGGAGGATCGACGGCCATGGTCGCCGGGCGGCGGGAGGAGGAGGAGGAATGGAGGAGGTATCTGGCGCCGGAGAGGCTGGAAGTGCTGGCGCATCTGGAGCCGTGGGCGGAGGCGAACATGCTGCCTCTTCTCAAGCCGCCGGACGAGGTGTGGCAGCCGTCGGACCTTCTCCCGGACGCGGCGGCGCTGGGCGCGGACGGCTTCCACGCAGCGTGCCTCGACCTCCGCGCCAGGGCGGAGGGAGTGCCGGACGCGCAGCTGGTGTGCCTGGTGGGGAACATGGTCACCGAGGAGGCGCTCCCCACGTACCAGAGCATGTCGAACCGCTTCGAGGCCACCCGCGACGCCACGGGCGCAGACGGCACCGCCTGGGCCCGGTGGATCCGCGGCTGGTCCGCCGAGGAGAACCGCCACGGCGACGTGCTCAGCCGGTACATGTCCCTCTCCGGCCGCCTCGACATGCGGCAGGTGGAGCGCACCGTGCACCGCCTCATCGCCTCCGGCATGGCCATGCACGCCCCGGCGTCCCCCTACCACGGCTTCGTCTACGTCGCGTTCCAGGAGCGCGCCACCTCCATCTCCCACGGCAACACGGCGCGCCAGGTGGGCGCGCACGGGGACGCGGCGTTGGCCCGCATCTGCGGCGCCATCGCCGCCGACGAGAAGCGGCACGAGGCCGCCTACACCCGCGTCGTGGCCAAGCTCTTCGAGGTCGACCCGGACGCCGCCGTGCGCGCCATGGCGTACATGATGCGGCGCCGGATCACAATGCCTGCCGCGCTCATGGACGACGGCCGTGACGCCGACCTCTTCGCGCACTACGCCGCCGCCGCGCAGCAGGCTGGGGTGTACACGGTGTCCGACTACCGCGGCATTCTGGAGCACCTGATCTGCCAGTGGCGGGTGGAGGAGCTCGCGGAGGGGCTGTCCGGCGAGGGGAGGCGCGCGCGGGACTACGTCTGCGCGCTGCCGGAGAAGATCCGGAGAATGGAAGAGAAGGCCCAGGACAGGGCTCGGAAGAAGCCAACCCCGGTGCCGTTTAGCTGGATCTTTGATAGGCCTGTCAGTGTCATGCTGCCGTGATTCGAACCAAGGAACCGCAAGAATCACAGGCTCTCTCTCTCCGCAGACCAATGCTCCAGCGAGTGTGACATCTTTGACCCAATAAGCTACTCCCTCCATTCCAAGTTAATTGTATCGGATTTAGTAAATTTGGGACAATTAATTTGTGACGGAGGGAGTACTGAATAAGTTGAAGACTTCATCTTTTCGGTAGGAAACTATATACACGCTGTCGTGTACAAAAAATTGTTGGCTTCTTTTCCTGTTTTCATTTTGTGATCATTTCTCTGTTTCCCGACTATTATTGCCATATAGACTTCCATGTATGTTTTTGTGTGTTTATTTTTGTTCCTTGGTCACTTTTTCCTGCGTGGTTATTCCCTACTGTTCTCCAGTGACATGTGTTCGGGGTATTTTGTGCAATCGTTAGAAATTCTTTTTAGCAAAGTAAAAATGTACTATTATGAACAAGAGTTTTTTTTTATTTGTGAGCGCTTAAGCTGTTTATATTTGGATCATTATGAACCACCGCTGTCGTACAACACTTCCATCTCTCTTTTTCCTCCTTGGTGCACTCTTTATTTAAGCAAATAAGGGTTACATCCACAAGTTCTGCACATGGTCCTAACTCTATTGTGGGCAAACTAACAAACGATGTATAACTATTTTCCAATATCAAAAAAATGCGCCACGGTGGTTTCTCTAAGAGAAGTTGCATGGACCACAATATGTCGAAGCAGTAAGTTGTATTTGTACCACGACCTGCCACTGGTGTAGCTATTACATGCGACGCTTGATTAAAGAGCATCTCCAACCGGCCACCCCCGCCGCCACCGCAGGCGACTAGGATTTGGCCCTTGTTCCACCAAACTCCACCGGCGGAAGAGCTGGGTCCCTCTCCTTCCGCTTGCTGCTCCGGCAGCAGGAGGGAGGGGGACCCCCGTTTTTGCATGGTAGTTAGGGTTAGGAAGGTTCTGGCATGGTGCGTCGTTGGGGTGGTGGGAGCGGTGTCCGGGCAAATAAATCTGCCTCAACTCTACTCCCACACCG
The DNA here is from genome assembly GCA_947311845.1 of Poa pratensis. Taxonomy (NCBI): domain Eukaryota; kingdom Viridiplantae; phylum Streptophyta; class Magnoliopsida; order Poales; family Poaceae; genus Poa; species Poa pratensis. The sequence goes on along the minus strand of CAMZMU010000080.1, from coordinate 38,448,888 downwards.
GCGTTGTCCTTCATAGCGGCGTCTCGGAGTTGGTGGCATTGTGTGCTTGCCGATCTTTCAGGTCGGTGGCTGTAGGGTTCATGGATGGTGTCGGCGAGGCGGCGGCGGCGACTCCATCAGATGGGTTTTTCCTCCTGTTCTGTCCCCGTCGTAGAAGATCTCCGTGGCGGCTGCATTTCGCCAGATTTGCCCGCATTTCGCCCGATCTGTAAGTTCGCCCGCACCCAAGCTCACCGAGCGCCCGCCATGGTTTCCTGGGACACCAACGAGGACTCGGCAAGCTCCCTCCCTCTCTACGGGGCCACCTCCTCCGACTCCACCTCCTAGGTTTTGCTCCCATTTTTAGATTAGCCCCAAATTGTCCAATGTGAGTCGATTTTAGTGGCATTTTGTGGAATTGTAGGATTCCAGAGCATGTAATTGCAATGTCCAGGGTGTGATATCCGAGTTGAACGAGTCCCTCCGAGGCAAGATGCGCATATTGGAGGATTTGAACTTCACAATTGAGAAAAAATAGAAGATCGAAGAAAAGTTCGAAGAAGTTCATGTTTCAAACGGGAAGTTGGAGGAGAAAAGAAAGGAGATTGAAGAAGATTGAAGAAGAGAAGAAGAGAAGATGAGCTTCAGAAAAGAGAAGATGAAAATGGAATTGCATCTCGCCGGCGTTGTCTATGATTGCAAAACCAAAACGGATGCAACTCGGACGAAGATGAGGAAGATCAAGAAAGATGCCATCGGGAAGGAGATGCATCTCCATTACGCAGTGGGAGCTATAGTTATTTTAGTAATAATTATAGTTGCTATGTATGGCGTATATTTGTGCACTAGATTGAAATCACGTAGTGTAGCTGCATGGTCAAATATGGGTTGCCCGGTCAGTGTCCGCGGACACGTCACTTTGGGACCAAATATGGGGTCTCTCCGGTTGGAGATTCTTAGATTCTATTGGCAGCGGTAAAATAAGCTACACACATCCTGCCAAGATTTGTTCGACATCCATAACAACCAGTTCAACCTACTGATGCCGACGTCACTTCTACAAAGTTTTACCGCATCGACGGCTGGCCTATTTTATTTTCCAGGAATAAAATGAGATCTTCCAATACCAAACCGAATTGTTTCAGTTTGTTTTTCTTCTCGCACACAGATGAAGCAACAACAGCAGTTCTACCTACTACCGCCGACGTCACTTCTAGCAAAGGTTTACGTGCATTATTTGACGGCTGGCCTATTTTATTTTCCAGTAATAAAACGAGATCTTCCAATACCAAACCGAATTGTTTCAGTTTGTTTTTCTTCTCACACACATATGAAGCAACAACAGCAGTTCTACCTACTGCCGCCGACGTCACTTCTAGCAAAGGTTTACGTGCATTATTTGACGGCTGTCCTATTTTATTTTCCAGTAATAAAACGAGATCTTCCAATACCAAACCGAATTGTTTCAGTTTGTTTTTCTTCTCGCACACATATGAAGCAAACAGATTTGAAGGGTAAAAAGCATGCCAAAACATTCTCGATAAAAAAAAAGCATACCCAATCGCTCATAGCTGAATACCTGGAACCAACAACACATAAATTCTTTCAGTAATGTTTAGGACCCAAAATCATTTGGTAGCTATAGCCTCCACGTACAATCGGATCAGCACCGGAACCTGGCTATTTGCAAGTGAACCTGGCTACGATCTTTTGGCAAATTATCACTTCTTTCCACCTCCAGATACATTGAACTTGAAGAAGATGATGTCTCCATCCTGCACCACGTACGTCTTTCCTTCCTGCCTGTACTTTCCAGCAGCCTACAATCAGCATCAAAGAGTTGTTAACTAATAGCATTGATGATTTTGTATAGATCAAGATACGCAATTAAAATAGCTTTGACTTTCATGACGGCATTTGTGTACCTTGACAGCAGATTCAGTGCCCAACTCTTTTAGATCTTCAAACTTCATTACCTGATGCCAAGATTAGAGACATATCATGAATCATGTGCACAGGTTAAAAATGCGTGGACAGTCTAAGTAAACAAATCCATAGTTCCCATCTCCAATTTCAAAGCAACAGAATCGAAATATATTGGACCTCGGCACATATGAAGCCTCTTTCAAAATCAGTGTGAATTGCACCGGCAGCTTGAGGGGCTTTACTTTGCTTTCTGATCTGCCAACACTTTACCTGAATAGAGAATTCAAGCTTGTAAGTACTCCAAAATATAAGCGTCGGATTATTTTATCAGAAATTCGTACAGTCAAATCGAAACATGAATAGACATAATTTTAAGCTTTAACTACAACTGAACAATCTAACACATCCTCCATTTGAAAATAGATGAGTTACAGATATGAATTGGTGTACAAGATACAACTTTGACAGTTATTTTATATATATGTAAAAATAGAATTGTGGAAAAATCACAAATCAAATTAAATTATTTTCATTTGTCAAAACTCATCAGATTCTGTACATGTCTATCACAAAAGTTATTTCATTGCATTCTTCCATGGACATCGTCTATTTTGAAACAGAAGTGCCAATGTACAAAGAACAAGCACGAGAATTTTACACACCAAAATTGTAAAAGGCAGCTGAGGTACACCACCATTTTAGCAACATGATGTAAAAGATGGCTTATAATGGATCAGCACATGGTACTGGCACTACTTAAGCACAACGTAAGCATACAATACGTACCTCATCAGGACCAGCAGTGAAGAAGTAAATAAGATGAATAGCTGCAAAACCGGTCTTGATAATTTTGGGGATCAAACTGTTCACGGTAGTGAAAGCTTTAGTACCAATTAAGTGGAGGGAAAAGGTTAAACAAGATGCAAAGAGAAGTTGCAATGAATGTTAACTTGCCTTATTGTCTGGTTTTCAGCACAATATTTAGCAGCTTCATCCGCTGGCATATCCACTATTTTCTGTTCGAAAGCACAGCTGAAAGGAATAATAGTTTCACCACCATGTTCTTGCACCCTGAATAGAAAATAGTTTGATATTAGATAATATTCAAATGCTACCTTTTCATAGGAAAGCGTATAATACAGTTATGCAAATAGAATATAGTATCATCAGATCAAATCCATTTAACCAAAATCACAACCATGTGTGCTACAACTAAATTCTTACCGCAACGAAGTACATGCAACATACTTCAGAAAATATAATCTATTTCACCAAATATTAGGTCTTCAATTTGTGTCATGAGTTTTCCTTGGTATCATGGTGGGTATGGTCCTAGGACTGAGGTTCATACATAGAAGATGGGTAAAGAATACTTCAAAACATACAAGCTATTTATCAACTTTCAGGCCTTTAATCGTATCGTGGATTTCTCCTTGGTATCACGGTGGGTAATGGTCGTAAGACTAAGGTTCGTCCATAGACGATGGGTACAGCTCCAACGAGCAAGGGTCAGCCAGCGATGGCGCCAGGGATGAGAGTGAGAAGGTTGAGGACTACGATTAGATCTTTACTAATTTACTCTTGTTCATTGCTTAGTTGATTTATGGGGTACATAGTTTCCCATTTATAGGGAGGACTCCACTTGACACCTAAGCACAGAATCCCAACTTCCCTAATCAAACCATATAGTTTGTGTTAACTAAACTGATTTTTTTAAGTATATAGATATCCCATCTAACTAAATAATAACCTACTTTATCTTGTTCGCGTGAACAGTAATTCCAGCTAGGGTGACTCCTAGCTTAGTGCTGACACGAGCCATTCGGCCTTGACCCAGCACACAACAACTGGTATTCGTATGGAAGATCCATAGATTTTGCAACATTTTACCCTCAAATACAGCAATCGTAAATCCAAGGATAGACATTGGTTTATTCTGTTCATAAATAAGATGACTGCTCTATTCAACAGCAAGTTGGATCAAATATCATATACAACAAGGTCTATCATGATAGAAGCCCAAACAATTTAGCAATTAGACAATACATGAACAAAACTTCAACGGAAAATCAGCAATAAGTAACTGCATTTCCTACAGCATGAGTTCATCTACTGTTTTGCTATAACAATTAGACTTGGGGTAGAAATAATACCAGGCATGTATCTTTGGCAAAAACTTGTTCTTTTTCCTCAGGTAGTCCTTCTCACTCATGTTCACCTGCACAAAGTAACATACTAGACTAAACAACACAGCTCCATTTTACTTTCAAAAAGGTTGGTTATTGATAAAAGGTCAAACAGAAGGATTAACCAAGTCAAATGAGCTGACTATGCAGTTAGCAGAGTGATTAACTTCCATTTGGCATGATTACTCGAGTTGAATGTGGAAGGGCAACACATCAGTGACATATTCTCTTGCTGCTAGTATAAATATAATTTCAAATGCTGCGTAGATCATAGTCTTTTTCAATTAGGACTTATGCCTCCCATCTCATTTCCATTCCCAACAGTTCACATGAACGTCATATCTAGGCATCATCAACCATTTCTACAGTCCACAATTCCTATATTCCCATTACAAATCCTGATGCACCTTTTGGACAAAAAGGAAAAATCCAGATGCAAACATCATATATCTTGGGCTTTCCAACTTCTCTCAAACTCTATTGGCACTTTTTGCATAACTTGCTGGTTCTTTAACAACCCAAGAAGGCTCAAACTTTAACAACTGCTTCAACTATAAGAGTCTTCCAATGCCTTTCGGGGAAATAAAGCTGGCATACGAAACTAAAGTAGTTCCCCCATTCTAATGCTATAGGCTATGGAAAGAAAAATGTAACAGTTTTTTATGGTTATGTTTCTTGTGATCAGATGAAATTCAGTTAATTTCTACAAAGCATGCACTTCTTAGTTCTTACTACTTCTAGAAATACTGAAAGAAATTATAGGGGATCGATTACCAGTCACCTGTCAACATTCTGTAATGGCTCAACTAAATGTTGGAAAACGAGAGCAGATAGACAGCAAGGACAATAACATAAGAAAACAACCAAAGCTGGGATATTGTCACACTGATTGAAACTTCAGCTTAAATATGGGATACCATTAGACAAGGCTATAATAATAACTACTAAAATAATACCATTCATTTAACCAAAATGACACCGCTGTCTTCTGATGGGATAAGTACAGAAGCATGAATACTTTACCCTTACGAAAAGGTACCGGACATGAAGGGCCATATGGAATTATGGATTAAAAAGAACTCCTACCAAATAAACAACTGGCTTAGCCGTCAGGAGCTGGAAGGTATTCAAGATCTCAATTTCAAGAGTTTTCCAATCGCCTAAACGTATATCTTTTCCGTCTCGGAGATGGGCCATGACCTGTTATAAGAGAAAGTTTAAACTAAATTACCCATAAACAATTAACAAAAGAATAATATGCCAGTAAAGTAATTCAAATATCCATGAGATCTAACAGATTGATAGAAATGAACAGAAGTGCAAAGCTACAGAGCTCTAAAGATACCCCACCCTCTGACATAATTCATGTTCTATCTTAAGCTGTTTGTCATTACTCCTCTTCATTGACTTGTCAAGGTCATCAATTTTAGCCTGCACGAACTCTATATCCTGCAGAAGTGAAACAGAACCTTGTTACATCTAGGTTTAACAATTGTTCAGTTGATGTACAAATCAAGCAAAACTACCATCAAACCTTGAGTCTCAGTTCTTGACTAATAGTTTCCAAATCACGAACAGGATCTACTGTATCATCAATATGAGTGATGTCTGAGTCCTCAAATGCTCCTGAAATCATAGCCCACAATCAATTACATATATAACAAAATATACAATCAGTAATAACAAAAGATGCAATCACATGACCACCTAGTCTTTTCATTCAGTTCACCACCAAGATGTCCAGACAATATATCAATTTTAAGATATAACAATAAAGATAACAACAGCCAATGAAACTTTACTTAAAATAAGCATAATTTAATAGTTGAATCATTGAGATTTTACAATAGAAACATACTCAGTACATGAAAGATTCCATCAACAGCACGTATATGGGATAAGAAGGCATTGCCCAGACCCTCCCCAGCACTAGCTCCCCTAACAAGTCCAGCTATGTCGTTGATTTCCAGATATGCAGCCACCTGCATAGAGGTATCAACAGTCAATATACATGTGAAAGATAAGCCAATCAAGCTGCAGATTACTGCAAAAGTTTAAAGCAGGGGGGAGAGCGAACCTCGCTCTTTGGCTCGAAAAGTTTGCAAAGCCAGTCAAATCGTTCGTCCGGAACATTTACCCGTGCCTCATTTGGTTCAATGGTACAGAAAGGGAAGTTCTCGGCTGGGATTGACAACTTTGTTACTATGTTAAAGAAGGTTGATTTGCCAACATTGGGTAACCCAACCTGCACGAGACAGCAATTATCAAACGCCATATCTCCTTGTATTATAACAATTAAAAGCAAGCATTTACTTAGCTACAAAAGAACAGATGATGTGAAGCCAACAGAAGAATAGTTGATTATTGAGTTATGAAATCAGAGATTGAAGAGTAGACATAAGAGCAAGAACTCTAACGCTATCAAAGCAACTAAAAAAGTGCCACAGTGGCAGCTCTTGAGACGTGTTGAATTACCGCTTTAGTAAGTAGTAACATGCTAATGGTGCCCAAGAATACTGAATTACACATAACATCTGCTATATTACACCATCCATCCTAGAAACATGTAATGAGTAAGGCCTAAGGAGGAGATAACATCCGCTACGTTACATGTATAATTACCATTCCACATAGAAAGAAAACAGATGTGTTCTAGCAGTAATGAAGTAAATGGGGCGCGTTTTTAACACTGATAAGGCAGTTCTCCCACAATATATTTCCCCTACTCGCACCATAAGACCCAGTGAAACATACACACAAAAAAAAAACACCACATCGCTCAACAGAGTCCAATCTATGCATCCATTATAACCCATATAAGTACACCTAGAGAATAATTAATCACACCATATAATCACACCTATGCATCTGACAAATCAGCACCAAAATCACGGGATCCATGAGAACGAGATACGCATCAGCTACGTGCCGCGAGCTAACCACCAGAGATCGTGAACTAATTCGCCCAACCCGCATAAAAGGCGGCTAAGCGAACTCCTAAGCCCTAGTACTAAACTAACCCGATCGCAGTTGGGAACACCGCATGCTCCCCGCTCGATCCGGTGAACTACCACCGCACCAACCAAGTAAGGCAGCGAGCTGCGAGTACCAGCTAGTACGAGAGGACCGGGGGGGATCCGGGGGTCGGAAGAGGGGGCGTACGATTCCGATCTTGAGGTGGGAGGAGAAGCGGCCGAGGATGGGGCGCTCCGCCGGCGCGGCGTCCTTCTTGGCCTTGGGCGGCATCGGGCTGGGCTCCGCGGCGGCGAGGTGGTGTGCTAGGGAGGAATCTAGGGTTTTGGTGGGAAATGGTTGTTGCGGCGAGCGTGAGGGATATGATGAGGGAGTCCATGGAGTCCATGGTTTATCACTTGTAGCCAGGATGGGCCCCTTTCCTGCAAGGTTTTTCTGGAATGCTTTTTTTTTCTCTCTTCAGAAAAATAATTAAGGTTTTCCAAGGAAGAAAAATAAGAAACTGAAGGCCCTAATGTAAAAAAAAAAGACATTGAAGGCCCTTGCTCTAAAAAATGAATACCCGTATTTTATTTCTATTATTGAAGTTGAAATATCTAGGGTTTGCTCGAAGGCGCAAAACTATGAGAAACATACTACAAAGTGCTTTTTCAATCTTTCGAATACTTCGTATCCGAACACTGATAAATGAAACTACGCTGAGGACCAAGCGTTGGCTTGGTGGCTGATGCTCCGGGTGTGGAGCAAGCCTGCCCGGGTTCGAGTCCGAGTTGTGGCATACTCAAGAAATCGAGTCCCAGCTGAGGCATACTCGAATAAACCGGATGTCTCACCTACCTAACAACGTATAACCAAGGGAGGGATCATTCCCCGTTGGCAACATTTTTTATAAATGAAACTACGCTGACTTCTAAAGTCACACTCACGTAGTCAACGCGATTTAGGGTCTCCACCACCATGTATTCTTTCATGTGTATCAGGTATAACCTCCACTTAAGTAAAGCATCACTAATATAACATCGTGTATGTGCATACATACATGCTATCTTCTCTATTATTGTGTGTGCATAAAAGCCCAAATGTTCTACTCTAAAGATCATATTTACATATGTTGTGGAGTGTTCTGAGTGTATTGGATAAGAACGGTGTGCAATCCTTCCAAGCAATAAGTTCCCTAACAAATGAGGAGCACTCCTTCATTTGGGTGTAAGAGCAGCTCCAACTGGACTGTACAAATTTGACCCATATATGTCCGTCGAAGCGTCCGAAGTCCGAACGTGTCTGCGACAGGAGTAGACCACCCCCATTTGGCCGCCCGGGTAACCACACTCCTCACAATATAAACCTATTTTCATGCAAACACATGCATGTAGATTATATAGCACACAATATCAAATTCATTACCAATTCAACAAACAATACACAAATGAATCAACCGCTCCTAGTTGCGCTCATTGATCTCCTTGGTGTCGCCAAATCTCCATTGTGCCTTACCCTTCCCCTGTCATATTCCGGGCAGTAGGAATTACCGTTGGAGGAGAACGAGTACTTCGGTTTCCCATTCAAATTTAACCAAACAATGGTACAAAGTGGGTACAAAAGTGAATGACTTTTTATCAACTTGATGATAGAAAGTTGTAACCAACTCCATCTAGCAAGGAAGAATCATTCAACATAACTCAACAAAAGGGACGAAAACTTGTGTTTTGGATAATGCCACTTCGATTCCTATTCACTCGGCACAACAAGCACTGAACTTGTTCACAGAGTTTTGGATGGCGACCCATCAATATTGGAGGGAGGCCTCATTGCGCGTGGTATGGAGTGTATGTGGCTTAACATGGTTCTTGTGTCCATGATAAAATTGGTATATTTTTTCCTTATACTTTGAACCCTTTTTGCTCCGTTTCACAACTAGGATCCATGCTTGTGGCCAACCAAGATTTGCACAACAACTTATCCATTGGATTGAGTAAAAATTCTTATTGACTTACGGCACCCAAAATTGATCTGAAAATAAACTAGCATCCTAAAATTGATCTGATAATGCATATGAGACAAGAAAAACCTGCCCATTAGGTTTGGAATTTGGCCGAACAGTTGGTGGGCACGTACGGCGCCAGAGATGCCCGACATTGGCCGCGACCATTGGAGCTTCGCGACCGTGTCCGAGGATGCATCCTCGTCCTGTGGAAGGGTGCCAAACTCGGTCGCGGGTTTGGTCGAGTCATCGGCTTACTCTAGGGCATCTACAAGGAAGAGATATCCAACTAATGTGGAGGATTTCAAAATTTGTAAGCTGTTGGCTGAAACCTATGAAGAAGAGACTACATCACACACCTCCACCAACAAGAAGATCACAAATGCAGCTCGTATGTCTGTCAAGCCACAAGAAGAGTGGATGGCACAATCCTTTGCCAAGTCCATGTGCATTCCCAAGAAGCCGTCCAACAGCTTCGGCGGGCGTGTATAGTAGCTTGAGATATACATGAATCACTCACTTATTCATTGTGACACCGGGGATTAACTTTCTAGGAAGCTTGAAAAGAAGATAGAGGGTGGTACCAAGGCTATGCTCGAGACCTATTGAATGGGCGTTATTAGTCTCGGCGTCATGTCGACGCCCGAGAAGGATCCGTTCAACTTCGCGCACCTGATCAAGGTGCAGCTCTCGCCGGACAACTACCTATTCTGGCACGCTCAGATCGTGCCTCTTCTCCGCAGCCATGTCTTGATGGGGTATGTAGACGGCTCCTTCCCATGCCCCGCCGCCATGATTACCATGACCACGGCTGAGAACAAGATCGTCTCGTTTCCGAGTCAGGCGCACACCAACTGGATTCGACAAGATCAAGCGATACTCTCGGCGATCCAGACCTCGTTGCTGCCCATCGTGGCCGGCATGGTCCTCTTCGCCGAAACATCCAAGGATGCATGGACCACCATCACAGGCAGCTTTGCGTCTCGCTCATCTGCGCGGGCGCATCAAATCCGCACTCAGCTCGCCGAGGCCAAGAAGCTTGACATGTCCGCCAGCGCCTTCTTCACCAAGATCCAATCTCTGGCCAACACACTCATGGCCATCGGGCAGCCACTCCGAGATGAGGAGTTCACGTCCTACCTTCTCAACGGGCTGGATGGGACTATGACTCTCTTGTTGAGGTCGTTGGCGATCGGGAGGTTCCGATGGCGCCCCGTGACCAGTATGCTCGTCTTCTCTCCACCGAGCAGCGTGTGGAGGCGCGCAAGTCTACGGCTATCAACCCTGAGGCCAACCTTGGCGCGCGTGGCGATGGTGGCGGCCGCCCTCAGCAGCACCAGCAACAGCCCTACCGCCCCAATCCCTCTGGTGGCGGTGGCCATCCTCAGCAGCAGCAGCAGCGCTCTGGGAACGGGAACGGCAACCAGTACAACAACTCCAGGCCGTCCTCTGGTCCGTCTGGTCGCAACGGCAATCGCCCGGTGTGTCAGCTATGTGGCGTTCTTGGCCACATCTCGTCGCGCTGCTACAAGCGATTTGACCGTGATTTCCTCGGCATCGGCAATGACGGCAAGAACACCGAGCGTCAAGTGGCCATGGCCATGGCCATGCAGGGTACCACTCCCTCCTACCCTATTGATCCAACATGGTACGCGGACACTGGCGCTACCGACCACCTGACCAACGACGTAGAGCGTCTCCACCACAACGAACCCTACCGCGGCAACGACAAAGTGCATACGGCAAACGGTTCAGGTATGCACATTATTAATATTGGTCAAACTTCAATTCCTACACATACGTCTCGATCTCTTTGCCTAAAAAATGTTCTACATGTTCTGGATGTCACTCGCAATCTCTTGTCCGTTCGTAAGTTTACTAAAGACAATAACGTTTTTGTTGAATTTCATCTTGATGATCTCTTTGTGAAGGATCCGTCACGAAGGAGGTCATCACTAGAGGTCGGTGCCATGGTGGTTTATACTCCATTGATGCTTCTGTTGGTCCACAAGTCTATGCTGGTGTTCGCGTGTCTCCGTCTCAATGGCATTGTCGTCTCGGCATCCGGCTTCCCCGGTGGTGCAGCGTGTCCTTAGTCGTCATGAACTTCCTGTTAGTTCCGGTCAATCCAATAATGCAGTGTGTGATGCTTGTTGTCAAGGCAAAAGTCACCAATTGCCCTTTTCTAGTTCTACTCGTGTCATAAAAGAACCCCTTGAGTTTATTCATTCAGATGTATGGGGTCCTGCCCAAACTTCAGTGAGTGGTCACAACTATTATGTTAGCTTTGTTGATCAGTTCAGTCGGTTTACATGGCTCTATTTGATTAAGCATAAATCTGATGTGTATAACGTTTTTCTGCTCTTTCAAGCACATGTTGAACGTCTCTTAAAACGCAAAATCATCCATGTTCAATCTGATTGGGGAGGCGAGTATCGTAATCTTAGTTCTTTCTTTGAAAAACTTGGTATTACTCATCGTGTTGCTTGTCCACATACACATCAACAAAATGGCACAGTAGAACGTAAACATCGTCATGTTGTCGAGACCGGACTCGCTCTCCTTGCTCATTCTTCTGTGCCTTTTCGTTTTTGGAATGATGCTTTTTCCACTGCTTGTTTCCTCATTAACAGGCTTCCTACACGGGTTCTTGATATGAAATCCCCTCTTGAGTGTCTTCTTGATGAGACTCCCGACTACACCTTTTTTAAGGTGTTTGGTTGTGCATGTTGGCCACATCTTCGCCCGTATAATTCTCGTAAACTTGAGTTTAGATCAAAGAAGTGTGTGTTCTTGGGTTATAGTGCACTTCACAAAGGGTACAAATGTCTTCACATTCCGTCTAATCGTGTTTATGTGTCACGAGATGTCATTTTTGATGAAAATTCGTTTCCCTTCTCCACATCACCACCTTCATCTTCCCCACAAGAAAATACATCGGCATCTCCATCTCCTGACCAATTTAATGATGTTGCATATTCTCCTCTGTTATTGCCTAATCATGGTGCAGGTATTGGACGTTGTACACGCCTGGAGCTTCTGGATGAGTCGGCTGACTCTCCGGTCGATTCTTCCCCTGCTCCTCACGTCGATCCTGGACGACATGCAGTGCGGGCCATACAGTCCTGGCCTGCAGCCTCGTCCGCTGCTCCTACTGGGCCTCCTTGGCCCATCCCACGAGAGGTGCTGAGCAGCCTTGCTCGCCCCGGTCTGCAGCATCACCCACATCATCCCGCACGAGCAGCCACGCTCGTCCAGCCACGCGGATGTGTCACCGCTGGCCCAACCCAGTCGCTGGCATCTCCGCTTTCGGCCCGTTTTGAGGAATTTGAACCTGATTCTCCCGCCACAGCTGCCTCGGATCAGGTCGCGTCTTCGCCAACACCACCTCTGTTGCTCCAGTTGCACCTGCTCCCTCTGGTCATATGACTCGCAGCAAAACTGGTCATTCCAAGCCCTTACGGCGCACCGATGGTACTGTTGCATGGTTGACCACTAGTCTCAAGTGTGCTCTTGCTGATCCCTCTTCTGAACCCACTAATTTTCGTGCTGCCCTCGCTATTCCCCATTGGCGTGAGGCAATGGAGACGGAGTTTCATGCTCTTATTCAGAATGATACATGGCAGCTTGTTCCACCTGTTTCCGAGTTAACATTATTGATTCTAAATGGGTTTTCAAGGTGAAGCGGCACTCTGATGGTTCTATTGAACGTTACAAAGCTCGATTGGTGGCAAAGGGGTTTAAACAGCGCTATGGCTTGGACTATGATGATACATTTAGCCCGGTCGTCAAACCGACTACTATTCGGTTGCTCCTCTCCTTGGTTGTCTCTCATGGTTGGGATCTTCGCCAGTTGGATGTCCAGAATGCTTTCCTTAATGGCATTTTAGATGAGGTGGTTTATATGCGTCAGCCTCTTGGCTTCGAGGATTCTGCTCATCCTCGCATCTTGTCGACTTGTTAAAGCCCTCTATGGTCTTAACAGGCACCACGAGCCTGGCATACTCATCTGGGTGCCGTTCTGCGGACACATGGATTTGTTCCATCTACGGCTGATACGTCTTTGTTCCTGATGCATCGTCCCGAGGTCACCATTTACTTGCTGGTTTATGTCGATGATATCATTGTGGTGAGTTCCTCTGCTGCAGCTACTGATCGTCTGATTCATGGTCTACGCGCTGAGTTTGCTGTCAAGGACCTTGGCCGGCTGCATTATTTTCTGGGTGTGGAGGTCACATCATCATCTCAGGGTCTGTGTCTCACTCAGCGCAAGTATGCTGGTGATCTTCTCCGCCGAGCTGGTATGACCAAGTGCAAGCCTTCTCTCACGCCAATGTCTGCTTCTGACAGTCTTTCTACCCTTTCTGGTGATCTTCTTGATCCTGAGTCTGCTTCAGAGTATCGCAGTATTGTTGGTGGTCTCCAGTACCTCACTGTCACTCGTCTGGATTTATCATTTGCTGTGAACAAAGTGTGCCAGTTTCTTCATGCACCTCGGAGTTCTCACTGGTCCGCTGTTAAGCGCATTCTGCGCTATATTCAGCACACCCCGTCGTTTGGTTTGGATATTCGTTCTTCTTCTTCCACTGTGCTCTCTGCGTTCTCTGATGCGGATTGGGCAGGTAATCCAGATGATCGCCGATCAACGGGGGGATATGCCATCTTCTTTGGACCGAACCTGATTGCATGGAGTGCTCGTAAACAGGCCACTGTCTCTCGTTCCAGCACTGAGTCAGAATACAAGGCGTTGCTAATGCCACTGCGGAGGTCATTTGGTTACAGTCATTGTTACAGGAACTGCGTGTTTCCCAGGACAGTCCACCCATCTTATGGTGTGATAACATTGGAGCTACATATCTCTCCTCCAATCCCGTGTTTCATGCTCGCACTAAGCATATTGAGGTAGATTATCACTTTGTGCGAGAACGGGTTGCTCAGAAGCTTCTTCAGATCAAGTGCCTTCGAAGGATCAACTTGCTGATATTTTTACAAAGCCCTTGCCATTGCCAGCTTTTCAGTCATGTCTTCACAATCTTCACCTCGTTGACTCGTTTAGATTGAGGGAGGGTATTAGATGATATGTTTTGTATACATCGTATATACGGTATGTAACGTGTACGTGTACTGTAACCCTTGTACGCCTGTGTCTATATATATATATATTCGGATGCCACGGCTTGAGAGCGTTGAGCAATCCTTCCCCAAACACTCGAACCCTAGGTTCGTATAGGCGTCACCAACCTGCATGAGACAGCTGACAAACAAAACATTGTATCGCCGCTCTCGAAGAGACCAATAAGCTACTCCAGGAAGCTTTGGCATGCATTAAGTGAGCGATTCATGTATACTCCGTACATACTTAAATAGCAGCCAACCCCGCAGTACCAACAACTTAGAGGGATCGTGCCGGCTTGAGCACAAGTTTGGGGAGATATATTAAATCTTGTATCTTGCTATTTTTAGCATGTTTATTTTCTTGCAATTCATGATTAGTTTACTTTCTGTTTTGCATAGTTGTAACTTTAGCTCTCAATGAGCAGGGGTGATCTATATCCAATGAATTGCGTGCCCTTATACTACGTGAAGTTATTTCAGCTCGTGTTACTTTTATATACCGTATTTGTTACGTTATAATGATAATAGGATATTCCACACCGTTAGTGCTAATTGAATTAGTGTAAGCCTTTTATTGCTAGGAGCTAGACAATTTGGCTTGATTAGCAAAAATATGAATACAATTTATCTATGTTTGAAACACCCAAAAATATCTAAACATAGAATGAGTAGCAAGTAGAGGAGATTTTCCAAACCATAATACGTGGATTATTTTATACTCATCTTTGAAGTCGAACACTTTACTTAATGTGCCTTATATTAGTGAACGGAGGGATTATTACATATAGTCATCGCTTGGTGGTACAAGAACTTCAGTGTAGTTTTTGTTACTTCTAAAGATCTTGTAGTGGTGTTGATTATGATGAATATATGAGGACCTTTTAAAAAAGAAAAGGAAATGATCTACTGTGCATGGGTGCACCTCACCCAGCACACCGCTTCTACGTCCTTCTCAAGGCGGCAATACGGAAACAAACCTTGGTTAATTTTCCATCTGATGTCCAAGCGTAATTTGTCAGGCCCAGACCACCGGCAGAATATCTATACTCTATATACTAATATTAAAAGAGCAAACTTGTTGGGATACTTTAAATCTGTACCGTTCAATATCCGATCAAACGGTCCAGATCGTCCCAATGTTTGACAACTCAACAATGTCCGATTTTTCCCGTTTTACCCTCCCACCAAATCACATAATACTACTAAATTGCCACCGTACCGGTTCGTTCTTCTATTTCTCCTCTCAAGGACGGAACCGCCGCTCTGCCTCGCGAGCGACGACGATGAAGAACCTGCACCGTACGGCGGCGACGCTGCTCTTCACGACCCCTCGGCACCATCAAGTGGCCCCTCGCCGCCCCCTCTTCCGACGATATTTTCCCTTCCTCTTCGCGTTTCTCAGATCCCCGCCGGCTCTTACCAGATCCCCACCCGCCCCTGGACGCCGCGGCGCGGGTGGAGGAGGAGCTGGGGAGGGCGCGGCGGGCGGGCCACCGGCGGCTGCGCCAGCGGCAGGTCAAGGAGGAGACGGAGGCCTGGGCGCGAGACCGCCCAGGAGTACCTCCGGCTCGAGCGCGAGATGCTCGACCGCAACCTCACCCCCGCGCTGTCGCCAGGAACCAGGATTTGCAGCGCCGGAAGCGGGTCAAGCACGTCTACGCCATGTACCTGCTACTGCTCCCCGCCTAGAAGATCGCCGGCATCGTCATGCACAAGATGATGGGACTCCTCAGCTCCAGCAAGGATGGATGCAGCAGCGCCCGCATTATCCAGGTCGCACACTCCATCGACCCGTCATCGCGCGACGCCCACGGTCGGACTCGAAGACGGCAAGCTCTCGGCGGAGCTTCTCGGCTACGGCCAGGACACTCCTCGCGGGCGCGGGCGCGGTCAAAATCGAAGGCGACCGGCTCACGGCGGAGCTTCTCGGCCGCATCCAGGTGCGCCGCCGAGCTAAGCGACGGAGGAGGCCGACGCGACCACGCGACGGCAGCGGCGCACTCCCGGGGAACCTCCCGTCGCCAGGTACATCCCCTACCCCGGCCTCCCAATCCACCACGCGATGGGCCTCCCAGCTCCATCTCGCGAACCTCTTGCGGCCAACTCGGCCCGGCGGGAGAGCCACACTACGGCAGCCTGCCTGCATCCCGGCGGCGGCCCCTACTTCTGAACTTATTCTGGTGTTAAGCCTGAACATAGCGGAAGTGCCACTGCTCCCGTTTGTGCAGGTGGCCGGCTGGTACCTTTCTTATTTTCTGCTGTCTAACCGGTCTAACCTGCTGCGGGTTTGCAGAAACAGGCATAATCAGAATCGCGGGCTGCAACAAAAATCGAACTGTTAGTTCACCATCAGTGCGTGCAAGCGTCTTCAGGTAAATTGCAATTTTTGTTTTGCCAAATGAAGTGTTAGTTCGATGTTGAGTTTGAAATTTCCTGAGCGAGTAGTTCTGAATTCCAACAACCATCGCGCATATGAGAGAAAAATACCAATTCCTTAACTATGACACCGTGTGCTCATCTCGCAGGTGGTTGCCAATCAGGCGTGAAAAGAAAAACAAATTGCATCTCCAGCTCTATCCACATCTGCCTATCTCCTGTGTTGCCTCTCGTGCTCCCTCTCTTGAGTAACTCACCAAGGTCTGGTTCTCCACTGTAAGTATCACATGCATGTTTCCCCTGGTTGCCAATCAGGCGTGAAAAGAAAAACAAATTGCATCTCCAGCTCTATCCACATCTGCCTATCTCCTGTGTTGCCTCACGTGCTCCCTCTCTTGAGTAACTCACCAAGGTCTGGTTCTCCACTGTAACTATCACATGCATGTTTCCCCTAATATGCCTGATATCTTTGTCACATCTCTGTCTTCACCCCCTCTCGGTACTGCACTCTATTATTTGTGTTAATACATAAAAAAACCTACTCTTTTTAAGACCGGACATTTATCTGGCCCATCTCAACAACTGGAGAATGCATTTAATGATTTGGAGCATTGGTATTTGACTGGTAGGCATTCTCTTAAGTTATAGAATGTATAACCGGTAGCCATTCTCTTGTGAAGGTATATAGTTGTATTCAATAAATCATTCTTGCAAAAATACCACCACGATCTGACACTCACGACATTTTGTATTGCAGCTTGCGCATGGAGCTCTAATCTGGTAGCATTGTTAACATGAGCAAGTATCTTAGTGATTTAAGAATTACAAATTTCAGAACAGCACAGTGATGAGTTGGTTCAGGTATCTCAGGAATCCAATAACCAGTACTTTTTTTTGCAAAGATATGACTATATATAAACTGGAGCATACTGATTGGAAATGCTTGTAGTCTGGAAGTGATTCTGGGCCTATATATTTACCTATAGGGATACATTATCCATGACTCCTTCCTCATATACTAATTAATCATCATCGGTTCAGTGCTTCGTACAAATTGCAGGCATGCAAGATTGTATAAGGGCAAAGGTACTCTAAGAAGCTTGATGACAAACAAGTGATCAACATACTTACAGAAAACTGTCAACGTCCACAGGAGAGGGAGCAAAGCATTCGTGAGCATGGTGGAGCGTGGGATTAAATTATGGACTATAATATTAGTGCTCAGTTGTGCTACTTAATCAAGAAGAATACATGTTCAGGTGGGCTAAAGTGGCACATCCGTGAAATTTCCGTCTATATTGTCTAAAATACCGGTCAATCCAAGAGAGGCCTTAATTGTAATTTAGAGTAGCCTTGTGTAGCCACATTCTTTCTCTTTTAAGAATCAATGCTCATAAGTAGGTACAAAATCTGTGTATCAGCATATTTTGTATCATTTTTCTAGAAGTTGTCTTCACATTGGTATGCTTCATTTTGGTCAACACTGCGTGTGTTTGAATTGTCATACTCTTATATAACTTATTAAAACTACATAAAAATAACTCATTAAGCGCCTTTTTGATTCGTAGGATAGGAATTTCAGTTCTTTAGAATTTCCTTTAGGAATGTCATTCAAAAGAATCCGTATGTTCTATTATATTTTGGAGACGTGCGTTGCACGTGCAAAGCAACTAGTACTACTAAAAGAGCAAACTTGTGTTGTGCTGTGTTGATACATTAAATCTAAACCGTTCATATTAATCAATGATTCAGATTAAATCTCGAAACGGTATGTCAACCCGCCGCCCTCCTCTTACGCTCACCACCTCCTCCACCTTCTGGCTGCTTCTCGCTCCCCTTGGCCCGCCGATGCCACGGTCGCCGGCCGATTCCAGCCAAAATCCGGCGAATCCCTGCGCCCCGGTCATCCCCGGCGAGCTCCTTCCGCCGCCGTCGCCCAAGCATCTCCTCCGACCACGGCGGACATGGCGACGTCGCGCGCGCATGTCAAGGGACATGACGGCGAACATGGCAGACACGCCCAAGCAGCCCGCGTCTCCTGCTCATGGGCGCTGCTTCAGGCCTCCTGCACGGCTTCCTCCCGCACGGCTCTCCGCCTTCGCGAAGCCGCTGAGCTTCTTCGTCAACGTGAGGCCGCGAGGCAAGGCAGACGGACGGACGAGGTGGCCGCGAGGCGACGGCGGACGGACGCCGGTGGCACACCCGGAGGTCAGCCTTCTCCGGCAACGCCGGCACGGACGCGCGGGCGGAGGTCGATTGGTTCCATTCTCTCCGTCGCCGGCAAGCTCCGCTGCAGAGATCGAGCAGACCGTGGTTGACTTTGCTTGATTTGTTTGCTGCCGTAGAGAATGAATTGAACCAATCGATCCGCTAGCTCTTAGCTCCATGCGCGTGCGCGCGACTCTGCTTGATGGAGCAGGCCGAGCTAGCCGGCATACGGCAGCGACCTCAACTGGGCAGGGACCTCACCTGGATATTGTGCGCGTTGGACACCTCAACAATTCCCAATTCACCTTGTTGTTTAGTTTTTTTTTCTTATTTGTGCAATTCGGTTTGCAAAGCAAGTTTATTTGTACAATTTATTGTTAGCAAGTTCACTTTGCACAATTTGTTGTTAGCAGGTTCAGTTTATAAAAAATATCTATTAGAGGAGTGGCAGAGTTGGATTGCAATTACTTGAGACTTAATTTGACTTTATTTGTGCATTTGTTGATTCATATGTATGTATTTGTGTAGATGAAAACATGTTTTAGTGCCCTATAATACATCATCTCTTGGAGATCAAAAAATTTCGGTGCCCTAAATACATCATGTACCGGAGTGAGACAAGTTTTGGTGCCTAAAACCGAAAAAGTGGTGCCCTAAAACAAAAAGGTGGTGCCTATTTTATATCATCTATTGGAGATGCTCTAAACTAAGATATTGTTGATACTTGATAGAGGGACTGAAGGAAGGATTGAGATGGGTGGATCACGAGAGGGGAATAATTCATGGGGCTGGAACAGTGCAGTGGCTTGGTTGTGCAATCAATTGGGGGTATTTCTTCTTTTTATGGGGCATGGTGCTATAACTTGCAGTGGTTTGTTTGTGAAATCATCTAGGATATCTCACGAATAGGAAATAATTAGACGATCTGCATAGGTAGAGGGTGATTTGAGCTGCAAACGAAACCCGCCTATTCACGCACGGCTTTAGACACACCCTTCCTATTTCTGTGAGTAACAACCATCCGGCCCTGCCCATCGCTACAGCGTCATAACCATCCGGCTATGCCGCCTCCGGTGGAGTCACCACCGTGTCCCTCCGTTCGGCGAGCTACAATTGTCGGAGTGGCACTACCTACGGGAAGGTCATTGATGCTACTCCTTCCTTGCCGGCAAGTGCACCACGTGAATCTCGCGGGGAGGAGGGCATATTCTGCGATAGAAACGAGGATGGCGACAACCTTCATGTCCACGGCGTACTCCGTGCCTCTTCCTCTTCCCCTCTACATGCATGTGATGATGCTCGAGGCGGTACCATCACCGAAGGTCGTGTTGAAGGATACGTGTGGGACATTGAGTATATGACATAATTTGTGCCGAGAAGCCACCCAAGGAGCACGTCTTCTTCGTCGCGTATCAGTTTCGTTGGCTTCTGTCTCAGATTTGTATGCTACATGATGTTTACATGTGTATGGTTCTCTTTAAATATAAAATGTAGGACCAATGCAGAGTGTAAAAAAAGTAATCCATATACCCTGGTACGGTTTTTTCCTATCTGTAAATTGCCCCATTAATTACATGCCAACTATAACCCAAAAAACACGAAGTAATGTTAGTTGCGTCAGTCGTTAGACAGTGAGATTTGCAGAGGACACGCAGCAAATCATCAGAATTTGTCACGCATAAACATACATTCCGGTATTTTCTTGTCACTACAACTCTCCCTGAAATGACCACAGTTTTGAATAACCTATTGGAAATTACTTTATTAGTTCTGATCTTTCATACTCTCACGTGCCAAAAGCTTTTGCCAATGACCAGAACAAACCACACAGAATCAAATCAAAGACAAGCCTCGGCAATCCTATTTATACAGAATGTAAACAGGTGGGGTATTTGCTTGGTGAGCTATGACCTACATGTCCCTGTTAATGGAGGATGGCCATGACAGCCTCCTCTGGTTCATACCGTCGAGTCCGTCACTTTCGGGTTTACATCGTCTACTTGCTTCCAGCTATTGAGCATAGAGCCCTCTCTCCACTGAGGCGGCGTCAAGAACTTCGAATCGTCAGTGGCACCACCTGGGTCATTGTCAAAGAAGAATGGCCAACGCGCAGTGCTTGAAGAGTAGAAAAGGATTCCCTCATCGCAGACATGGCCTCGAAGAACCGGGTGCAGGATGCAAGCGCAGCGGGTATCGGTCGCAGCATTTCCTTCAAGGAAATAGAAGAAGCCATTAATCCTATCTGAGAATATAGGCTATGCAATCAGAATGCACAAAATCATCCTATACTGACATAACAAATCATTTGTCGTCTCTAGACTAGACACTGGTAACACTAACATTTGCATCCGTAGTGGAAGGTGTTTTGCAGAGGATGAATTTGGTATGGATATGACTACTAATTTACTTAATTAGAAAAGGCATTTTCTACTTACACCCCACACAGCAGGCGACTCTCTGAAGTTTTGACTCCACTGGAAATCTCCAACCGATGCTGTCAATGCTCCATAGTCACTTGCTGCTTTCAGAAGTAGCTCCGAGAATTGTTTCTGAGGACAAGCAAGCACAGTGAGTATGAAAATGTGTATTCCGCTCAGAAAACCACACATCTAGTACAGAAATTCCATAAGGATGTGCAGCTATTTTAAGGAATACAAATAATCAGAAAACTGAATGTAGGTTGTTAGATTTGGTACAGCATTTTCAGTTCGCATGTGTAAGTTCATGAATGAATGAATGGCACATTTGCTATACAAAGTCAGAAGTTGAAATGATCAAGAACCTGACCTGATATTCAGCTTCAACAGGAATGCAATCAAGCGAGTAAGGCTGTTGCAGACGGGCAATAATGCGATCCTGATAGAAAAGGGTTGTTATTTTAATATTCGGATCTTGTAAATTGATCTATTCATATGGTATTTGAAGCAGCCAGTAGCACAGGCATACTCACACAATAATCTGAGAAAGAAAGAAGAAAAGTAGTGATTTCTGACTTACAATACCTTGTTTTGAATAACATCTTTCAAAATAGCAGTAATTCTGGCCAAAGATTCACACTTCTTTTCCATTTCACTAACATGAGTCAAATGAGCAATGTTTTTATCATCCTGTGATAATCAAAAGTTCATAAATATGATCAACGAAATTCACAGACATAAGACAAAAGCCCTGAAAATATATTTGAATTTGCAAGCATTTGGAGATGATATACATATAGGCAAGCAAAGTGTATACGAGTGAAATACAAATTGGGTACCTGCACTTCTGCTTGTTATGAATCACATACTAATAGGGCATAAAAAGTCCCAAGTATTACACATCACCGGCTCAAAGTTTTAGCCTTAGGCATTTAGAGAGAGTTGGACATTTTGACTCGGTTTTCAAGCATCAAAACATATAAAATTACACTTTCACTTAAGAGGAAAAATTATCCATGTTATATGCTCTGATAGCAAAGATATATCACCCTAATAGTCAAAGTGTGCATGTTGATATAAACAAATGTATCTCTAAAAATGCTCTAGTTCTCGATGAGGTTCTCATTCCTACCTAGAATATGAATGTCCTAGCATGAATTTCATAATTTTGCCATCACAGTTAGAGAATGAAAAGGGTATTAACTACGTCAAAACGAAGTGATGAAATATGAAATCAGTGATCTAAAGTCAAAGTACTATTGTGTAGTAATGGATCTGAAAAGGTAACAACAGATCAAAACTGCATAGAATTAGTGTAAACACATAGACACTAACAGCAGGTCGTCAATCCATTACCTTTCTTCCTTGTAGCTCCACTTGCAAATTGGCGATATTCCGTTGCACGACAGTCAGCTCCCTTAACACCTTAACCAGGTCATCGCTTTTGTCCGAGGTGCTCTGATCTTCCTGCAATGGCAAGTCACAGCAGAAAGTGTTAAGAATTACTGAGATACACCTGTCCGTATTCTGCAAAATGCAAATAATAATCATTTCATCACCATCTCCGCAAGTTGCAAATGCAGAGCACTATTCTTTACATGGAGAACCATAAATTTCATAATACAGCAACAGAGGGATCCTACGACAGCAATCTCAGCTAACAATTTCAGATGGGTTACAACCAACTCCGAGACAGATAGGTTTCAGCAGATAAAGAACTCTACAGTCTCCAGCGTAAGGAGTACATCCCAGAACCACGCAGGACTACCCAATCTTATGCCACTCGCGCGAACCTAAATGCTTAGCCCGACCAAAACATGCGGAAATCGAAGTAATATGCTTCTAATTCGAGAGCGGCACTTTGTTCGAACCCTAGATTTCACAATCCCCGGCGACAAAATGGAACCCTACAATTACCTCAAAATGAAGAACAATGCGACCGGGAGGTTCGGATCTCGCGAAATGGCGAGGGGGAGAGACGAAGGTGATGTGAGAGGAACTGGGGGAGAAGTAAATCGAGAAGGGGCGGGGGTAACCTGCGCAGGAGGGGCCGGGAAGCCGAGGTCTCCGGCGATGGCGAGCGCCTCCGCCATGCCGCCCAGCCGCTTCGCCGGTTTCTGCGCCGCCGCCATGGCCTCTTCGGCTTCGGTCGCGTAAGCTTTTGGGGTTTGGTGAGCTGGTGTGTGTTTGGCTTTCGCCTCGCCGGCCGGTTGAGCTTCTTTTGCTCTCTGATCCGAAACTCTGGTTACCGATTTTGAACCGAGATGCCTCCAAATGGCCAAGTGATGCTGCTGAGCTGCCCTATGCTCTGCACCCTGCCAACCATCGCGATATACTATATATTTTAAAAAATGTACCAAATTTTAAATTAGCTTCCTTTGATTCCAAGAAACTTCATAAGATTTTTGAAAGATTTTATCCTATAGGAATTTTTCCTACATTGGTCGTTTGATTCATAGAATTTTATCATTGTACTACATCCATAGGAATTCTACCGTTCACTCCAACCTCTTTTTACAATTTCCTTACTTTTCTTTTGTCATCAAACACAATTGCTCTTCCCAAATGATTCAACTAGACATGGCATTCCAATCCTATAGATTTTCTCCTACATTTTTCTTGAAAGGAGCCGATTTATAAAGGATTTGTGTAGGATTGAAATCGTATGGAAATTTTTCCTTCAGATGCCGTTTGATTCGGAATTTTTCCTTCGGATGCCGTTTGTCATTGGATCAAATCCTATAGCAAAAAATCCCATAGTAATCTTGTAGTGTAAATTTTGTAGGAAAATAACATGAGGTTCAACCTCATGGAAAATTTTCTTCACCATAACCAAATGAACTAAATCTTCCCATAGGATTCAATTAACCATGACATTCCAATCTTACAGGATTCCTATTTCTACACTTTTCCTATCGAATCAAAGAAACTTAGCCTAGAAGAAAAAAAACAAGATGTCAAAATCGCTGACATTACAACGTGCTTTTCTCATTAAAAATTGATAACAACATCACTACGGAGTACAAAACGTCAAAAGAAGACATGAAATATGAAAGGCGGTGATAGTTGCAAAAGGAAAGGTCATACAAGAAAGGACTGAATTCAATATGAACAGAGGATATCCTTTCATGACTACAAATGCAAATTTACACACGATTGCACCGGTCTCCATGTGGGTTACACTAACAAGTTACATACCCTTTGTTGGGCAAATGAAGCATCAGCAGAGAACATGATGCTATGGTGGTACACAAACAAGAATACACAAGATGGCAGGGCCCCCATTCAGATGACCCATGGACATGAATACACAGGGATGGAAGCTCCCACATTCAGATGACCCAGAGCCAAGCACCAAAAGAACCGATGACCAGCCCAACCACAAGGAACAACACTATGACTATTCCGGCGGTCTCGGAGTGGTGTATGGGCACAGCCTTGGGCGCGAGGATCATGAGCACCGAGGTCAGGTACCCGTTGGTGAGTCCGAGCAGGCATGTCAGCACGGTGACCGGGATCTCGGTGCGGAATAAGCTGGGTCCGTGCAAGCAGCCGTAGAAGAGAGGGAAAAACAGGAGCCTTGCGAACGACCCGGCGACAGCAATGTTGGCGTTCTGGAGGAGATAGACGGCTGGTAGGCACTTGCCGACGAGATCAAACACATTGTAGGCGCTGATGAGCATGATAGGGTACCAGTCCTTCAGTGTCTCGGAGTGCACGTCCTCTGTGACGTACCCAGGAAATATGGACAGGGTGACTGCGTAGATGAGAATAACTCCTACCCCATACCACTTCACACTCCCAACAATGCTCCAAAGGGTTGATCTCCAGGCAGAACCCGTCATGCCACCGCCCACCTCTGCCTTCTGAGCCCTCCTCTTGAGGTTCTTGTAGTACACTACAACGGGGAGCCTGTCAGCCACATTGTAGCACACTATGCAGATGATCATGACCACGATACCGACGATGAAGTACAGGATTGCACTTTGCCTTAACCCATGGGTGTCCTGAGGAAAGCTCGCTTTGGTAATTACTCTCATCGCTGAGACAAGTACACCTGTGGATGCAAATCATGAAGGCAATGCAGCTAGCATTAGCATCTATTCATCAGATAAATCCTATGTACATCCTAAATTTGCCAAAAAAAGAAAGCATCAAATATGTGGATTGATAAGGTGCTAGCAAGTTCCAAAATTGGTAACGCACCACCTACGCTCTTTTGAAATTTGAAATGAGCGCTTATTGGTTCTTATTACAGTATCTAAAATCCCAGTTTCCATGCTCAATGCATCGATCTGCTCTTGATTTCACGACAAAAATTCACATTAAAAAAATTAGGAGCAATAATTCTGGAATCGCCTAACATTATGCGATATCTGCTCCAATTCAATAGGAGGCCTCCAGTTGCTCACCTCACAAATTGCAATCCGGGACCAACCATTTTAACTAGTATCATTAGACATACATTTTGCAATTCAAAAACTAGGGAGTGCTCCATATGTCAATTCGAAGCCTGATTTGTGAGTCGAAAACAGTTTCTAAGGGAGCAACTGACAGAACTCAACTGGACTGAAGCAAAGGAACCAACAGAAACATAATAAGAGGTAATAAAGGGGACCTGAAGCGGCGGTTCCGGCAACGACGGCCTGCATGTAGCGCTCGGGGAGCTCCCCGGCGAAGCCGATGACCCCGCCCTGCACGAGCGCGTCGGCGACGCCGCACATGACGGTGGCGGCGACGGTGACGTCGAAGGCCCCGTAGAGCCTTGGCGTGCCCTTGACGTAGACGGCGTCCATGACGGGGACGACGAGGAGCGCGAGCGTGAAGAGGGTGAGGCCCGTGTTGATGCGCGCGCGGGCGCTGGACTTGGGGAAGACGAGCACGATGAGGAGCAGCGGGAGCAGGCAGGCGAGCATGTAGGAGACGGAGAAGACGCGGTCGACGGGCGCGCCCGGGTAGAGGTAGGCGAAGTAGTCGACGGCGGTGATGTAGGCGTTCCAGGGGAGCAGGAACCCGGCGCCGAGCGTGAAGAAGATGAGGTAGCCCACCCCGAGCCGGTCCACCGGCGGGGGAGGATACTCGGCCTCCACAGACCCCGCCGGCGGCGGCAGCAGCAGCGCCGTGGCCTCCTCGTCGCCGCCGGCCATTGCTTCTCCGAGCGGATTTGGGATCTCGGATGCGTGCGTCGTGGGTGGACTCCTTTGTGCCTTTCGTACAGAGCTGAACTGGTTCGTGCCTCGTGGCTTCTGCGGCCGGATATGTGCGATTTCCTCGTGTCACTGACGTGGTGGGCCAACTGATGATAATGACCCAGATGTTCCTTGATTTGCATTTCGTGTGGTCTGTGCTCTGAAAACTAAATATACCAGTAGAACGGTTTTCATGATGTATTTTTTTCAATAACTAAAACTAGTAGTATGTCTTCATCATGAAATTAGAGTGTTTAATTGTCCAGCTGCATGTGGTTACTATAATTTAAAGAGTAAGTGATTAAGGTGCAGCAACAATATATTTTTCTTTAAGGAGGGTACAGGAACAATATCACATGGATGGCTTAGCATGATCTGGATCTGATAATAAATACATCGCACGTTCTGACGTTATGTGCTTGCAATCTGCGGTCGTTGGGGTAGATGGTGGTTGACAATCGCGTGCTAAATGGTGCACCGATTATGTGAAGCAACTTCTTGCTATTTATCTATCTATCCATGTCAGCTTGCTTTTGCCGTTCGCTTGTGGATTATCAGGAGTTCAGGACACTCTTTTGTGACTTTGCCCCAACTAGTTTTACTTAGTTTTGTCTTTTATGAATTTCAGTGTTGATTGATCTCTGCTTTAATTCATTTTTGAAAAAACGGAGACGATAAATAAGCATGACCCGAGTCTAAGTATGATCAATAGCAAAAACATATTTTGTGAGGATAAATAAATTATAAAATGATTTTCCGCAAACGAGTGTTTACTTTAAGAAACATCATCACATCAAGATACAAAAATCTACAATGGAGTGTCAACTCAGATCAATTCTCTACCCTCCTTTTCTCACATAACGGTCTTCAGTTTTGGTGACAAAACTTGCCAACATTCCTATATGCATTTAAAGAGCCTTTTGGATTCAAAGGATTTTTATAAGAATTTATAACACCGAAATTTCATACTTTTTTTGCACTAGTTGTTTTGTTTTTGTAAGATCAAATCCTACACGATTTTTTACAACTAACTTCTTTGCACTAAATTTGATTTAATAAATCCTCCACTCGAACCGCATGGAAACATTCCTAGTGCTCTGCTATGATCAGATCAAATGTGCAAATGCAAACTGTAAAATTGACTTTATCATTTGACTATGATTTTTAATATTCTTTATACTCCCATGTTTTTTAATATTGCATCCTTAAGCCTTCTTACTGAAACTTTGAAAGCTGAACATATAGAATATGAAAACAGTTTTACATAGCTAGTTAACATGGCCAACAGAACATTCTTATTTTCTTACTATGCAATTGAACAGGAAAACCCCCGATGGATACGAGCTCTCTTGAGACCGATTTTGAGAAGTTCGAATAACAACTTTAATTTTAAGAGAATCACATGTTTACAAAACTGAGGAATCATATCCTTTGTTGACTAGACAAATGTAGCTTTATAACAAATCTAATACTTTGTACTATAGACTCCAAATTTATCTTCGAAAAAACTAACTAATACACGTGTGGAAACTTGCTTTAGCGTGTGTGCACCTTCATCCCTTCAAATACGACCTCGTAGATCGGACGCCCATGTAGATATTTTTACATTTTTTCTCTTCAGGGTGATTTTTTTTGCTATAATCCGATGATAAAACGTCTGCATTTTCCTTTTAAAGGAAGTTCAAAATTTGCGAACACTTGCTCATACTCGGGACGTCGGAAACAGAAGTCCACACTCGTCACGACTTATCTTAGCAGCTAATTTTTTTTAAATAATACACGAAATTTATTTAATTCTGGAAATATTACGCTTTTTTTTTTCAAAATATTATCCAATCGGCCTCGTGGAAGCCGACAGGGCCTACTCGTCGTAGCTGAAGCCGACTAGACACCTGTCGTCTTTGTCGAAGACGACATGCCACTCGTCCCCAAATGCATGCCCTAATCGGCTTAGGCGAGGACGACAAGCCCCAATCGGCTTTGGCAAAACCGATTAGCCCTAATCGGCTTACGCGAAGACGAGTAGTGCATGGATTTTTTGTTTTGTCGACTAAATTTGTTTCGCGGTTAATTGTTCCCGCCCTTCTTCTCCCCCGCCTTTTTCTCCCGCCCTTCTTCTCCCGCCATATTTCTCCCGCCCTTCTTCTCCCGCCTTTTTCTCCCGCCCTTCTTCTCCTCTCCCGCCATTTTGTTCCCGCCATTTTCCTCCCGCTCTTCTTCTCCCGCCATTTTTCTCCCGCTCTTTTTCTCCCGGGTGAGCCTATATATACCCCAGCAGATTTTGTGATGGAGGCGTGTGGTGCGCGGTTATTTCCTTAGTCACATAGGAACGATGTCTGGTAGTTCGGGTCCTGGTTTGGACCCATATAGGTCGTGGTGTATTCTGTATGAAACCGCAAGATGGACTGAAGGTAGTATTAGGGAGGGTAGGGCCAAGGGCTGTTATAGGGAGCTAGTTAGTGAGAGGGGCAACATTTGTGAGCTGGGAGAAATTATAGCCAAAAAATACAAAATCCCGCAGATGACCCCTGAAGAAATTTTAGATGAAATTGATGGGTGGCGGTGGAAGTGGCAGAGAGTGCATGAGCTAAAAGATATCGAGGCGGGTCTTTGGGACATGCCTATGACACCTAAGTCAAAGATAATCCATTTTTCGCCGAAAGCCTATGCATTTCACGTTGAGGTAACTGAGTACCGAAGTTATATTACGTTAGAATCTAGTGTTATCGTACTAACTTATTTTCGTCTGATATTGTTAATTTCTAGCACTAGCCCGCCGATGCACAGTTTCTCAACAAAGAGATCCCTCATTTTGGTTGGATGGAAATTCTTTTTGGCGCTTGTCCTGATGGGCGTCCACAGAATACTCCTCACGCTGATGCAGTGAAGAGGGCTATATCGAAGGCGAAGAGTGGTGGATCATCCAAGAAAGCCGTTCAAGATGATAGTGATGATGATTTCATGCCTCCATCACGAACACGTGGCAGAGGGGAGTGAAGTCGTTGATTAGAATTAGTTATCGTTGAGTTCCATGTATTATTTACCAGTAGTTGTTCTATGCAGTGCTTAGAACTAGTGAAGTTGCAACGTGGACCTGTAGTGTTGTATGTTAAATTAATTTATCGATGCAATGTGGAATGTTTCGTACATAGATAATAATATGTCTCGTACATAGATAATAATATGTCTCATACGAACATAAATATGAATGTGTCTCACATACAAATAGAAATACGGATATGTCTCATACATCCTAAGTACGAAAATGTCCCGAAGATATCATTGACCCCTGCGTCGCCGAGCATCACGAGGAGGGGGCTGGACGGGCGTCGTCCACTGGTACCTGTGAGGTGCCCGGGTTTGACGAGGCACTGTCAAGTCCCGTCATCATGTGTATCCTGTGTGGGGTATGGTGGAAGAGTCTGGTGAATGGGACCCTGTCGCGGCTGCGTGGGGAATTCTGGAGTGTCGAAAATGCCCAACCAGTTGGACATTTCGTCCCCCGCATGGGCCTGAGCCTCCTGGTCACTCCCCTACCCTGATCCAGATCCTGACGCCTGGTGTCCGGACGTAGCCGTGTGATAGCCATAGGCTCCTACAGATGGAATCATTAGTACATAAGAAATACGCAGTCCCAATTGAAATATGAAAACAATATACGTACCATAATCCGGGAATTCCGGGGCGGGACCTCGGTACTGAGGAGGAGACTGTGGCCGATACCCGTAACTGGAAGTGGGACCCTGCCACGCCGAACCTCCTGCCTGGTCAGGAGGAGGTGGCCTGGGCTGTGGTACTAGGCGTGGACGCGGCTCATGTCGGTGATGCGGCTGCTCCTCGTGCTGCTGGTGCAGGAGATGCTGGTCGTCGTGCTGCTGCTCCTCCTCGTGCTGATGCTGCTCCTGATGCATCTGCTGCTGCTACCGTTGCTGCTGCTGGCGTCGTGTCGGGGGGCGCGGGGGTCATTGTCCCACCGGGTGGCGAACAACGTCCTCTGTGCGGGTGCACGTGAGTGTCGCGTAGATGTCCCGTAGCTTCCCCTCCAGCCTCCTGAGCCAGGATATCGGCTGCTCCCGTGGTACCAAAAGAGGGCCAGCGGAAAGAGAAACAATAGAAATAAAAAGTATAAAATATATATATATGTGAAAGCATGTACCAGTTAGATGAATTAGTGAAGGGAAATAAAATATTACCGCGTGCTGTCTGGACGCAGAAGTGTCATATATCGGGTATGTATCCCACGTAGTAGGGGCAGGTATAACCTCCGGGTGAGAGTGTCGAACGATAATTAGCCGTGTTCCGGACATGTACCTCTGCAAGTAGGCATTGTATAGAGTGATATCAAACCCGATAGTCTCGACCCAGAGCCATGTCGTCGCAGTGTCCCAGTCTGAAACGTAAGGTTGTAGCCTCTGCAGCCACCCTGCCGCGGTCCGACTAATCCCCTTCCTTGTGTTCCTAAAATTTGGGTGAGTGTTCTATCAGTAAATATTGATTGAGTACGAACAATTTAGAAAAAAAAACTACTTTAGACATACCTGTGGTACACATCTGGCAGGGGACGCTCTACTGGCAGAGGATCTACCAACTGTCGAAGACCAAATTGCCTCATAACCCTCTGTTGAGACATCTCCTCCACGAAGACATCGAAGATGATCTTCGATTTTGTCATCCAATACTCTCGGTCACGTGTGCAGAGATCAGAAATACCTCCGGGGTATCTTCGCTGAATGAGCTCGTCCGTGTACGGCTCCCAGATCACCGAAGTGTACATATCAAATTGCTCGTTAAAAGCAATGTAGCACTGCATCGTCTGCTCAGTAGCAAAGCGTCTCTGCGTACAACACAAGTTATTTCCATACACGGTCGCAATAGTAAGTTTGTCGATGTATTAAATTATAACAAGATACGTACCTTGTTGCGTGTATAGAACGGTCGCAATAGTAGGCTTGTCGATGTTGTCACCGTCAAAGATCTCCCACAATGGGAAAGGCTCGTCAGATATGGCTGGCCGTCCTATAGAGAACCTCTCCCACGACCAGAGCTGCAGAAATAGAGGGCATCCGAGAATGGCTGACTTAGCTGAATGCAGCATGCAAGCGTTGCACATAGCTCGGTACGTAGCCGCTAAGACAGCCGAACCCCAACTCCTCTGTCTGATGTGCACCGGCTCAGTAGCATCAGCGATCTCCCGTGCGAAAGGGAGGTAGCGCGCGGTAATAGTGTCGACATGGTTCTCGGTGAACATCACCTTACCAAGAAGCCACATGATGTATGCCTCCAAGCTGCGATTGAGTTGTATCGGTTCCAAATCATCTGGATACTCTGGAAACTTGTGGACCTATATTCATGGTAAATATATAATTAGTATAACGACAAATGAGAAATAACAGATTATGAGACACATGAACTAACCTGAAAGCATAGCAACCAATCAAGCTTGGGTCCGTGAGAATCCGCCTGTAAAGGTGGAGCACCGTCGAAAATACCCTCGTAACGGTCTATCAAATCGTCCTCCCAATTCACCGGTGCCTCCAAAGGTCCAACAGCCTCACCCGCCAAAGGTAAACCTAGCAAGAATGATACATCCTGTAGAGTAGGAGCCATCTCTCCCCAGCGAAAGTGGAACGTGTGGGTCTCCGGCCTCCATCGGTCCACCAAGCAGCTGAGTAAAGATCCGTCCATCATCATACGCGTAGAGGTATCAGTGGCCTCTACTAGACGCGCGAAAGGTAAGAGCCCGGCCCATTTCAACCTGCGTATACAAAAGAACATAACAATCTAGTTTAGCACACTAATATAAATAGAAAACATGCGTCTGTAAAATAAATACCTCTGTACCCACGCAGGGTGAATCCTCCAGTTTTCCTTTGGCGTGCAAGTGATTAGGGGCTTAAGTTTCCTTGGATTCGCCTCTAATACCTTAGCACGGTGCCCACTATCAATTGTAGCGTCAAGCAACCACATTCCCTCCATCACTGCACTTATTAGAATATAGTTGCATACATAATTTAAATTAGTAGAAATACAAACATAGTTCCATATTGAATACAGATTCAAACATAGTGCCACACTTAATACAAATGTAAACATAGTTCCATACTTAATAGAAATTCAAACATAGTGCGACACTTAATACAAATTTAAACATAGTGCCACACTTAATAAAAATTTAAACATAGTGCCACACTTAATACAAATTTAAACATAGTGCCACACTTAATACAAATTTAAACATAGTTCCATACTTAATAGAAATTCAAACATAGTGCCACCTAGTTTCTTCCTCTCGCTCTTTGTCCTCGCCCACGCCGGTTACCCCGTCCACGCACGGGAGGTCTCTCTCCAGGAAAAATGGGACAATCAGGGTCCCTATGGCCAAATATGTTGCATTGAAGGCATTGCATTGTGGGGCCTTGATGACCCACAAGTATAGGGGGTGTATCGTAGTACTTTCGATAAATAAGAGTGTCGAACCCAACGAGGAGCAGAAGGTGTTGACAAGTAGTTTTGATCAAGGAATCACTGTAAATACTAGCAGACAAGTTTTTAGGGGTTTTTGATATTGCAGATAAATAAAATACGTGTAAATAAAAGACAGTAATAATAATTGCAGCAAGTGGCCCAATCCTTTTTAGAGCAAAGGATAAGCCGGTTGGTTTACTTATGATGGCAAAATGTTCTTGAGGACACACGGGAATTTCGTCAAGTGCTTTCGCTTCCTACAGCTGATTAATCTTTATTGTTTTGATAAGTGTTGTGTGGGTGAACCTATGCTAATGCACTGCCCTAACTTGGACTAATACATACTTGTGATTAAACCCCTTGCAAGCATCCGCGTTACAAGGAAGTAATTAAGATAAATCTAACCACAGCCTTAAACTCTGAGATCCTACACTCCCTCATGCACCGGTTTACTAACGGGGGTTTAGGTTTCTGTCACTCCGGCAACCCCACAATTAGTAGCCGAATACACAATGCATTCCTCTAGGCCCATAAAGGTGAAGTGTCATGTAGTCGACGTTCACACGACACCACTAGAAGAATAACACCACAACTTAAATATCAAACCATTAAATATTACTCAACATAGTTCCACTACTAACAGCATGACTTCTCCCATGTCCTCAAGAACTGAACGAACTACTCACAAGACATCATATGGATCATGATCAGAGGTGATATAATGATGAATAACAATCTGGACATATACTTCAATTCACCGATAAAACTTAATAGCATCAACCACAAGTAGTAATCAACACCGGGAAAGTTTCCCCTATGAACTACACAAAGTATAACCCTAGATGTTACAGCGGAACGGAGTGGAGCGGTGGAGATGATGGTGACGGCGGTGGAGATGATGATGATGATCCCGATGAAGTCCGGCGTGATGACGATGACGATGGCGATGATTTCCCCCTCCGGGAAGGAATTTCCCCGGCAGATTTCTGCCTGCCGGAGAGCTTTTTCTCTCTCTGTGGTTTCCGCCTCGTGGAGGCGGCGGAATATTTCCTCGATGACTCTCCCGTCTTAGGGTTTCTGGGGATGAAATACGCGAAGGGGGAGCGCCAGAGGTGGGCCAGGGTGGCCACACCATGCCCCGGCGCGGCAGAGGGGGGCCGCGCCGTGGGGTGGTGTGGGCCCCTCGTGGCCCATCTCAGCCTCCCCTTTTGGCTGGCTCCGGCATCTGACAAAATAGGAACATCTGTATATTTTCCGTGAATTGTTGATCTTCAGAAATAGGGTGTCTTGACGATGCTTTTTCCAGCTGAATCCTGACTCCGGCAGTTAATTCTCCAATAATCATCAAACATGCAAAACAAGATAAAATAACATAAGTATATCATCCAAATATGAAATATATCAATGAATAGCAGTAAATTATGATATAAAATAGTGATGCAAAATGGACGTATCAACTCCCCCCAAGCTTAGACCTCGCTTGTCCCCAAGCGAAAGCTGAACTCAGTAAACAAGACCACAGGTTTATGGAGTGAAGCGTCGATAATAAAGAATACGGACAAGAAGCATCAACATGTATTAATACACAAATCATTTTAGACAGCAACTTCCCCTCATATAACTTATCTTGGAACGAGTAATGGAAATCACAATAAAGGTGCATAAAGAAAATCATAGTTTGGTGATGGCAAACTTCGTTCTTGGTCAGAGAACAATTAACAGATTGTACTTATCTTTCGAGTAGAGTCCTTATATCGGAGCTATATTGCAGAACTTACATGCTCAATTATCACAATTTCTTTACAGTCATTGATAACTTTCAAAGTTATATTCCTTCAGATAAAAGACTTGTGCAAAACAAGGAAGGATAACAAACATGATTGATAATATTAATATATAGATGGTTGAATCACAACAACTCAAATGCTTGCTTAAGAAAGAAGGGAATAGGTTTACTGACTCAACATAAAAGTAAAAGAAAGGCCCTTCGCAGAGGGAAGCAGGGATTAAATCATGTGCTAGAGCTTTTTAAGTTTTTGAAATCATATAGAGAATAAAAATATAAGTTTTGAGTGGTGTATGAGAATTGTCAACGAATCAGAAAATGGAAAGTACAATATGACCCCTGCCAACCAGACTTTTAAGAGCGGCTCCCATGAAGGACGTTATTTCTACCAGCAAGGCAGATCATCCCTCTTCTCTTTTGTTTACACATGCAGATATTTCACTGTTTGTCATTGCTTGACTGATAAATCAGGGCAAAAATGTGAAGAGAATTAAGCGGTTAAAGTTGTAATTAATTGGGACTGGGCACCCCATTTGCCAGCTCTTTTTGCAAAATTAATGGATAAGCGGATGTATATGCCGCTAGTCCGGTGGTAAAGTCTGTTTGACAGTTGACATAAAGACATCCACCCCGTCCTCATGAGCTAGTAAACAGTGACACAAATAAGGAGTAGTAACTTTTGAATAGTTTAAAGGTAGCACATGAAGTATTTACTTGGAGTGGCAAGGAAATACCACATATAGGTAGTTATGGTGGACACAAATGGCATGGGTTTTGGCTCAAGGTTTGGATGCACGAGAAGCATTCCCTCTCAGTACAGGTTTTTGGCTAGCAAGGCTGGGTAGCAAGCATAAGAGTGGAGGGATACAAACAAATATAAATGTAATAGAAACAATCATGCAATCTTCCTTGTAAACACAAATAATTTTAACTTGAGAATACTAAGCTCATGAGCCAACAAGAAAGAAAGATAATGAGATAATGTATCTACATGCAATCCCCTCTTTTCTACTTAAGCCTCAAAGTATTGTTGCTACTGACCAATGCTAAGTTTGCCAAAACCAAATAGATTTACTTGATGCTCCCAAAGTGATGCCAATACTAACAACAAGATCATTCATATGACAGAAATTTGCAAAGTAAAATAAAGTGTGCAGAAAGTAAATGATAAAACTTCTCATTAATATTCCAATAACGGCAACTCACACCAAGGGATACATAGATAACCAACTAAGGAGAGATACTTCCACACTGCAAACCATCCTATATGATAACTTCTCTACTCATGATATGACTCGACTGAAAAGTAAAAGGTAAAAGATAATGGTGATGATACCGCGGCACTCCCCCCAAGCTTGGAACAAGCTGAGGGGATGCCAATACCAATGATGAATTACTCCTTCGGTGGTGATGGTGGACGAGACTCTTCATCAACAAATTTCCAAGGTAAGGCTCCCCATCAGCGAAGGATGAATTGGTCTCCATAAACCTGAAACTCGCAGCAGAACTCATGCGTTTGAACCTAGCTTCATACTCACAGTTTTGGTTTTGGAGATCATAGATTTGTGCTTGCAATTTGGACGTGGTTTGACTGAGTATGAAGATATCATCCCATAGCTTGCTAGTCTCCTTCTTGTGTTCAGCAATAAGCTCATTAATAATCTTGTGGTTGATCTCCACTCCGCGCTCTATCATCTTCTGGTATCGGAAAACTTCATGCTCTACTTCTTCTAGTCTGGCCTTCACGTCCCCTTCAGCCTTGGGTCCCCTAACATCTTCTTGAACAAGCTCTCCATCCACGAGCCGCAGCTCTTGTGGGTGCTGCTTCAACTCGTTGATGTACGGGTTGACGACGTTCTTGAAGAAGGTATCCTTCGGAGCCTCGGACGAAGACATTGTTCTAATCTTGGAGCTAACCCTGGCAGAAACAGCTCGAAAACAAAACACGACGAGAAAACGATATACGGACCTCGGGGGATCCGGGGGATTATATAGCAAAAAGTTTCATAACAAAAGGAAAGTCCAGGTCGAAACCGGGCTGGAGACGGGCTCCGAGGCGCCCACACCATGCCCCGGCGCGGCCAAGGGTGGGCCCGCGCCGTGGGTGGTGTGGTGCCCTCGGGCACCGTTTCCTCCCCGTTTTGGCTCGTAATTTTCCATATTTAATAAAAACAACAAAAACATAAGTTGGAAGTTAAACGCGAACTTTTTCTTACCAAAACTGTTACCTATTCGAAAACAGACTCTGCAGTTTTCTGAATTTGACTTTTAATAAAATCTTCCGGAGTCACTACTTGAATAATATCAACGTCTTCGTTATAAGAATCCCCAGAAATATAATGCTTGAGTCTTTGACCATTAACCACTTGAGATTGTCACCATCAAGCGAAGTAATTTTGATTGCACCTGAACGGTAAACCTCTGAAACAACATAAGGTCCTTCCCATTTCGAAAGTAATTTACCTGCAAAAAATCTGAGACGAGACCTATACAATAGAACTTTCTCACCAACATTAAACTCTCTCTTTAGGATTCTCCTATCATGCCATTGTTTCACTTTCTCTTTAAAAAGTCTAGCATTTTCATAAGCTTCACTTCTCCATTCATCTAAGGAACTCAAGTCAAGTAACCTCTTTTTACCGGCAAGTTTAAAATCTCTATTAAGTTCTTTTACGGCCCAATAAGCTTTATGTTCTAATTCTAGAGGTAAATGACAAGCTTTTCCGTAAACCATTTTATAAGGAGACATACCCATAGGATTTTTATAAGCAGTTCTATAAGCCCACAAAGCATCATTAAGCTTCCTAGCCCAATTCTTTCTAGATTTATTAACAGTCTTCTGCAAAATAGATTTAATCTCTCTATTTGATAATTCTACTTGACCACTTGTTTGAGGATGATAAGGTGAAGAAATTCTATGATTAACATCATATTTAGCAAGGGTTTTTCTAAAAGCACCATGGATAAAATGAGAACCACCATCAGTCATGAGATATCTAGGCACACCAAACCTTGGAAAAATAATATCTTTAAGCATTTTTAATGATGTCTCACCATCAGCACTAGATGTTGGTATAGCTTCTACCCATTTAGTAACATAATCAACAGCAACAAGTATGAGTATAACCATAGGAGGAAAAGGACCCATAAAGTCAAATCCCCAACAGTCAAAAGGTTCAATAACAAGAGAATAATTCATAGGCATTTCATTGCGTCTAGTTATATTACCAACTCTTTGACATTCATCGCATGATAAAATAAATTTTCTTGCATCTTTAAAAAGAGTAGGCCAATAAAAACCTGATTGTAAAACCTTTTGTGCAGTTCTATCTCCAGCATGATGTCCTCCATAAGCACTTCCATGGCATTTCTCAATATTTCTTTTTGCTCAAATTCTGGAACACATCTTCGCATTATACCATCCACTCCTTTATATAAGTGTGGGTCATCCCAAAAATAATGCCTCAAGTCATAAAAGAATTTCCTTCTTTGCTGAGCTGTAAAGGTTGGAGGCAAATACTTGGCAACAATAAAGTTAGCATAGTCAGCATACCAAGGACTTTCTCGCGAGCTTACCTTTATCACAGCCAATTGTTCATTTGGAAAACTATCGTTAACAGGAACAGGATCATAAGAAATGTTTTCCAATCTAGACAAATTATCAGCGACAGGATTTTCAGCACCTTTCCTATCTACAATATGCAAATCAAACTCTTGTAATAAAAGCACCCATCTTATAAGTCTAGGCTTAGCATCTTTCTTTTCCATAAGGTATCTAATAGCAGCATGATCGGTATGGATAATAACTTTCGAATCAACAATATAGGGTCTAAACTTATCACAAGCAAAAACTACTGCTAAAAACTCTTTTTCAGTAGTGGCATAATTCTTTTGAGCAGCATCAAGAGTCTTACTAGCATAATGAATAACATTCAACTTCTTATCTACTCGCTGTCCAAGAACAGCACCTACAGCAAAATCACTAGCATCACACATAATTTCGAAAGGTAAAGTCCAATCAGGAGGTTGAACAACAGGAGCAGTGGTTAAAGCCTTTTTTAGAGACTCAAAAGCTTCTTTACAATCATCATCAAAAACAAAAGGTACATCTTTTTGGAGAAGATTAGTAAGAGGTTTTGAAATTTTAGAGAAATCTTTAATAAACCTTCTATAGAAACCGGCATGACCGAGAATACTACGAATACCTTTAACATCCCTGGGACAGGGCATTTTCTCAATTGCTTCAACTTTAGCTCTGTCCACTTCAATACCTCTTTCAGAAATTTTATGTCCAAGAACAATCCCTTCATTAACCATAAAGTGACATTTCTCCCAATTAAGAACAAGATTAGTTTCCTCACATCTCTGCAAAACTTTATCAAGGTTTTGCAAGCAGTTATCAAAAGAAGTTCCATAGAAAAAATCGTCCATGAATACTTCCACAATTTTTTCACAAAAACCATGAAAAATAGCAGACATGCATCTTTGAAATGTAGCAGGAGCATTACACAAACCGGGAGGAGATGTTAATGATATGTTCATCTTTAATGATATTATTGGACAGCTGGGGTTAGTTGAACTGCCGCTGAAAGGAAGATCTTATACCTGGTCCAATATGCAAAACGACCCACTCTTGGAGCAGCTCGATTGGTTTTTCACTTCTGCAAATTGGATTTCTACCTATCCGAACACTGTGGTCCTTCCACTGGCCAATACAGCTTCTGATCATGTGTCGTGTGTGGTGAATATTGACACTGTCATTCCCAAAGCAAATCTTTTTAGGTTTGAGAATTTTTGGGCTGATCAACCTGGGTTTATGGACTGTGTGTCGGCTGTTTGGGAGGAGCCATCTGTAAAGGTTTCTAGTGCCGCGGTGCTGTCTGGAAAATTCAAGAAAGTACGATATGCTTTGAAGCGCTGGCACATGAGTCTGTCAAAGCTAACAGTGCAAATACAAAACTGTAACAAAGTGATTGAGCTATTGGATCAATTAGAGGAGAACAGAAGGCTTTTTGTTACTGAATTTAACTTCAGGAAATAGTAAAATTGCACCTAGAGGATCTGCTTCTCATTGAGTGTAACTATTGGAGGAAACGTTGCACAATTAGATGGATCAAATTGTCTAAGGATAACACAAAGTTTTTTCATGCTATGGCCACCTCAAGGTATAGAAGGAATTCGATAGCCATGCTTAGAGATGAGGACGGCAGAATGGTGTCAGGTCATGATGAGATGGCTGGTTTGCTTTGGGCATCATTCAAATCTAGAATGGGACTATCAGAAGGCATCGATATGCAGTTCCCCCTCAGAGATCTCATTCATAGGGTGAGTGGTCTGGATGAGTTAACAATTCCTTTCTCTAAAGAGGAAATGGATCTAGTGGTCAAGCAAATGCCTCCAGATAAGGCCCCGGAACCTGATGGTTTTAATGGCCTTTTCCTCAAGCGTTGTTGGTCAGTGATTAAGGAGGATTTTTATAAATTGGCAGCAGAATTTCACTCTGGACAGTTGAATTTGCAGAACATTAATGGGTCCTATATTACTCTAGTTCCTAAAGTGCCATCTCCTGAAGGAGTAAATGATTTCAGGCCAATTTCCTTGACTAATGTTTGTCTAAAGTTTTTGACAAAGCTAGTGGCAAATAGGCTCCAAGGACATATCCTCAGGTGTATTCATAAGAACCAGTATGGTTTTCTAAAAGCAAGATCCATTCAAGATTGTGTCGCATGGGCTTTTGAATATATTCATTTATGTCACACCTCCAAAAAATTTGTCATCATTTTGAAATTGGATTTCGCAAAGGCTTTCGACACAATAGAGCATGAAGCTATTCTGCAAACGATGAAGTGCATGGGTTTCAATGACCTGTTTCTTAGTTGGGTGGAGAGGGTCCTAGCTTCTGGCACTTCCTCTATCTTGCTAAATGGAGTGCCTGGCAAGCAATTTCACTGTAAAAGGGGTGTTCGACAGGGAGATCCTCTGTCTCCGCTGCTGTATGTGCTTGGTTCAGAATTGCTGCAAGTGGTAGTGAATGATTTGTTGCAACATGGTGACATTTCACTGCCCTTACAAACCAATGATCCAGACTTCCCCATATTGCAGTATGCCGATGATACGTTGCTGATTTTGCCGGCAGAGGTCTCTCAAGTGGAGGCTATTAAAATATTGCTGCAGAAGTTTTCGGTATCTACTGGCCTTAAGATAAATTATCACAAATCTAGCATTATACCGATTAATGTCGATGATCAGAGAATGAGTGAATTGGCAGCTTGCTTTGGTTGCCAAGTGGCATCTCCTCCTTTTACCTATCTAGGTCTACCTATGGGGACTACTCGTCCGAGGATCATTGACCTGGTGCCTGTGGTCACTAGGCTGGATAGGAGATTATGCTCTACTTCTTGTTTCCTCAATCAAGGTTCTAGGTTGCAGCTGATTACGTCTGCTTTGTCTTCGATGCCTATTTTCTGGCTCTGCACTTTACAGCTGCCCCCGGGAATTATTAAGCAGTTGGATAGAATTTTGCGACAGTGTTTATGGAGAGACAACAAAGACACTCCTAAACAAGCTCTTGCAGCGTGGGATATGTTGTGCAAGCCAAAAATGAAAGGATGAGTTGGAATAATTAATTTTAAGAAACAAAATGAAGCATTGTTGATGAAGCATCTGGACAAGTTCTATAACTATGCTGATGTGCCTTGGGTGAAGCTCATCTGGTCTGTCCATTATCAGGACAAGGTTCCGCATGCTGAAAATCTGCGTGGCTCTTTTTGGTGGAGAGATATCATGAAGTTAAGTGATGGTTTTAGGAACGTGGCCCTAATAAAGCCTGGTAATGGTACCTCTTTCATGTTCTGGTCTGATCAGTGGCTGTTTGCTGGCTCATCTCAGCCACTAGCGACCAGATTTCCTAGGCTATTCTCATATGTGCTGGATCCTTTATTGTCAGTGGCTCAAGTATACGAACAAGCAGATATTTCTGATTTATTTCACTTGCCCCTGTCAGCCCAAGTGTTTGAGGAGTTGCAGCAAGTTTCAGACGCCATGCGCTTGCAGCCTCTCTCTCTGGACCGTGATTGCTGGTCCTATGTGTGGGGTGCAACTTACACATCACGTGCATATTACAAGCACCTGCACGCTGATATTCAAGTACTAAGTATATCCAAATGGATCTGGAAATCCTGTTGTATGCTCCGCACAAAATTCTTTGCCTGGCTTCTTCTAAATGATCGATTGAACACTCGAGATTTGCTACAGAGGAGGCATTGGAATGTGACGGATGAGTTTCACTGTGTCTTGTGCCCTTCTTGGCAGCATGAGGATAGAATGCATTTGTTCTTTGGGTGCAATTTCAGTCAAAGGGTTTGGAACTACCTGCAAATCGATTGGACTCAAAGCCAGGATTTACAGACTGCTGCTAATCGAGCTAGAGCCTCTTTCGCTAAGCCTTTCTTCATGGAGGTGGTGATATTAGCTTGCTGGAACATCTGGAAGCAAAGGAATGGTAGGATCTTTGAGAATGAGCGACCAACTTTCTATGGTTGGAAAAGAGGTTTTGTACATGACATCTCTATGCTAGAACATAGGATAAAGAGGAAATATGTTTCTGCCCTTAAGGCCTGGATAGGCAGCTTATTGTAAGTATTTTTATTCCGTTGGCTCTTGTAAATATTTGTAAATTTCTGTAAAATTGGGTTTATATAAAATAAACTGCTGTGGGGCTTTTGCCTCACAGTCTTTACGTTAAAAAAAAGGATTTTCTTTAGGAGGTGTAGGGGTGCCCAAATCTTCCACCGGCAAATTATGCTTAAGTAATGGTGGTTGATGAAGAAAGATATTGTCAATTTCATTCCTTTCCTCCATAAAGACCTCACTTTCGTGTTCCTCCATAAATTGCTGCAAGGCATTGTTAGGAGCAATAGCAATAGCAGCCAGTTGTTCAATTTTAGGGCCCTCATTAGGCAAATCAGTTTCATAAAGTTTCTTACCAAACTTAGAGAAATTAAACTCATAAGATTCTCCATT
Organism: Poa pratensis; assembly: GCA_947311845.1. Taxonomy (NCBI): domain Eukaryota; kingdom Viridiplantae; phylum Streptophyta; class Magnoliopsida; order Poales; family Poaceae; genus Poa; species Poa pratensis. Next base: position 38,406,265 of record CAMZMU010000080.1, on the reverse strand, counting down.
AAATTAAGTGTAAATTTTCTCTTTCTTACAATCTATAATAACACCACATGTATTCAGAAAAGGTCTACCGAAAATAATAGGACAAGTTTTACTAGCTTTAGAACCAAGTACTAGAAAATCAGTAGGATATTTAGTTTTGCCGCATAAAACCTCAACATCTCTCACAATACCGAATGGAGAGATAGTTTCCCTATTGGCAAGTTGAATAACCACATCAATATCCTCAAGTTCACAGGGACTAATTTCATGCATAATTTCTTTATAAAGTTCAAAAGGAATAACACTAGAACTTGCACCAATATCACATAAACCATAATAGCAATGTTCTCCTATCTTCACTGAAAGCACAGGAACACTTGTTTTCCTAAATTTACCAGGATGCGAAACAATATTAGAAGCATCTTCACAAAAGATAATATGTTCTCCATCTACATTTTCAGTTACCAAATCCTTTATCATTGCTACTTCAGGTTCAACAGTTATTTGTTCATCAGGCTCTAAAGGTTTCTTGGCACTTTTATTAACCACACTAGCTATTAGAGAATGTTGCTTGACTTTAACAGGAAAAGGTATTTTTTTCAATATAAGGTTCTGGCAAAATGTGATCAACAGTATGAACTTCAATACTTCTGCCAATGGCCGAATTGGTTTTATCTTTATAAGGTTCATAATATTTATTCAAATCCTTCTTAGGCACATCAAGATAAGAGGCAAAAGCTTTGTAATAATTTGCAACAACTTGAGAATCAAGACAGTAAACAGCACTAACATTACGGAAATCATCAGTCTCCATAAAAGATTTAATGCATTCATAATCATAATTTATACCTGACTTTCTACCTTTGTCGTTCTCCCATCCTTCAGTATTTTCCTTAATACGGTCAAGTAGGTCCCATTTAACTTCTTCTTCAGTACGTGTAAATGATCCAGAACAAGAAGCATCCAATAAATCCTTATCATGAAGAGAAAACCTTGCATAAAAATTATTGATAACAATATTACTTGGGAGCTCATGAATGGGACATTTGAGCATTAGTGACTTCAATCTCCCCCACGCTTGGGCAATACTCTCTCCATCATGAGGCCAAAAATTATATATGCAATTTCGATCTTGATGAATCTCACTAGGAGGATAGAATTTAGAATAAAAGAGAGGTACAATTTCCTCCCAGCCAATAGATCGGCCATTCTTCAGCATCTTATACCATTCCGCAGCTCGGCCCTTCAATGATATAGAGAATAACTTCCTCTTGAATTTTTCCATTGAAATACCTGCACACTTGAACAACTCCCATAATTCATGTATAAATAGTCAATGATCACCAGGATGGATGGTTCCATCTCCAACATAGCGGTTATCCATAACACGTTCAACAATTTTCATAGGTATTTTAAATGGATCTAATTCAGCAGGCGGCGGTTCATCTACTACCTTAGCAGTGGCAGTAGTATTCCCAAATAGGGATTCGAATGGAGATCTCTCCATAATAAAATAAAGCAACAAGCAGAAATAAAAACAGCACTTACAGTAAAGGTTTCCCTTACCAATTCCACTTACCAATAGCACTTCACTCCCCGGCAACGGCGCCAGAAAATAGTCTTGATGACCCACAAGTATAGGGGTGTATCGTAGTACTTTCGATAAATAAGAGTGTCGAACCCAACGAGGAGCAGAAGGTGTTGACAAGTAGTTTTGATCAAGGAATCACTGTAAATACTAGCAGACAAGTTTTTAGGGGTTTTTGATATTGCAGATAAATAAAATACGTGTAAATAAAAGACAGTAATAATAATTGCAGCAAGTGGCCCAATCCTTTTTAGAGCAAAGGATAAGCCAGTTGGTTTACTTATGATGGCAAAATGTTCATGAGGACACACGGGAATTTTGTCAAGTGCTTTCGCTTCCTACAGCTGATTAATCTTTATTGTTTTGATAAGTGTTGTGTGGGTGAACCTATGCTAATGCACTGCCCTAACTTGGACTAATACATACTTGTGATGAAACCCCTTGCAAGCATCCGCGTTACAAGGAAGTAATTAAGATAAATCTAACCACAGCCTTAAACTCTGAGATCCTACACTCCCTCATGCACCGGTTTACTAACGGGGGTTTAGTTTTCTGTCACTCCGGCAACCCCACAATTAGTAGCCGAATACACAATGCATTCCTCTAGGCCCATAAAGGTGAAGTGTCATGTAGTGGACGTTCACACGACACCACTAGAAGAATAACACCACAACTTAAATATCAAACCATTAAATATTACTCAACATAGTTCCACTACTAACAGCATGACTTCTCCCATGTCCTCAAGAACTGAACGAACTACTCACAAGACATCATATGGATCATGATCAGAGGTGATATAATGATGAATAACAATCTGGACATATACTTCAATTCACCGATAAAACTTAATAGCATCAACCACAAGTAGTAATCAACACCGGGAAAGTTTCCCCTATGAACTACACAAAGTATAACCCTAGATGTTACAGCGGAACGGAGTGGAGCGGTGGAGATGATGGTGACGGCGGTGGAGATGATGATGATGATCCCGATGAAGTCTGGCATGATGACGATGATGATGGCGATGATTTCCCCCCTCCGGGAAGGAATTTCCCCGGCAGATTTCTGCCTGCCGGAGAGCTTTTTCTCTCTCTGTGGGTTCCGCCTCGTGGAGGCGGCAGAATATTTTCTCGATGACTCTCCGCGTCTTAGGGTTTCTGGGGGATGAAATACGCGAAGGGGGAGCGTCAGAGGTGGGCCAGGGTGGCCACACCATGCCACGGCGCGAAAGAGGGGGGCCCGCGCCGTGGGGTGGTGTGGGCCCCTCGTGGCCCATCTCAGCCTCCCCTTTTGGCTGGCTCCGGCATATGACAAAATAGGAATATCTGTATATTTTCCGTGAATTGTTGTTCTTCAGAAATAGGGTGTCTTGACGATGCTTTTTCCAGCTGAATCCTGACTCCGGCAGTTAATTCTCCAATAATCATCAAACATGCAAAACAAGATAAAATAACATAAGTATATCATCAAAATATGAAATATATCAATGAATAGCAGTAAATTATGATATAAAATAGTGATGCAAAATGGACGTATCAGGCCTCCGGCTTCGGATTCATCCATATCATTCCTGATGCGACGACACTATCGTCTGCCTACGCCTGTACGCAATAGCTCAGGAGCTGGAATTTACCCCCTCTGACCAGGGGGTACAGTGTTGAAGTCACCCATTGATCGAAATCCCATCATCTCACCTGTCCAAGTATTGATAACTGCCTCTTTCATAAAATATGGAGACACGAAGGAGATTGCGTTCAACCGTAACTGCCTGCAGGCAGCGAGGACATGGGAGCAAGGAAGGTGAAGCAATTTTGGTTTGTTGCAGGTGCACTCGCAAGTTGGCCAAACCTTATTACCAATCTTCACCTCATGCGTCCTCACCTCATTTGCACATCCGAACTTGTTGTGGGCTAACCGGACCTCAAACCTCCTTTCTTGATTCCCAACGGCAGTTACAGTGTGGGAGCAACATTTTTCCAGCTTCTCATTCATGTACTTCGTAACCTTCTCACAGTAAGGCGAGGTCGGGTTGTCCATCATATGCTTCTCAGCTCTTTCACTTCTTTCTCTGAAATATTTCACTGTGCCATAAAAAATACCCTCCACGATGGCTGTTAGTGGCAACGCACGGTTTCCTCTGAGGACAAAGTTGTATGTTTCAGCCAGGTTCGTTGTCATGACACCGTATCTTGCTCCATGTGTGTCGTGCAACAAAGACCACATCTCCAAAGGTTCATGGTCTATCCATTGCTGAAAAGTTTTAATTGTCCTCCCACCTCTTCTCCTAGTTCCAGGCGGGTCAAATCCGGGTAGGTCGCAAAGACCAACAGGCTCGTCCTCCTCGGCAGGTGGTCCTGTGGCTAACTGTGCAGCAACAACTTCTGCATGTGCAGCAACAACTACTGCTCGTGCCCTCTTCCTGTCCCGAACATGTCTCCGCGTGCACAAATCAAGTATTTCACGTATCTTCGTGCACTTCCATTCTTGGTTCTGCTTGCAGAGTTTCTTAAATAGGTTCATCAGGTCCTTATTTCTAAACTGCGAGTAGAAGTTGGCACCTAGATGGCGCATGCACCAACGGCTCTGCATGTCCTGCCATGGAGTATGTTCCTCAGGCGCAGGATTGGTGAGTGTCTTTATCGCGCTGAGTATACCTGCATGCCTGTCATGAAGGATGCACACGTTCGGCTTATCCTTCACAACTGCTATTTTCAGTTGCCTGAAGAACCAAGTCCAACTGTCAATGTTCTCGCTCTCCACAAAAGCAAATGCGAGGGGCACAACCATATTGTTACCGTCTTGACCAATGGCGGTCAGGATCTGTCCCCTCTACTTGCCTGTGAGAAAGGTGCCATCTACACATATCACCGGACGACAATGTCTGAAAGCCTCGATGCATACGGCGAATGAGAAAAACACTCGATGCAGCACCCTCACAGTTGGGAACTCTGGCCTGAACAAATCTTTGATATCTATATAGGTGCCTGGATTCCGGTACTGCAGAGTGTGCAGCAGCCGGATAACAGAGTCATATGCGTCCAAATATGAACCAAATCTGTTCTCAAGCGTCGTATGCTTAGCCCTCCAAGCCTTGCCATAAGATATTTCGTACTTCAATCTGACAGCCACTTTTGTCTGGATGGCACTCACTTCCATCGCTGCGCAGGCCACTATCTCGCTGTATAGCAACCGAGCTATAAGCGTGGAAGAAAGATTACGATGATCTTCAGGGATATTATCAATTCGACATGAGTGAGGTGCGAAGTCACTTATCCTCCAACTATAGCCGCTCTTTGGGAGATGTCCATGCACCCTGCCGGGACAATATATATTCTCGCATTCCATTGTCAAATATTTTTGACTTGACACCACAGTTTTCATAACCCTGTGGGTGGACAATGCCCATTTAATGACTGCATCCGTCAAAGCTTGCTTGTCAGTATACATAGCACCCTTCGCAATGTTGTTCTCATGATATTGCCATGTCGAATCATGACCATCGTTTACGATCATCGCCGAAGAGTGGTCCTGATTCCATGCTTCAGAATTAGGTACCTCATCTATGTTCTCTTCCCCGTCTGACTCATCGGAATCATCGCCTTGAGCACTATAGCCATCTGTATCTTCATCTTCCATCTCATTCTGCATGTGCCCGTCTACCTCGTCGCCATCCGCCTCCGCACTGTCATATACCTCAGTGTCCCCTCCTTGTACTTGACTGCTCTGCCCCGACTCGTAACCACCACCACCAAAATCAGACCCATAATTTGACATAGATATGTTCATCTCTTCACTTCCCTGGCCAGGATCATAAGCACCCTCACCTTCATGGGCACTAAACTCGTCCTCAGGGGCAGTGACCTCGTTCAAGGCGGGAAGAACTAGGGCACACGGAGAGCAATTCCTTTTTGCGCAGCCTTTTAACCATCGCATCCAATCAGAATCACACTCTAGTGGTCTCATAACGAAGTAAATATTTGTCCTTGAATGACTCCACCAAGCATGAACACTGACGGTCTGTGTCTGATTATCAAGCCCTAAACTTCCCGTCAACCAATCTTTAACCTGACTTAGAGACCATGTTTCAGGAGCTGGCAGGTCAACAACTATAGAATCAAACTCACTCAGATCAGCTCCCGTATCACACATTTGGACTCTACCAGGACCATAGAAAAACCTGATCTTCACTAAATCAGACATCTCCGCTGACATAAATAAATATTGACCATCGTTAATATTATTCCGCATAAATAAACTCCTAAAAAATATAGCTACATTTTTGCGAATTAACCTACAAATATAGCTACAATATTTACTACTGTCACAAACTTTTTTTAACAACACATGTTCATACATGTAACAGATATAGCACTACAATTTTGATAAATCGAATCATACCCTAGAAGCGTGAGAGGCAACGACGTCCGGCGGTCTCGAATCAACGGCGCACCAACACGAGCAGCACCACCACAATGCAGCCCTCCAGCACCACCACCACCATGCAGCCCTCCATCACCACCACCACCATCACCACCACAACCACCCGCCAACCATCACCACCACCACCACCACGAGCTATCCCATCAGGAGATCGGAGTTCCCCTAGCCTCCCTCAACCTTCTAGCACCGATTAATGGTGGCAAACGTGAAGATTATTGGTTTAAATCGCTGGTTTAATTCGGTTTGTGTGGAGAGTGGAGAGAGGAAAGGAAGAACACGCACGAGCAAGGAAGAAGAAAGAAGGAAGGAGAAGAGAAGGCGCCCGTGCGCTCGACCGTCTGCAGCGCATTGTCGTCTTCGGCGAAGCCGACTGGGCCCGCCATGTCGTCGTTGGCGAAGACGACAGGCCACCTAGGACGACAAGCCTCCCAGCGACGTGGCCCATCCACTACTCGGCTTACGCGTGGACGAGTGGGCCTAGTCGTCTACGGGAAGGACGAGTAGGCCCTGTCGGCTTCCACGAGGCCGATTGGATAATATTTTTGAAATTTTTTTTTGCGTAATATTTCCAGAATTAAATAAATTTCGTGTATTATTTAAAAAAATTAGCTAGAGGGAACATGTAACACATTGCACTTTTTCTTAGAATTCTCCACCCCTTTATTGAATATTGTTCATATAACTATTATAGATACCCTCAGGTGGAGAGCCAAGCCACACGTGCCTTCCCGTATATAGGAAGATTGAACTCCTTTCCAAATTATGTGCGTCAAGATTGGAGGTCCTCTTCTCATGTAGGGACTCGACATAACACTATGTTTGGATGTAGGAAAGTTTTCTGGAAATGGAATTGAACTAGCAATTCCATTTCCCAGATGGAAAGGGAATTAGCTCAAATTCCAATTCCGCTGTTTGGTTGTGTATGTAATTTGTGGCTGGAATCAGAGGATAGCACACAATTCCAATTCCTGTTTGGATGTATGAATGTTGGAATTGGATGTTTTGTTGAGTTTGCAGAATATAAAACTTGGTAAATGTATGAAAACAATTGTATGTGTATATTTGAATATTGATATATAATTTTGCACACATAATAACATTAAAAAATTGAAATCAATTCATGAATAATAACACAGGTAGAAATTAAGTAGTTTACGACAATAATTTAAGTAGCACAAGTCTACGCATAGCACAAATAGACAGTTCAAGTCTTACACATAGCACAAATAGATAGTTCAAGTCTCTTACACATAGCACAAATAGATAGTTCAAGTCTTACACATAGCACAAATAGATAGTTCGTAAACAACAAAGTGCATAGTAGTCATACATCAACCAAATAGGGAATTGGTACATTAACCCAAGGTCAAGAGCCATGCCTTCCTTAACCGCTCGGGGAGCGCCATGAGTGCTTCAACCAAGCGCTCATTGACGATCAACTTCCCATAAGCTCTCAGCATATCACTATCCTCCAAGTCTGGTACCTTCTTTAGAGCATCAAGGATTTCAGTTGGAGGAGTCACCTTTGGCATACTAAGTGGCTCGGTTGATTTCAAAGCATCCTGGAATGTCATCTTCACCTCTCCCATCATGCACATGATAGCATCTCCAGTACGCTGCCTCTTTGGAGGCGCCTCAGGAGTTTCTTCAGTAGCTGGCGTGTTTTGTGGTTCTTGAACACACTCAGCACCTGTCCTAGCACCTCCACCGGTGGCATGATCTCTAGAATATATGGTACTCAGAGAGTCCCAATTGTTCACTACCTTGTTCTTGTAGGCACGTGCATATGTGTTAGCCTACACAAAGCACAATAAAATGAGATGATATTGTAGTTCAAAAAGTATCGGGAAAATAAATACAATATTGTTAGTACCTCCACATAGCGAGACCACACTTCATCACTATCAACCTTCACCATGTTATTGATCCAATCCCATCCAAAACCACATAGAGAGAGGAGGGCGCCGCGAGAGGGAGATAGGAGGGCGCCGCGAGAGGGAGAGAGGAGGGCGAGGATAGGTTGGCGAGGAGCTCACCAAGGGCGGCGCCGCCGACAGCTGTTGACGGAGAGGACGGCCCGAGCGGAGCGCTTCGAGCGAGCGAAGCAACGAGACGGGGCTCTCGCGTTCGCGATTCCAGGACTTTCCGAGGGTGCGGGCTCGGAAACTTTCGAGCCAGCGAACAGGTACGGGGCGCGTGCGCTCGGAATTGCTCTCCGTTTCCACGATCCAATTCCATGACCACTCCAAACAGTTGAATTTGGCCCAGAAATTCCAGAAAGCCAATTCCAGCCCAACTTTCACACATCCAAACACAGTGTAAGAGAAATTCGCCGCCCTTGCCTTGATTTCTTTGACAATGTGTCCATATGACCCCATGACATCGTCAGACAAGCTTCAGATGACGTTACTACTATCAGAAGCTATCCCGAAGATCCGTAGCATCAAATCGGCAGCCGTAGCCATCCCTTCTCTACATGCCAATTCTCCTATCGTCTCTGGGTCAGTAACCTCATCCATCAACACCACGGACGCCCCAAGAACATACCTGCACCATCCCTGACGACAACAACGATCCCACGAGATTGGTGAATTCTTTGATGTTGCAGCGTCAACGTTTATCTTCATCATTCCTGGGAGCTCCTGCAACGCGACTAAATGGGCCCATTTAACATGTAATTTTTTTCTTCTATTTGTTATTTTATTTCAATATTGAAAACAAAAATAAAAAATTATTTTTCAAATTTGAACAATTTAAAGTACAAACATTTTTTGGAAATCTGAACATTTTCAAAACTTACCATTTTTTAAATCTGAATATTATTCAAAAATCAAAACTAAACCTTTTCAAAACTGAACAATTTTCAAATATGAATATTTTACAGGTTTGAACATTTTGTGAAACTCAACATTTTTCATAATCATAACCGAACAATTTTCAGTTTTGAACATTTTCAAAAACCAATCATTTTTCAGTTTTGAACATTTTTTAAAACCGAACATTTTTGTAATCATAAAAAAGTGAAAAAAGGAAAACGAAAAAGAAAAGATAAAAGATAAAGTAAAAAAGAAAACAGAGAAGAAGAAAACAGAAAAAGGGAAAATTTTGCCAAAATGCCCAGGCCCACCATCGAATCCCATTAGGGGCAACCCAACCGTTTCGCACTGCGAATCGTGTGATACATACTCCCTCTAATCCGTTTTAAACGTTGTGGAGGACGTACTACACTACTTGACGTGGGCGTGCCCTCCGGATGTCCCACCTTGAGCATACCTGGTGCACCATTGGTCCATGGCCCACCAGGTGGCCCAAGAAGCAGCCTATTGCGGAGGCCCATCACAAATAGTGGGTCACAAGTTAGGCCCTATGGCGGTTTAAACTTTCCTTACCTGTAAACCTAATCGGTAGCGAACTCTCGAGACCCAGTCTCCTATATAAAGGCTGGTAGGGCCGCCGATCTAGGTCAAGCTATTTTCCACCACCAAAAACCCTAGCGAGATCGTATCTTGCCGAGATCGCCATTGTAACACCTCTATACAGATCAATATCAGACAAGCAGGAAATAGGGTATTACCCTCCGGGGGGCCTGAACCTTGGTAAATCGTTACTTGTCAGCCGACGATTCCACCTGTGCTACCAACTCTCTTCCTCCTCCCCCCCCCCCCCCCCCCCATACGAAACCCTAGATACCATGACCAAGGGCTTTGCCTTGGTAACTGCCAACACTGTTTCCTGATAGGAGGTAGTAGGATTTACCATCATTCCTCCTAGAGGTGGAATCCACCTCGGACCAGAAACTGGTCTAGTTGATCCACCTGCCGGTTTCGTCTCACTTATCTGAAGGTCTGACAAAAACCTCTCAACAAATAGGCCCAAGCCTTGTCGTCTCTTCACGGGAACGTCGGCCCAATATTTGCTTGCGAAAGGCCCAAGCCTTGTAGACGATGTTTCGGCCTATTTCCGATTTCAACCCAAGGGTTCTTGACCCCCAGAAACCTTTTCGTCGACGACCCAAAACCTCTCTCTCCTTCCTGCCCCTCCTCCGCCGCCGCCGTAATGGCAAGTGCACCGCAAAGCATGGCCGGAGACGCCCTCCGGGCAGCCGACCTCCCGGGCCGCGGCTGCGCGCTCCTCGCCGCCCGCGACATCCTCGAGGGAGAGGTGCTCCTCTCCGAGCCGCCCATCCTCCTCTACCCGTCCTCGCTCGCCTCCCTCCCCTCCTACTGCTCCGCCTGCTTCCGCTCCCTGCCCCCACCACCCCACACCCCCTGCCCCTCCTGCCGCGCCGCCGCCTTTTGCTCACCGGCCTGCGCCGCCGCCTCCCACCCGCCCCTCGTCTGCGCCGCCCTCTCCCGCGGCCTCGCCGCCGCCCCCGACGCGCACCAGGAGCCCCTCCTCTTCCTCCTCTCCGCCTACTCGCTCCAGGAGCCCTCCCTCCGCGCGCTCCTCTCCCTCTCCTCGGCCCCCTCCCCGAGCCAGCAGCAGGACGCCGCGAGCCTCCACGCCATGGTGGCCTCACTCGCGCCGCCACACATGCTACCTGCAGGCTTATCCTTCTCCCCGGACCTCACGGTGGCGCTCCTCTCCAAAGACCGGACCAACAGCTTCTCCATCATGGAGCCGTACCGCCCCGACGTGCCGCTGGAGCTCCGCAAGACGCGGGCCTACGCCGTCTACCCCCGCGCGTCGCTGCTCAACCACGACTGCCTGCCCAATGCTTGCCACTTCGACTACGTCGACAGGCCGGGACCAGGGAACACGGACATCGTCGTGCGCGCGCTCCATGGTATATCGGCGGGGAGGGAGGTTTGCATCAGCTACTTCGCGGCCAATTGGAGGTACGCTGACAGGCAAAGTAGGCTGCTGGAGGATTATGGGTTCAAGTGTGAGTGTGAACGGTGTCAGGTCGAGAGCAAGTGGAAGTTTGATGACGATGATGATGGCGACGATGGGGATGATACCATGGAAGAAGAGGATGGCAAGGAGGATGTTGGAGATGGTGTTGATGAGGGGATGGAGCAGGAGGAAGGGAGTGATGGCGTCGATGACGATTTCCCGCATGCCTTCTTCTTCGTAAGGTATCTGTGTGATCGTGAGGACTGCTATGGCATGCTTGCACCGTTGCCACCCTTACCGAACGGGGATCTGTCCCATGTGTTGGAGTGCAATGCCTGTGGGCAGCTGAAAAAGGAAGAGGATGACGACGAGCCTGATGCTGGTGATTCCAGCATGACCAATTAGGACATTTGCTGCTGTATTTTTTGTGGGTAAGTATTTTCTACTTAAACGTCTGTGTGCTGCATTGGTGATACTGCTTCCTGAACATGCTGAACTCATATCTGAAGTGACCATTCTGAAAGTTGGCTAGCATAAAATCAATGGTGCTCGAGCATTCAGCTTGATATCTTAGTCAGTTGAAGATAATAATTTTTAATCTGTGCATATGCTTAGTTGTAGACCAGGAAACGAATAATTCGATTATGCCATTGTAGTAACCAAGTGACAATAACATTAGTCGGTCTCAGTTTCCATTGTTTGGTGTGGAGGAATTTTTTATATGGTTTTGCTGAATTTTCTGGTTAAAGAAGCAGAGGCGGAGCCAGCTAGCTTGCTGAGCCTGGGCAAACGATACAAGACATCAAGACGCCAACCATTTGCCCATCGAGAGTACTGTCCAGCTCTTCATATATTCTAAGCTTCCAATAGAGTATCCACAGATAAGCCCGGGCGGCCACCCGGGATCGTCGGGAGGTGGCTCCACCGCTGGCTGAAAGAAGTGGGGAAATATCAAGTCATGGTTGCTAACCTAGTTAAGGCTGCTAGCAAATGATGGCACTACATGGCCATCAAAGCTTACCATTTGGAAGTAACTGAGAGTTTCAGACTACCCTCGTTGTGGCTAACCCCTCAATAGGTTCTCACTTTCTATTCTATAGTTCTGTTTGGATGTTCGACTTTGCTTCTTGACTCCGAAGAGAAAAACAGAAAGCAGACTCAGTCAAACTGGTGCTTCATTATGTATCATTATATAAGTTTCCAATATACACGATCCATCAAATTTGTATAACATTTATGCAATGATTAAACATTATATGTTGGTTTCGTCTTAACTCCAATAGCGTTGAAGCATACATTAGCAGAAAGTCACATGTGAACTTGTGCCTTGTAAGGGTTCCTACTGCATTTGTAGTGTGCTAACTATATTGGGCATTAATCAATTGCAGATAGTTTCAAAGTATTTTGTTTGTTTGTTTGTTTGTGTGTCTTTGATGGTCTGACATGAAAATTGTTATATGGCAGTGCACTTGGTGGATGGTGATGGAGGTACTACTCTTCGGCGTTTCCCTACCTGGGGGTTGTTTGACAAAAGAAACTGGTTTGATGCACCTCTGAAGCCAGGAACATGAAGTGTGTACACCATTCGATTCACCCAATCTGATGTGTGGGCAGTCCTGCTTGGACTTGTACAATTTTCGGTGTTCTTATATCTTTCACGGCGAGGTGAATCTGTGACAATTCTGTAGTTAGAAACTGATGAAAGATCATCTCGTCGGAGTTTGACTTATGCCCCTTGAATGTTTTGCCTCATGACCTGCATCGTTGGCTGTTCATTTGAGTTATGAATTTGTCTTCACGATAGCTATTTTTATTTGGCAGTGAACTTTCCGAGTGTCGTGCATTTTGTGAGCAAATGAATGGGCTAGCTGCCAGTGTGCTGGAGAAATTGGTTTGCTTACCGAATGACCAGTGCTGTGAAGGTATGCTTTGTTTGGCTGGCTGCTAGGGTTTTTTTTTTTTGAAGCTTTTCTACTGTGGGGGAGCCCCCCACAGCCCTTTATTCACCATCACACCAAAGAAAGTATGTACATAATTACAGCTTTACAAAATTACAACAGGATTAAAGTAGAGTTTTAGGCCATAAAGAGAGAGGAGTAACATCAGCCGCTTTCACCCTATGCCCATGCAAGGTGATGTCTAACACAAACCCAGCCTTCCAACCCTTGAAAGAGGGTCGTACGTTCTTGAAAATCCACCCATTCCGCTGTTTCCAAATGTTCCAACAAGCGAGGGTGACCACCTCTGTAAAACACGGTCCAGCAAACCCTTTCTTTGCCAATTTCAGGTTATGCAATAAAGTGTTGTCGGACCATGGAATTTGTAAATATGACCAGACTCTTGAGCTAAAAGTGCATTGAAAGAATAAATGAGTCCAGTCTTCCCGAGCATTACTGTGACACAGTTCACAGTCATGATTATCCGTGACATTCCAATGCCTCCTGATTAGCATATCTTTCGTATTGATCCGATCATGCAATACAAGCCAGGCAAAGAACTTGTGTTTGGACATACATTTGGATTTCCATATCCATTTAGAAGGGATGTCATTCGGGATACTCTGAAACTGTAGCCCATAGAATACTTTTGGCGCAAATACCCCTTTGTTAAAATTACATGACCAAACATCATCTTCATCAGTCAACTGCACTCCATCGAGAACAGTGTGCAAATCCATATATTCCTGGAATGCTTCAGCTGACAAAGGCAAATGAAATCCATCTGCCAAGGAGGGCATGTTCACAAAATCCTTTACCGAAACCAACTTATCCTTAGCAAAGGAATATAGCCTGGGGAACTTTGCAGATAGCATATCTTTCCCCCACATATCATCCCAGAATAGCACCATGGATCCTCTTCCAATGGTGCAATGTGTTATACTTCTCCAAGAGTCTGATAGGTTCAGCACTGCCCTCCACCAGAAGGAACCACTATCAACAACCGCATGAGGAACATATTCGTAATAATATGAGTCACGTATCAATTTTACCCATGGGATGTTAGCATTGTTATAGAACTTGTCAAGGTGTTTCAACAGTAGTGCCCTGTTCTGAACTTGCAGATTAATAATTCCCAATCCCCCTTTCTCTTTGGGTTTGCATATCATATTCCAGGCAGCTAAAGAGTTCACTCTTTCTTTGTTTTTGTCCTTCCTCCAAAGACATCTACGCCTAGCTCTGTCAATGATCTCTAGAACTCCTTTGGGAATAACTAAGGTGCACATGAAATATGTTGGCAGAGAAGAGAGAACAGAATTTACCAACACCAGACTGTCACCATATGACAAGAAGGACACTGTGGCAGAGAGTCTTCTTTCCACCCTATCCATTAGTGGAGCGAAATGCGTTATCGATGGCCTTGTAGTACCCATTGGCAGACCTAGGTACGTAAAAGGCATTGAGGCTATCTGACAGTCCAACAAACCATCCAACATATGCGCCTCATGTGCATCAACATTAATGGGTATCATGGAGGATTTATGAAAGTTGATCTCAAACCGGTAATGGAGGCGTACTTACACAGCAGCTCTTTGAAGACCAACAATTGATCTAGTTCAGCGGGCAAAACCACTAATGTGTCATCTGCGTACTGAATTATTGGGTAGTCTCCCTCTACCTGAATCGGTAATCTCAGTCTACCTTCCTGTAAAGCCAGATTAATGATGCTCTGAAAAAGATCACCTCCAAGGACATACAGTAGAGGTGAAAGGGGGTCTCCCTGCCTCACCCCTCTTTTGCACACAAAGTTCTTTCCGAGAATCCCATTCAGAAGCACTGAAGATGACCCAGATGAGAGAATCTCTTTGACCCATTTTATGACTAACGGGGGGAAACCTTTCTTCTCTAGAATTTCCAATATAGCATTGTGTTCAATTGTATCAAACGCCTTTTCAAAATCAATCTTGAACACCACAACCTTCCTTCTTGATTTTGACACTGAAAAAGGTATTCAAAACACCAAGACAAGCAATCTTGTATTGTTCTGCTCTTAATAAACCATATTGGTTAGCATGTATGCACCCAGTAATAATCCCTTGCATCCTATTGGCTACTAGCTTAGTCAAGAATTTCAGACATGTATTTGTCAAAGATATCGGCCGGAAATCATTTATGTTTCTGGCTGCTAGGGTTGAGACTTGGCAAGGGTTGGTGCCTTTCTGAGATTTGAAATGCTAGGTGTTGAGACCCGTATATGCTCTCTCTATGGTCCAGTCCAAGTTGCAGTCGTTGGTGAGACTGAAACCGGACATTTGGCGCCTGATTATCTCGCCCGTATATTTTTCTTCAATCGGCCAAGAACCACTTATATTTCTTTTTCGTCGGTTTCGAATTTTGGCGCCTGGTTATCCCTACCATATATTTATCTCCAATATACGTGGATTCTTTACCAGTCTAAATTTCATAGATCAGTCAAATATCAACACAACTTTTGAAAATATACACATACATCATATTTCAGGTTGCAAGCGGGGCAGGATGCGTATGTCCGCTACAGTTGCAAGCGGGACAGAACATCTTGCAGGTGTTTGCGGTGGGCCTCGACACACTGCTATAATTCTAGTGGAATACTACGGCAAACTCTGAACCTGAACCTGTACACTGAACATCAAATGGACCTGCACACTGAACAACAAAATCTGGACCTGCACACTGAATAGCAAACTATGAACTTTAACTGCTGCAGGATTAATTGTATACGAATCTGACAAATGTGTGTACTATCGCTATGGTGGGGGCGAGGGAGTTATTCTCTGTCGTATGCGATGACATACTGATCTTTGCAACCAACTTTGAATTAATTAAGGAGGTTAAGGACTTCTTATCTCGCTGTTTTGAGATGAAGGATCTAGGAGTGGCTGATGTTATTTTGAACATCAAGCTGCTGAGAGAGGGTAATTGTGGGATTACACTGCTTCAGTCTCACTATGTGGAAAAGGTCTTGAGTCGCTTCGTGTATGACAACTGCAAGCCTTCTCTGACACCATATGATCCTAGTGTGTTGCGTCGGAAGAATCAATAGAGTGCTAGAGATCAGCTGAGATATTCTCAGATTATTGGCTCGCTTATGTATTTGGCTTGTGCCACGAGGCCTGACATCTCCTTTGCTGTGAGCAAGTTGAGCCGGTTTGTTTCTAATCCGGGAGATGATCATTGACATGCTCTTGAGAGAGTTATGCGTTATTTAAAAGGCATTGCGAGTTATGGAATTCACTACTCTGGGTATTCGAGGGTACTGGAGGGTTATAGTGATTCAAACTGGATATCTGATGCTGATGAGATTAAGGCCACGAGTGGTTACGTATTTACACTCGGTGGTGGCGCTGTTTCCTGAAAGTCTTGCAAGCAGACAATCTTAACGAGGTCAACTATGGAAGCAGAACTCACAGCGTTAGACACAACCACTGTTGAAGCAGAGTAGCTTCGTGAGCTCTTGATGGACTTACCTGTGGTTGAAAAACCAATACCCGTTATCCTTATGAACTGTGATAATCAAACTGTGATAGTTAAGATAAAAAGTTCTAAGGATAATTTGAAATCATCAAGGCACGTGAAAAGGAGATTGAAATATGTCAGAAAATTAAAGAATTCCGGAATTATTGCGTTGGATTATATCCAAACGTCTAAGAACTTGGCAGATCCCTTCACAAAGGGTTTATCACGTAATGTGATAGATAGTGCATCGAGTGAGATGGGTTTGAGACCCACGATATGAGTTGTCCACAGTGGTAAACCACTCTATGTGATCGGAGATCCCGTAAATTAGAAGTGGGAGACAAGCTGTTGGTGAGCTGGGAGGAGAGTATCCCTATATTATTTTTTCCACTCCGTGATGATGCAATACTCTCCTGATCTGCATGGCAGGTTGATGTTTATCTTAATGTGTTCCAAGCGGCTTACTTTTATAAGCGGAGATGTTGCCCTGCAGAGCATCTCTTGAGAAATACACCTATATGAGTCTGACTATTAAACGTCGTAGTCTATGAGAGTTGGGTGCTCTTTAATAAACGCATGAAAGGTCTTCGAGTATGACGCATAAGCTCCACCCACGGAGAAGCCTTGCCGCAGCCCAGTATCGGTCAAGGACTTGTGTGAAACTAGGTCGCGGCAAAGTTGTAGTTCAAGGCATAGTCCACTATCCAAGTTGTGATTTAGTGTAGCATAAGTTTCTAATTGGAAGTTCAACTTAACAGTCTTCACTAAGCACCGGTATATAAAACAATGTTTTGGAACTAAATAATGATATTCGCCAATGAGACGTTGTGGGGAATTGTTAAAATTTTGACTAGCATTTTACTAGTGGGCCTTTGGTCCAAAGCCCAAGTCGTCGTCGTCCCAGCCACTACCATCGCCAAAATCATGCACTGGACGACAATATATGTCGGAGGCCACTGACTTCTTGTTACTATACTAGATGCTGCCATCTTCACCAGCACTCCGGCGAAGTCCATACGCCTGTTCTGTTGTGTGTCCAAAGGGTGGCACAACATCTTTTCTAGCTCGGCCTTCCTCGCTGACGGACACCAACATTGGTCGAGTCATCAAAGGTGACGCTAGTCGTCCGGAGAAGGCGTCCATGTGGCAGATCCGAGCATCCGGGACCTGCCCAGGGCTGAAGGTCAAAAAGCATCACATGCATGTATTACTCTGCTAGACCTCGCCTAAAGCAGATCGCTATGGCGGCGGCCAAGACAGTCTCGCTCCCGGAAGACGTTCTCCTCGAGATCCTCGTCCGCGTGAAGGACGTGCATTCCCTCTTCCGCGGCGCTACGGCGTGCAAGCGGTGGTGCCGCCTCGTCCGTGATCCCTCCTTCCTCCGGCAACGGTGGCCAGATCCGGATTTCTCCTCCTCCTTGGTCGGCTTCTGCACCCAGGAAGAGCAATGGCACGGCAGGGACGTTCTTACCTGGAAGACGCGCTTCATCCCGACGCCGCGATCGGCTCTAGACCCTTGTGCAGCCACTGGCATCTTGGATCGCCTGGAACCACTCGTCTCGCGCCACAACCTCCTCCTTGTACGCCTCGAAAAGCAACCCAAAACAGTTTCCTCCTTGTACCCCTCGAAAATCGGCCCACTGTCCAACTGGCGGTATGCAACATGCTTGTCGGCACGTGCCACATGCTCCCTCCGTTAAAGTTCTCCGCAGTGTTCGAAAGTAAATAGCTGCACCCCACTAGCTGATTTTCCTGTCCTCCGTGCGTCCACGTCATTCCCTTAGTTTGTGCATGTAGTCTTCCGACAAGTTGACACGCTCCAAACTTTTCTCTCCCCCGTAGCTTTGTTCTACATGGGCTGTGCGAGGATAGCGGGCAGCCCAGCCCATTGACAGCCGGAGCTAGCCCGCAGGTCAACAGGCCACGCATATGTTCCATCCCTTTACCATCGATCGGCTGCTCATCTTCGCTGCTTTTGAACTGTCGAATCTGCGACCCTCAATCGTCCGACCATAAATGCACATGAATCCCGATAGTCATCCGCTTTGATTGGGATGCAATTGTAGAAGAAACTGCAGGAACCCATCGAGCAGCTGTCTTCTTCTTCTTTAAATACCTCCGTCGATTCGGGTTGTCCTCCGGCGACCCACGCATGTACGCTGCCACTACTCACATCGTCATACCCGTAGATGGCCTCCAGTATCGGCTCCCATGATCCCATTGTAAGAAATTAGGGTTGGAGCTAATTCGGCCTACCCTCTAATTCGGCCTACCCTCTATTTCTCAATATACATTGTGAGCGGCACCACCGATAAGGCAGAGGAATAGAGGGTAGGCCGAATTAGCTCCAACCCTAATTTCTTACATTGGTATCAGAGCCGAGGTCGCGGTTGCCGGAAGTTGAATCCGCTGCAAAGTCTACGTACGTCGCCGCCGATCAAGCCCGCTACAACCTCTGCCCGTCGCGGTTGCCGCTGCTGATCCGCTGCGACCCTATCGTCGTCTGGTTCCGGTGATACTCGTCTCGGGCGAACCGCGCTGATCGGATCCGCTGCACATCGCGAATTACCAACGCGTGTGCGCGTCTTGTCGTTTTCGCCGTCTGCTGTTAGCTTGCTCCCGCTGGTGCTGTGTTCCGTATGCTCTTCAGATCGCATGCTGATCGCTGGAGATCCGAGTCCCGACGCCGACGCCGCCCCGAGGTTTTTCTTCCGCTGCGCCCCGCCTTCCGTGTGCTATGTTTTGGTGCCTGGCATGTGCGTGGTTTTGATCGAGGCAACGATCCCTTGTCTGGACATGAGGAAAAGTATGTTGATGCCTAGCTACTTGCGTTCCATGCGCGTATGTTTGTGCGCCTAGCTGATTTGATCGAAGAAGCCTGGAAATCAAATTATAAAGATCGATGTGACGGAAGGGAAATTATTTTTTGTCACGCACTTCTTGCGCTGCGGCTCTGGAAGGAAATCAAGACAGTTCACGCACGCAGATCTAGGAATCTTGAGAGCTGCGTATGGGAATACAGAAAGAAAAATACTAGTGTGTCCTACTCCTGCGATTATGGAGGCGACCATACTAGGAAATAATCCACGGGCGAATGTATAACGAACGGAATTACTGCCTATTCTTCACGTCGCTGGAGGTTTTGTTCAATCATGAAAAGTCAGAGCATAATGCAAAATCGTCAATGGGTCTTTTGGTCGCCTGGATTGAGGAAAGTTAGTACCCTAGTACTACTAGCTTTGCTGGCTCGTATATTTGTGACAGAAGGTGCAAGGATTAGTTCTCTATGCATCTACAACGACAAGTACGTATCCGTTTCTCCGTGGAATAAACATATCGGTAACACTCTTCCCTTGATGGCATCAAATAGTTTATTCTCTGAGTTATTTGAGCTCTAATTACACGGTTTGGAAAAGGAATCATGTATTGTTTCAGTTGAGAAAATTATTTACGTCATTAACCTGCCTAAACCGGAAAAGGCTAAAAGGAAAAGGAAAACTATTGGGAGTATGGACTAGGAAAATTGACTAGTCCACATAGGTATATCAATATTTGATTCTTTATCTGTTATATATGAGAGTGCACAGATTACATGGAATATTTGTGTAACCTGGAAGAGGACATATATATACTTTGAAAATGTGGACTTCTTTTATTGGACACCACTCGCCTTTAGAGGAAGTTGGAATTCACTCCGAGGAAATTTATTAAACTCATTGTCAGACGGATTAATTATTATTTTTTCTACTATGTTTTTAATTGCTACGGGATTTACATTATCACTGGAATATATTGGATTCATCGGATTACTCCGAAATCTATCGGAGTATTTTAATAATTCATCGGAATTCTCTGGCGCAACGATGATGAGGCGACATGCATGAAGCATGTTTATAATGGAAGTGGCATTACTTATTATTTTGGAGGAATATGGGAAATACTCCAATGGAAGAGGAAATCGATATTTACTCAACGGTATGTTCAATGTTATTTCTTGCACTAAATATTTGTTTGTCACTACTTTTCCATATAGTTGGATTTTGTACTTTGCCTCTACATCATAATTTGATGGAATACAATAGCAAATTTACTGACATGTGAACAATTCCAAAGGAATAATAAGTGTATTAATTAGTCACTAATGATAAATTGTATATACTTTGGAATTGGAAATTATGTAATCGAACTCTGTTTATGGAGGAATTTTTTTTTGTCACTTACGATGAGAAGGAATTTTAATTTACACTTCTCTATCGGAATTGGTTGATTATGTATGCTATTTGGAAAAGGAAGAGTGAAATTATTGCTCAATGGAAAGGTTAGTGCAATATGGAATTTAACACAACGGTCTCATGTTCTATTAATTCCGTTGGAAGTTTGTTGTGAAGATAACTCCATAGGGAGGAATACTGATAATAGGAACACATGCTCGGAATTTATTATTGATGTTATTTACGACTTGGTCATACTGTACAAACATAATTACGCTTGTTAATTCTGGAATTATAAACTTTAAGTGGGAGGACTATCAGTTATGGATTTCTCTTCAATGTGACATTTGGTTTTACACTCCCATTAGAGGTTCAATTATTTTATCTCATTTACAACTTGGTCACATATTAAGGAACAGAATTAGTGGATTATTAATTCTGGAATTCTAAACTTTAGTGGGAGGATTATGATACTTTATCAACACATATTTACGGTAATTTTTGGACACTCCTACTTGAGGTGGAAATATTTATTTATTTCATGATTCACTTGATATGGTTATTAATATATTTGACAATACAAGTCGGAAGGTTTTTGTTGTATTAACATCTCATACTGAAGTGGAAAATCAGTTCATCAAAGGATTACAAGGTTTGAAACTGATTGGTGGGGGAAGTACACTTCAGGAATATTAATTGAAACTAATGTGATGAGCATGGAATTATTCACCGTCGTCTTATGTCATATACTCCATGGTTGAATGGAGGAATACAACTCTTGGTTATTCACTGGATTATGAAAGCATTACATACTACTATTTGTTGAGTAAGTCATTATTTATCACAGTCACTGTTTATATTTTGTGAACTGGAAGGAGTATTCTATTTATAATTTGGTAGTATGGAATTGGAATCATTGTTTACTACATAGCACACCAAGATTTTTATTTTTAATGTTTATATTCTAGTGGATCAAATGGTATTTCGTTTTTGATCTGGAAAAGGGAAAATTGGTGGAAAGTAGGAATATGATATTTTCACACCAAAATATATGTGCTAAACTCAAAGGAAAACACCAAGTTAC
Source organism: Poa pratensis (assembly GCA_947311845.1). NCBI lineage: Eukaryota > Viridiplantae > Streptophyta > Magnoliopsida > Poales > Poaceae > Poa > Poa pratensis. The sequence goes on along the minus strand of CAMZMU010000080.1, from coordinate 38,384,692 downwards.
ACTCCCAACACTAACATGCTTAGTAAAAGTGGGAGGAATTAAATTGGGCCATCATATCTTGGCTACTATTGCGTGTTATTTGAGGAAGTTACTCTATATTTTAGAGGAAATAAAAATAGTAAACTTGTTGCTAATGTTAACTATGGGTGGAAACATTGCGGGAAGGAATAAACTCAATGATGAATAATAAAAGTTTGGGAACTTGTTATTTTACCAAACAACCGCATGCCTATAGGTTGTTATTGGATTTATTTACAAGGAAGTTTAATGCAACATTCTTAGTGAAAGTTACAATTCTAAGTTTGTTGTTTAATTCTTTACACAAAGGAAATATTTATACTTTGTGGAAACTCTGGAATTTAGAGGAGGTGGGAACAATGACAGTGTTTGCTAATTGAATTGATCAATTCATGTTTTTTTGGAACAAGCTTCACATCAATGGAATATCAGGTCATATGGTTTTATTAATGGTGGAAGACGATCATATAAAGAGGTTAGTATGATTTTTTTTTACTATATGTGCTAACTATGTTCTTATTGATTTTAAAATATCACATTGATGGAAGTGAAAGCTTGGTTTGGTTCTAACTTTCTTATGAAAGGAATGTTCAAAGCTTCCTGCGTTTTGGGAGTGGAATCACATAGTGAATGTTTTGATATAGTTTTCTATGGAAAAGTGCAAACCTGTCATGTACCTTTTGATTAAGGGAATGGTACTCTGCGAGGAATTATATTTGAACTCGTGAGGAAAAAGGAAGAATAATTGTCATACCACAGTTATCGTGGGACATTATTCGTGCGACCTGAACTTAGCCATGCCACCGTAGTTGTTGCTATTTTTATTAGCACGGAAAAGGATTAGCTGGAAATTTTAGCAAATGGAATGTTAATTTCATAAAGATTCTTGGAATCACATAAAAGTATTTGCTGGCGCAAGGAAACATGGATTATTCATTCTTTGATGCTCTTAACCTTCAACTGCGTGGATATATTGACACTATTTTTGGAAATAGGATCTTCGTGAAAGGTAATCTATTTTTATGTTATGTGCTAATATTTACATTTGTAGGTATTTATTATTTACAATGGAAACATGGATATTCTTTGTTTACGGAATATGAATACTTTGATGCTTGTCAAGCATTGAAGGAAGGTATATGGCTAAGGAAATTTCTTCGTGAACTTAAGGTCGTGGAAAGGTGCATCATAACCTGTTACTTTGTGATAATTTGACTCCAAAAGTCACAAAGGTTTATATACAACGTGAATGCACTGAAGGAAGGAATTAACGCCTAACCATGTGATAGCATGGGAATTCACTTAGCTGAAATAAAATGTTTTCAGTCAAGTGGGAGATGTAGGAAATTGTGTCTTGCAACATTTTATATATCTACTACATTGTCCGGAATTAAACTTCAGTGTGGAAGTGTCACGGAAATAACAGGAAATTATTGATGTTCAGTACTTAAGGAAGCCGGTACGTCTATACTGGAACACAGTATATATGAATATGCTGGAATTATACCCGGGAACAGTATAGAGTGGAATGCCAGGTTGTCCGTAGGATTGGCTCTATGGATTGTTAAAGCCTGCGAGTTTGATTGTGTATTCAAACTCGGCGCATGACTCACACATGCGTGCTGGGACCTAATTGTTTAACAGTAATAGGCTCGGTAATAGGCTGTTAGGTATGGTGGTCGTTCTAACATGTCACGAGTCCTATCTGGAAACAGATTGATTTATCTGGAATTTGGAGTCAATATAAAGGTCCCACCCTCTAGCCTCAATATGCATTGTGAGCGGCACCACCGATAAGGCAGAGGAATAGAGGGTAGGCCGAATTAGCTCCAACCCTAATTTCTTACACCCATCACATCTCATAGCCTTGGTGGCCCTATGTTATTTACCCTTTTGATCCCATGGAAGTATGGATCCACGGATGGTGTAGTAATCTATGTCTGTCAGATTGCACTCTCCTGCTCCATCGATGCAGTTGGAATATTGGTCGCTGATGGCAACTATTATTTGTGTTTGTTGGATGTTCGACTTTGCTTCTTGACTCCGAAGAGAAAAACAGAAAGCAGACTCAGTCAAACTGGTGCTTCATTATGTATCATTATATAAGTTTCCAATATACACGATCCATCAAATTTGTATAACATTTATGCAATGGTTAAACATTATATGTTGGTTTCGTCTTAACTCCAATAGCGTTGAAGCATACATTAGCAGAAAGTCACATGTGAACTTGTGCCTTGTAAGGGTTCCTACTGCATTTGTAGTGTGCTAACTATATTGGGCATTAATCAATTGCAGATAGTTTCAAAGCATTTTGTTTCTTTGTTTGTTTGTTTGTGTGTCTTTGATGGTCTGACATGAAAATTGTTATATGGCAGTGCACTTGGTGGATGGTGATGGGGGTACTACTCTTCGGCGTTTCCCTACCTGGGGGTTGTTTGACAAAAGAAACTGGTTTGATGCACCTCTGAAGCCAGGAACATGAAGTGTGTACACCATTCGATTCACCCAATCTGATGTGTGGGCAGTCCTGCTTGGACTTGTACAATTTTCGGTGTGCCTATATCTTTCACGGCGAGGTGAATCTGTGACAATTATGTAGTTAGAAACTGATGAAAGATCATCTCGTCGGAGTTTGACTTATGCCCCTTGAATGTTTTGCCTCATGACCTGCATCGTTGGCTGTTCATTTGAGTTATGAATTTGTCTTCACGATAGCTGTTTTTATTTGGCGGTGAACTTTCCGAGTGTCGTGCATTTTGTGAGCAAATGAATGGGCTAGCTGCCAGTGTGCTGGAGAAATTGGTTTGCTTACCGAATGACCAGTGCTGTGAAGGTATGCTTTGTTTGGCTGGCTGCTAGGGGTTGATACTTGGCAAGGGTTGTGGTGCCTTTCTGAGATTTGAAATGCTAGGTGTTGAGACCCGTATATGCTCTCTCTATGGTCCAGTCCAAGTTGCAGTCGTTGGTGAGACTGAAACCGGACATTTGGCGCCTGATTATCTCGCCCGTATATTTTTCTTCAATCGGCGAAGAACCACTTATATTTCTTTTTGGTCGGTTTCGAATTTGGGGGCCTGGTTATCCCTACCATATATTTATCTCCAATATACGTGGATTCTTTACCAGTCTAAATTTCATAGATCAGTCAAATATCAACACAACTTTTGAAAATATACACATACATCATATTTCAGGTTGCAAGCGGGGCAGGATGCGTATGTCCGCTACAGTTGCAAGCGGGACAGAACATCTTGCAGGTGTTTGCGGCGGGCCTCGACACACTGCTATAATTCTAGTGGAATACTACGGCAAACTCTGAACCTGAACCTGTACACTGAACATCAAATGGACCTTTACACTGAACAGCAAAATCTGGACCTGCACACTGAACAGCAAACTGAACCTGTACACTGAATAGCAAACTATGAACTTGTACAGTGAACAACAAACTGAGCCTGTACACTGAACAGCAAACTCCAATCTATATGTTTCCACTAAGATAAGTTTAACCCAAAGTATTTTGTAGAAAACAGGATAAAACCCTGGAAATGAAAGGTATACGAGACAATAAGCAAGAAGCCCACATGAATCGTTCACGATTTTAGCACAAATTGGATATAAATAACATCTTCAGAAATGTTAGATGAACTGCAACTTTAGGAAACACCATTACATCTTCAGGCATGGTCTTGTCTGGTTACCTTTGTAAGCTAAATTGTGCATCATTTTTTTAAAGAAGATATAATTTATGTGATAGGGTAGCCACGTCGTCGTCCCAGCCACTACCATCACCAAAATCATGCACTGGACGACAATATATGTCGGAGGCCACTGACTTCTTGTTACTATACTAGATGCTGCCATCTTCACCAGCACTCCGGCGAAGTCCATACGTCTGTTCTGTTGTGTGTCCAAAGGGTGGCACGGCCTCTTTTCTAGCTCGGCCTTCCTCGCTGATGGACACGAACATTGGTCGAGTCATCAAAGGTGACGCTAGTCGTCCGGAGAAGGCGTCCATGTGGCAGATCCGAGCACCCGGGACCTGCCTAGGGCTGGAGGTCAAAAAGTTTACTCTGCTAGACCACTACCTCCGACATCGCCCATATGTTTTAGAGCAAGTACAATAGTATAGCCAACAACCGGCTATAAGGCATTGCCATGTTATATATAGCCAACATTTTAACCAACATGTACAATAGTTAGTTATAAAGATACGTTACTTTATTAAGACATGACCCACTTTCCACTCTCGCAATGTGCGTAGGAGCACGTGCTGCAGCTAGCTCTTGCATGAGACCCCGCTTCCATTCTCTCTCCTTTTCTCTCTCCTCCATGTAAGCACAAATATAGTATTTAAATCCTTACAGCCTGCTAACTGGACTCTATTGTACTTGCTCTTATAGTAGTGATAAGTCCATTTTTTTACCCTAGGATAAACCTAATCTATAATTCTTATGAAGCAAAACCTCACTAGCATGCATTAATTATTTTCTAACTCAACATGCAAGTCATCCAGATCATCCATCTTTCCAACCAACCAGTTGTCCACCTCTTCCATCTTACCAACCATTCAATTATCCACCTCATCCCACTGACATTTATTAGCATGTATTATTTTAGCCACCCAATTTTTCAGACTATCTCTCCATGCAACCTATCAACATCATCTGTTATTTTAGCAATTTAATTATTCACATCATACTTTATTAACACCACAATTATTTTAGTTCTTAATCGACTCAACCAACAAAGTGAATTGTCTGCATATTGTTTTCATTGTGAAAACACATGTAACTATTAAGTGCACTTTTATATATGTAACCATTTAAGCAATTTACAAAAACTTTACGCGGATGCATAGCATATCTTCAAGCAATCTATCAACATTATCGGTTTCTTCAGCCCATTAATTTCATATGTAATTATTAAGTGCTCTTTTATATGTAACCATCTAAGCAATTTACAATGCATAGCATATCTTCAAGCAATCTATCGACATATCGGTTTCTTTAGCCCGTTAATTTCATCTTATCCACGGTTTTAACTAATTTACATGCAACATCAAATTTAACATGTCAATCACACAAACATTTCACGTCGAAATTTAGCCTCACAACTGTTGACGCAAATTGAATCTTGCATGTCCATATAGACAAGTTCATGTATGATACATCTGATACGCTTTCATTGACACAATAGAATTTTTAAGAGATGCCCGCTGCAACGCGCTGGGTATCCTCTAGTTATGTGACATAGTCTTTCCCTTTAAAAGTAACCTCTAGAAAGAATTACTGAAAATTATGAACGATTAGATTCAAATAGGGACAATCTATTTTCGTGCAAGGAAAACACGGATAATGTGATGATTTTTTGTTTACAAACGGAGAGATCACGAGCTTATTCGATCGTGCTCCAGTTCTAGTCTAGTCTAGGCAGCGAACTGAGCCTAGCTCAGCTAGTTTGGTTCCTTGTGGTGGACCGGCCCGTCCAGGTTCAAGTCCCAGACTTGACATGGGTGCTCGCATTTTCCTGGATTTTCCAGGATTTAACCGGCGCTATGCTTTCAGTGGTAGGTGACGTGTTCGTCAACAACGAGGCGCCCGTGGTGACTTCGTCAATCTCAAGATCTGCCAGACCAGTCTCTCGGAGGTGTTCATAGGGTAGGATTTGCGTGCGTGCGTTCATAGGGGTGTCTGTACGTGCGTGTTTGTGAGCGTCTGCGTCTGTACTATGTTTCTCAAAAAAAATAGTCTAGTCTAGGCATAAAATACTCCGACGTCTAGAAGGAGCAGCCGTACGTATCAATCTCGAACTCTCTACGTGTAAATAAACGGCGATTACTGGCACATAGTATACTTGGTACTCGCATGTTGGATCGGTGATCCGGTCGGAGACCTCGCCTAAAGCAGATCGCTATGGCGGCCGGCGGCGTCGGCCAAGACAGTCTCGCTCCCGGAAGACGTTCTCCTCGAGATCCTCGTCCGCGTGAAGGACGTGCATTCCCTCTTCCACTGCGCTACGGCGTGCAAGCGGTGGCGCCGCCTCGTCCGTGATCCCTCCTTCCTCCTGCAACGGTGGCCAGATCTTTTTTTTGCGAAACACAGTACAACGCAAGCGCTCATATACACGCGCACACACTCACCCCTATGAACGCACGCACGCACACCCTACCCCTATGAGCACCTCCGAGAGACTGAGCCGGCGGGTCGAGTCTTGAGATTGACGAAGTCACCACGGGCGCCTCGCTGTCGACGGGAACGTCGCCTCCCACTGAAGAATATTCCGCCTTAAATGAGAAACACCAGCGTCAAACCTGGGGTTTGAACTCTGGTGGGCTGGGGGTACAACCACCCACCTAACCATCTTGCCACAGGCACCTCCTCCTTGGTCGGCTTCTGCACCCAGGAAGAGCAATGGCACGGCAGAGACGTTCTTACCTGGAAGACGCGCTTCATCCCGACGCCGCGATCGGCTCTAGACCCTTGTGCAGCCACTGGCCTCTTGGATCGCCTGGAACCACTCGTCTCGCGCCACAACCTCCTCCTTGTACGCCTCGAAAAGCAACCCAAAAACAGTTTCCTCTTGGTAGCCCTCGAAAATCGGGCCACTGTCCAACTGGCGGTATGCAACATGCTTGTCGGCACGTGCCACATGCTCCCTCCGTTGAAGTTCTCCAGGGTGTTCGAAAGCTATGAGAAAAACGGCTTTGCCATTCTAACCGGTGCGGACTGCGGCTCAACTGATGAGCGGTTGTTGCCGACCACCTCGTCTTACTTCAAAGTGGCAGTCATTACCTTGGAGCGCGATGATCTAAATTACAGTCTTTACACCTTCTCATCTGAAGAAGCAAGCTGGAGGGTTCGTAACAACTGCGTCGACGCTACTTTTAGATCAGACAAGTACCGGTCATTTGGCGATGTCGTCGTGTGCAAAGGCACGGCGCATTGGCTATATGATCATGGCGGGGACAGAGAATCTTATATGATTAACTTGAACGCCCAGACTACACACCTCCCTCTCACAGAACTTCCCTTTTTGGTTTATAGTCGCCTCGCTGATTACCGATCCTATACATTAGCACTCAACGGAGGCTCGCTATCACTCCTTTGTTTGCTAAAATATGGTCTCCAACTAGAGAACTGGAGTAAAAAACTTAAGGGTGGCACATTTGAATGGCAATGCACTCGAACCATCGAACTAAAACAACCCCGGAAGAAGATCGGAGAAAGAGAACAATGGGTGTTGAGAGAGAAGTGCGGCACAATACTCATGTACGACGGAGGCAAGAAAATCTACACTCTTAACCTTGAAAACGGGACAATGGAGGAGGTGGTAGTTCATTGGCCTTGGAGGGCATTGTCCTCCAGGAATGCAACGCCCTTGGATATTGATTGGCCGACGATCTTCGTTTCACGACTTGCAAGGTATATGTATGCATCTTTTTTTCGCAATGTATGTTGGATAATTAGCATACTAAGGATTGATGAACCGTCGGCGTTCTTGTCAACTTGTTCGCACATTTAGTGTATGGGCGTTAATTGTGTTTTTTTTTAATATTAGGCCCTCCACCCGTCTGGTTCAATCTCGTAATGGCGAGACAACTCCAACAAGAAAGAGGCGACGCAGGAAAAGAGGCAGCGGGGAGGCTAAGGGTGACAGTAAAATGTCGAGAAGGTGAAGACCAGAATAAGGGAGGAAAGGGGATCCACGGATTTGGCGCGGCGCCGGCGGTGGCGGCCACGCCTGGCCGTCTAAGGCGGCGGGCGGCCATGGCGCGCCTCGGGCGGACTCCCTTCGCGCGGGGGGTCTGTCTCCATGGCGGGCGGCGGCGCGGATGGTGGTCGACCATGGCGCGTCTGCGGTGGACTCCCTTCGCAGGGGTTGGATCCATGGCGGGCGGCGACGCGGACGGTGGTCGGGCAGCGGGGCGGCGGCGCCCGCTGATGCGTGGCTCGTCGGTGCGCTGCTGTGAGGCGTGGAGGAGAAAGCGGCGGGCACGGTGCTGCTTTGCGGCGCTCGGCCTGATTCAACCTTGGGCTCGTCCGGGCAAGAGGTCGATCCGCCCGATCCAATCGCCGGGAGTCGGCCGGTGGTGTGGGGACTGCTGGATCGACAAGAATAATGGTGGTGGCCTTAGGGTTTCTCCTGTGCGAAGACGAAGATCTGTTGGATGCGTGCCCTCGTTGTTCTGACCGGAGTGTTGAGTTTCGGAAGGCTCCACCGGCGAACTCCATTGGGCGTCTCATGCCTGGAGATTGCTGGATCGGATGGGATTCGGTCGGATGTGACCATGTTTTTTCTGGCCGTTTGGTTTCAGAGGGAGCGTTGCGAAGCTCTGCTGTCTGTTACCACCATGTGATATGTCTTTCACGATCCATGATGAAGTCAGATGCGTAGAATGGCATAAAAGTCGGGACATGAGGACCAGCGATGGTGGTTGGAGTCTTTGTGGTGATGAGAAACTGGCTTGGTGTGCTGGGACTCGTAGTAGCGACTGTTCGTGGGGGCGACATCACAGGAGAAGTTCACGGTCTCATCTTGCAGGGGGAAAACCCAAGGTCTGGCCTTCGTTGGTTGTGCCTGGCAATGGCCTTGTTGAAGACATTGTTTTGCGAGTGAGGATTTTCTCCAGGGTGAAAACCTATGATCTTTGATCGGGCGACGACGGCGCACGTGCACTGTTTCCTTCTTGGAGGAGTCGCTATTGGAGGGGTTGGACTTCTGGTGTTGTCTTGGTGGTGCTAGCGTTGCTACTACAAGGATCTGCTCGTTGTAGCGGGACTTTTCTTTTTTATTTTCTTCTTCTTATTGCTTTTCGGCTGTGTGCATCCGTAATACCTTTGGTTATTGCGTTGTTGCAGAGGCTGGGTGTAATTGGTATCTTCGCGATATTAATATATATACTCTTTATCTAAAAAAAAAGGGCGGTAGTGACCGACGCAGCAGCGGCACATGAGAGATAACAAACTTGAAACAAGTTTTGTGCCTTGCAACATGGCATTTCCCTTTTCCTTACATATTGTTCACTTTATCAATTGCACACATATAGTTGGTTCAGAAAAATTACTGTCTTGAGAATGCGCTTCTTATTTGCAGAAAGTTTTGGTTCTGTTTCACCAGTGGTAAATTCTTTTTAAGTTTGTAAGTTGTAAATGAGAAAGCTCGAGACAAAGATTTCCAAACGAAGATGATATGAAGACCGATTCTTTGAAGACGACTTCCAAGGATATGCCCCCCAAGCGGGCACGTCTGGAGACTTCTCCGACCCCAAAGGAACCAGCAACGGCTTACAGTTTTGAAGTTTATATACCGTTTTTTACTGGGAACACCGTGACATTATTTCTCGAGAGGGAATACTATTCCAATAATAGAAATCCTGGCCGCAAAAAAAAAAAAATCTTTGGTTTTGCTGCAAATACACGAGCAAGATAATGCAATGACTCTGTGTATCTACTGCAAATGTGGGGTTCATGTTGCAGATGATTTTGTTGGGTGTAGAAGCGTTGGCCTCCATGTTACACAGTGTTGTTATGATTCTGGGATATGTTGAGACTTGTGACCAAGATGAATTTGTTACACACGGATAATGTTTTGGTACATAGATACTTCTTAAATACATAGATACTGGGTAAGTGTTTGCTACTTAATTTTCTTTTGGTCCGCTTTGGTGATATTGCTTCCTGAACTTGCCAAATTTATATCTGAAGTGACCATTTTGAAGTTTGCTAGAATAAAATTAACGGTTCTTGAGCATTCAGCTTGATATCTTAGTCAGTTCAATATAATAAGTTTCAATACACACTTATGTTGAGTTGTAGAGCAGGAACTGAATGATTTGATTTGTCCATTGTAGTAAGCATGTGACAATAACCTCAATTGTTCTTAATTTTCCACTCTTTGATGTGGAGGAACTTTTGATGTGGTTCCTCTGAATTCTCTGCTTAAAGCCGAAAGAACAGGGGAGCTATCAAGTAATGGTTGCTAACCTGGTTAAGGCTGCTAGCAAGTGATGGCACTACCTGACCATGAAAGTTTACCATTTGGAAGTATTGATGTACTATTGGATTGTATTACCATGTTTCTTCCCTTAATTGAGAGTTTCAGACTACCCTTGTTGTGGTTGTGCTAACCTTCAATAGATGCTCACTTTCTGTTCAATAGTTTTGCCTGGACGCTCGACTTGGCTTCTTGATTTGGAGAGAAAAAACAGAAAATGGACTCCGTCAAAATGGTGTTTCATTTTATATTATTACTATACAACTTCCCAATAAGCATGAACCGTCAAATTTGAAGAACATTTAGGCAATGGGTAGACATATTGTATGAGGGTTTCCTATTAACTCCGATGCTGTCAAAGCATATATTATCAGAAAGTCACATGTGAACATGTGTGCGAGCCTTCTAAGGCATTTATATTGTGTTAACTGTACTGGACATTACATCGATTGCGGATAATTTTCAGAGAAATGTGTATGTTTTGTGTGTTTCTTTTATGGTCTGACATGAATTGTTACTAGTTGTAATTTGGCGCGGCGTCACGCCGCACCTGTGTGATAAAATTGGAATTTGAAAATGTTTACATTTAAAAATTGTGTAGATTTGAGAATTGTTGGAATGCAAAGAGAGCTTATGTTTGAAAGTTGTTTAGATTTCGAAAATTAGTCCAAATGGAAAGTTATTTAGAGCTGAATTCTTTTCACGTTAGTAAAATGGTTAGATTTGAAAAGCGGCTGAAATTTTGGAATATTCAAATTTGTTTGCCGTGTCGTAGCGGTAAAATTGGAAAATCTACGTTCAAAAGTTGTGCATATTTAAAAAAAAATTCTGTTTGCTAAGTTTTCCAGATTTGAATTATTTTAACGGTTATAAATTGCTTAGATTTGCATAACATTTAAAATTCGTAAATATTCGTTTTTTGAAGTTTGTAGTTCGAAATTTGTTGGGATTCAAAAAATTCTATGTTTAAAAGTTGGTCAATTTTTAATTGTTTGAACTTATTTGTTTGTTTTGCCAAAATAGTTAACATTTTTTCCCTACCACTCTGATAATATTTCTTATGTTTTGTCGGTGGGTATTTATTGGCATGGCCGTTTGATAAATTTGAAATATCTTTTTTAAAAGGTTGTTGAAATATGAATTGCAAATATATTTTGTTGAAAAGGTTACAAAGTATGTGGAATGATTATTTTGGTTTTCACAATTTTTTTAAAGTTGGCCTGAATTCTTGCGGGTAAAAATTGTTTAGATTTCCAAATTCGTTCAAATTGGGAAGTTTTTCAGATTCGATTTTTTTGCAGCCGTAAGAGGGTCAGATTTGGTAGACATTTGAAAGTTTGGAATATCTCAATTTGAAATTTGATTGTATGTTGTAAGTAGTTAGCATTTTAGTTGTGATTATTCTGATATAATTTGCATATTGTTCTGATGGACATAGTTAAAGTCACTGCTTTTGCAACATTTAGTAGTATTCGAAGATTGTTTAAATACCGTAAACAAACTTATATAAAGTGTTTTAAATTATTGAAAGCATGTTCAATTTTAGGTTTTGTTTTTCTGTTCAATTATTTTTAGTTGGCAAATAAGTTATTGCTGATATTATTTTTGTGGTTTTTATCTGAGTTGAAAACAAAGTTGTAAATTTTTTTTTGTATAGATTATAAGATCCGTAATAAGTTGGAAAAGATTACAATGTATTTGAAATGGCTATTTTGGTTTTCACAATTTTGTTTGTAATTTGGAAAGGTTACAAAGTATTTGAAATGTATATGTTGTTTTTTACTTTTTTTTGGAAACTGGTATGAATTTATTTGGAGGTGGATTTGAAAAGATGCAAAAATTTTGGGAAAAAAGGAAAAAAAAACCCGAGGCAGCCGTGCAGGAGGCGGCCCAGCCCAGCAGCAGCCCATGAACCCATCCCAGGCCCACGGTGACGTCAGAGTGACGTCACCAGTGGCCGAGCTCCGCGGCGGCGGCGTGGACGTCGTCGGTGTCGATCCAGCGGGAGCTGGGACGCGCGGCGGGTCACGTCGGACGCGCGCGGGCGCGAGCTGCCCTCAGGTGGCGGCGCCGCCGCTTATGCGTCGCCGGAGCGTCGCCGGCGTCGTGGAAATGCGGCGGCGGACGGGGGGCGCGGCGCGGACGATTCCGGCGGCACAGCGGCGTCCCGGCGAGCGATCTTCGGCGAGCAGAGAGCGGACGCGACGACGCACGTCGTCGTGGGCGGCGATTTGAGCGGGGAAGGCCGGAGCGGCGGCAGCGAGCGCGGCGGCCGGCGGCGACTTCCGGAGGCGCGGGGGAGAGAAGGAGAGGGGGGGGGGGTCTCGCGGATGTTTTTGGGTGGGGTCCCTGGAGTTTTTCGGAATTGCAGATTGGTCCTTCTGCGTGCAAAAGTTAGGGGTAGCGGAGCAAATTCTGGGCTCGTGTGTCTCTTTTTGCAAAATGCCCGCACGTCGTGCGGCTGAAAGGTGGGGCCCGCCACGGCACTGTTCAACACTGTAGCAGTGAACAGTGCGTGGGGGCTGAGAGGGCGAGAAATCGCCCATCTTTCATATAGGTAGTGATATTGCAGTGCACTTCGTGGATGGCGATGAAATGGAGGTACTGTTTGTTGGGCTTTTTCCTGGCTGGGGTTTTTCTGAGTAAAAGAAACTGATTTAGGGCGTGTTTGGTAGCCCACGAAGAGCTCAACCAGGCCCTGGGGGTGCAAAAAACGCGCATTGGTTGCCTGGCCCAGCCCGCGTTCCTGCATCTGCACGAACCTTGAACCAGGCTGGGCCTGGCTGAGGAGGAACGGCCGAATCGACCATTTTTCTTGGGCCAGGCTAAGGAGAGCCACCGCATGCCTCTGAGTCGCACGCCTTGGGAAGCGCGGGAGGAGCGACGCTTCGCGTTAACTCCCCACTCCCCACTCCTGTCACCGCCCACTCTCTCTCCCTCGTCTCAACTTCTCTGCCTCACCGCCCCTAGCAATGGCGGGCCCTCATCCACCGCCGCGCCGCCCCCGGCGACGACCCGCACTCCCGGTGGGTGCAGAACGTCTTCGCCAAGGAGCTGTCGCCGGAGTAGCTCCGGCGGCTGCTCCACACGCCCTCCCCAATCTGTCACCGGGGCCCATCATCAGCGGCCGCAACTGCCGGCGCATCGATGGCGGGGCCATCCATGGCGCCATCGCCTTCCGCTCCAGCTCTGCGGGCGGCAGCGCCGACTGGATTGATGGCGCCGCCACCGGCCCCGCCACTGGTGACTATCTTCATGCCCGGAAGTTCGAGCGGACCCCGGGTGCCGCCTCCACCCCTTCCAGCGCCTGCACCTCCTGCGCCGCGTCCGCTCCATCCAGCGCCTGCACCGCCGGCAGCAGACCCGGTAAGTTCCAATCTCGAGTTCCTCGTCGGTTAGGGTTTGATGCTAGTTCTTCAATCTGAGCTCGTGCATGCTTGATTTGGGGTGTATAACCTTGAGATTGGGGTCCAATCTACTCTCTACTAGCTATTACATCTTTTATTTTGGTCCGATCTATCGTCTACTAGCATGTTCATCCTCGATTTGGGGTTTTTTAGCTCCCAAATCGACATGTTCTTCAGAATCGGTTTTTTTTTGCCCCCAATGCAGCTTGCTTGTTGATCATCTTGCTTTTGATCGTGCATTGCTAACCGATCGTCGCCCTCCATGACAAGGTACCCAAGGCCAAGCAAGGTGGACCTCCTCCAGGCTTTCAGCTTTGGTGCCATTGCCCGGCGTCATCCCCTACAATAGCAGGCTTCAGAAGCCATTGCTGCTAGGGAGGGAAGAGGAGGCGCAGGAGCTACTGAAGGTGGTGAAGGGGAAGAAGCCCAAGGTTGGCCACATGCCAAGACTGGAGTGCCTCGACGCTTATACGTGCAGCTAGACCGGGAGGACCTGCACATGATGCTGATCCCAAGATCATTCCATGCCAGCTTGAAGGCGTGGCTGATGATCCCCTGCCTCGCTGCATCGCCATCGGCGCCTGCAAGTACTGCGACGAGCACGTTCAGCTCCAGTACTTCAAGAACACCGGCGAGATAGTGATCGGGAGGAACTGGCCAGATGTGGTCTACAAGTACAGTCTGGAGGTGGACGACGTCCTAATCTTCAAGATCACGGCGACGGGCTTCAAGATGGACATCTACAAGAACATGGACTCCACTGCCAGGTCCTACACTTGTCCTGAGCACGGCTAGTACGAGCGTGCTTTTTATGAACTGCATTTAGATCAGGGGCATATGTGATGCCCCTGTTAGTGTTGATTAGGGGCATGGGATGCCCCTGCTAGCTGTTAACCCGGGCTTAGAATGCCCAGAACTTGTTTTGATCAGGGTGTGTGCTTCCCCTGTTTGTTCATCGGGGTGTTTTATTTCCCCTGGTGTGATGTAGTTAAGTAGATTGCACTGAACTTGATCCTCCATCGTACTAGTATATATGCTTGTGTTCTTAACTTCGTTGTGCTTGTGTTCTTAGCTTGATTGTGCTTGTGTAGCTTCATTGTTGTGCTTGCTGTTCTTAGGAGGTGGTAAGATGACCAGTTTTGAAAGTGGTGAGCACACCACTAAAACTGCATGCAACCAAACACCTGTGTGTGTCATCTAAACAACCCTCAACCAAGTTTGCAGGCAACCAAACACGAAAATATGAAATAAATAGGCAAAAAGAAAAACGATATGCAGTCAACCAAACGGGCTGCAGATGTTGGTTCAGGCCGTGTTTCAGCTGAGCCAGGCCCGCCAGGGCCACGGAGACGGGAGGCCCATTTTCCATGCGACTAACCAAACACACCCTTAATGCACCTGAAGCCAGGAAGATGTATGTACATGACTTTTACGATTTTCGCTGTGCCTCTATATTTCATGACGATGTGAACCTGACAACCTGTGACGTTATGTAGTTGCAAACTGATTAAATTAACTTGTCAGAGTTTGACTTGTATGGCCCTTTATTGTCTTGCCTTAGAGCATTTCTAGAGCCCGTAAAAGCTCGACCTGTAAAACGCGTGTAAGGTAAACCGTAAAACAATTTGAAGGGGCGAAAACACCTAGGCAGAACAGAGACCGTAAACAGATATCGTAAATGGAATATTCCTGTTTACGGGCTTCGTTCTGGCAAAATCCGCGAAACCGTAAAAATGTTCAGAATAGACAGAGTTCAGAAACATACATCAGTTCATCTACTCTACTATGACATCTAATTCAGAATTCTAAATAGTTCAGACACATAAAGTTAAGTTCATCGACTGTAGTAATACATCAAGTAGGAAACCGCTCAATCTCCGCGAAGTGACACAACATTTCCCATAACATGAGTCCTCAAAGAAGCCAAGCGCTGACGAGTTTGCTCATCAAACGATCTTGCATCGCAGGTCATGTCCTATTCTGCAATATGAAAATATCTTGCCTCATCTGATAGGGTGCAATCCCCTAGCATTCAGTCGACAACACAAATTAACTGTATCCAAATGTTGGTCCTTGTAATCCTTGAACATTGCCTCATACATGTCCATGACGTCTTTCATAGTTAGCACGACAATTCTCTCCTCTATTGGGTCATCAAGGATCTCAATTTCTGCCTCAATACTACGTCGACAACTGGGAAAATAGTACTATAAGAAATAGAAACTAGTGACATAGAAACGCCGCAACTAATAAAAGAAATTACCTCGCGATTTCCGCGTCAAGAGACGCCGCATACGCCACGGGCGCCACGGGAGGATAGACGTCGAGAGGCGCGTTAGGGAAAAGACCATACCCGTCGGGTGGCGGTGGAGGTGCGGGGTCATACTATACGAGGTCCGCAAGACTGTACCGCGCGGGAGCCCAGGGAGCGAAGTATCTTGATTCCGGCGCGAACGGATCCGAGCCAGCGGCGGTAGTTGCGGCGGGGCCGGGGTTGGAGGGGTGAGCGCGGAAGATGGAGGAGCGGCGGCTAGATGGCCGAGCACGGTGGAGGGCGGAGCGGCGGCGGGATGAGCGGGAGCGCCGGGCGACGAGTAAACGAAACCCATGGCGGCGGCGGGTGCCGGTGGGAGGCCGGACTGCGCAGGAGCGTGCTGGCGGTGACAGCGGGGGGAAGGGGGACTGTTTCGGCGCGGGCTGAAATGTCCCTCCCGTCAAACAGAAATTACATACAAGGGGAAATTAAATTTTTTGACGCGGAACCCACGTATCTAAGGTTTTCGGCGGGACGTTTTCAGTTTCCCATAAAAAAAATTAAGGGCCGAGCAGTTTTATGGTATGTGGTCGGATCACGTTTTCCGTCCCAACCCATAAAAAATCAGTTATTTTACGGATTGGGCTGTTTTACGCGCTCTGCTAGAGATGCTCTTATGACCTTTGGCTGTTCATTTGAGTTAGTGCGAAATTGTCTTTATGATAGTTGTTTTTATTTGGTGGCGAGTTTGCCTGCCTTGCATTTTGTGGGCAAATTAATGGGCCTACCTAGCTTCTGCATATACATGAAAGTGGATATGGCGGCCAGTGTTTACTAAAGAACCTATTGTGTCAAGGAATGCTTTGTTTGGCTAGCTGCCAGGGATTGAAACTTGTTAAGGGTTCACCCCTTTCTGATACTCCTATATACATTTGAGTATATGTATTTTCCAGTCTCCACGCCAGGTCTTGAAACCAACTCAAAGTAGTGTCATGGTTGAAAATTTTGCTCTAGATCAATTCTAATTTGGTATCCATCGTCCACATGCAGAGGAGCTATTTTGATCTTATCGGTAGAAAAGCACGTGCATTCGACTATGAACCCCTTCCTTTCCCCTCGCGTCGCTCCCCCAGGCGACGCTAGGGGCGGAACCTAGCGCCACCAAAAGTCCTCCCCGCCCAGGCCCCCTCGGCCGCTGCCGCCGCCGGCCTCTTCCGGGTGGTGGCGGCCGGCCCCCGCTGCCAAAGGTAGTCGGGGGTCTTCTCTGCCCGTGTAGGTGGTGATCGGCTCGTGGGGGCGCCGTCGGTCTGGTGCGGGGACGCCGGGTTAACGAATCCGGGGCCGCTCGCCGGCTGCTGCGGCGTGGCTACGGCCGCCTGTCCTCCAAGGGCTGCAGGAATGGAGCTCGTCGGCGTGTGGAAGCCGGGGCAGCGGCCCCGAGCACTAGCTGCCGGATCTGGCGAGTTGGGCAGCTGCCATGGCTCCACGGCTGGGATCCGGCTGGCCAGGGATAGCTCCTGGCTGGACGGCAGGATCTACTGCGAGCTGCGTGGCGTTGGGTCGGGGACCAGATCCTAGTTGGTCTTCGTCTCGTGTTCTTCCTTCGGCATCTAGGAGCTACAGTAGGTGACGATCTGGGCCTCCCACCCAGATCTAGAGCCTTGGCATGCCGAGGAGGCGGCTCCGGAGCAGTGGTGGATTTGGTGCTCCGGTGCGGCACTTCTGCCACGGTGTGAGGTGCCGTGGCCGAAGCGGTCTTTGCCGGAGTTGGTGGTCGGCGGCGAGGTCTATGTTCCATCTCTTGTGGCAGTGGGCTAGGTGCTCCGGGCGAATGCCTCGCATTGGTCTTGGGCCGGTGCCGACGATGACGACGTCTTCGCGCGTCGCTACTCCTTCTTGAAGGCATCGTCGTGGAACCCCGGCTCTCTCCACACGGGCGGAACCACATTCTGAGTATATTCCCTCAGAAAATTGGTTGAGCTCGTCCGCCCAAATCTGCCGGATGAGGGCAACCACTTCTGGCTAGCGTCGCTAGCCTCACCGCGAATGGTTTTCTTTCTCGACTCGCTCGCTCACCGTCCTCTGTCTCCGTTCCTCCTTGTCTCTTTTCTGCTCTCTATCACCATGGCGACTCTAGATCGGAAACAGTGGTGGCCGCCTGGCCGGACGGTGGTTGAGCTCACCCGCGAGAAGCTTTTTCCCTGATCCCGTCCGCTCACATCTCTTTCTCGGCCGGCCTCGTCAGGGAAATGACAAGATGGACCGGCGGCAAGAACGCGAGCTGGGGAGAGGCCGGATCTGATGCCTCTCCTTTCACTCTTTCCTTCTAACCTGGGATTGGCGCGGCCGGTGTTGGTCTGTACTGGGCGCCGCCGTGCAGGCGTGAGATCTCGCTGGACAGTGGTTTGATCCGTATTGTTTGCTGTTGTCTATCCTACCGATCCTCTCTCTCTCTTCTAGCTTTAGTTTGTTCACGTTATGGCACTCTCGTTTGCACATGAGCACAAGGCTTCTGAGCGTTTTTTGCTTCAGATCGAGTCATCGATACTAGTATGAAAACAATACCATTTTTTTCTTGAGATGGAGGCAATAAATTTATGATATGTATTTTGATTAATCAGAGCTAAAATGTATATAGGGTAATCTCACCATCTCGTTGCATAGTGGTCACCACAACAATCTATCCATTTTTCATCCTTCCAATCAAACAAAAAATTGTCTACCACTAACCACATTTCATTTTTTCAAAGCAAACAAGAAAAATGGCTATCCCTAACCAGGTGGCTGAGGTGCCCTCATCCCTAAACCATATCCCCTAAACCAAACACACCCTAAGTTGGGGGGGGGGGGGGGGGGGCGCCGCCCCCTAGCCCATGGGCTTTTTACAAAGGATGGGCTTATAAATGGACCATTGCCCCCCCCCCCCCCCCCCAAATATATGAAAAAAATAGGCTTAAGTTTGCAATCTTAGCCCATTGCCCTCCCCCCCCCCCCCCAACGTAGTGGGCTGAAGCTCCACCACTATCTCTCCACACCTCGAACGCCAAGGTTTCTTCAGGTGAAAACCCAAACTCCGATGGAGTGGGCGGTGGCGGCGTCTACGTCGCTCTCTTCATGAAGGCACCGCCTTGAAATCCTTGGTGCTTTGTGGGAGCCCGTGTAACATAGCTTGCCGGCGAGGTTGGAGGATGCCGGGGCGGTGGCCCCGGACGGTGGTTGTGTGCCGAGGCGGCGGCCTCAGAAGACGTTTTGTGGCCTTCTGTTTTGTGGCTTTTTTCTCTTGATTTTCTTTTCCGTTCTTCATCCTACTATATATAAAGGGAGGACATCTCCACCCCCTCTCCAGCGAGCCACGTCACCTTTTTTATTCTCGCCGTCAGATCGAAGCAACGGACGGCCAGGATCGAGCCACGTCGTCTCCAAACGCACGGTACTGTTCCACCTACAGTAACACGCGCATCCGCACCAACCAGAAAGCGCCACGTCATCCGGTCACCGCCGGTGGAACCGGTGACCAACCGGTTGCCCCTCTCGCACGATTTTTGGCGCAGATTTTTACAGAAACCCCCCCGCAAAGGACTGATATGTAAAATTCGGAAACCTCGAGGACCTCCGTGCAAAAACATTCGCAGGCCTCACCCTCCCTCTTCCCCACTCCCCGCGCGAGTCCGAGCTCGCCGGCGCCACCGACGCGCACCGCCGCCCCACCGCGCCTCCCCCGACAGATCGACGCCCACCACGGTCTCCGCCTTCGTCCCCTCCACCTCCTCGCCAAAGATCGCTTGCCAGGATGCTCGGATTCGCCGCCAACGTGCTTCCCTTGGTCACCTCCGTCCGCCGGTTGCCGCCGTCGATCCCGACGTCTCCGGCCACCATTTGGACCCAGCGCCGCCACCATCCGCCTCAGCGCGGCCGCGCGCATCCACACGCCCAGCCGCGCGCTCCAAATCGCGCGGATATGACGCCGGCGACGTCGACGTGGCCGCGGTGGTGAAGGCCATTGCTGACGTCACTACGACGTCGCAATGGGCCCACCCTGTCAGTTTTTTTCCCATTTTTAGTATTTTTTTTTTAAAAATGTTAACCTACAGACATGTGGGACCAGATGGAAAAATGATAAATGTTTTAAAATCAATAACTACAAATACAAACTTATTTGAATATTTTTAATTTGCTAAATATTTTGAAATACGGTAAAATATATCAAAATGCCCGAGAAAAAAAGGCAACAAATTTGAAAATTTCAAACTTCAAACTACTAAAAAAAAATAATAATTCAATTTGATAAAAATTTGGAACTACGCTAAAGTATGTTAAAATGCTCGCAAAAAAAAAGCAACTTATTTGTACATTCCAAAATGCTAAAGGAATTTTTTTTTCTAAATATCTTAAAAATATAATTTGATAAAAATTTGGAAATACGCTAAAGTATGTCAAAATGCTCGCAAAAAAATGCAACTTATTTGAACATTCCAAAATGCTAAAGGAATTTTTTTTCTAAAGATCTTAAAAATATCAGCATACTCAAATTTCAATTTGCTAAAAAAAAACTCTAAAATATATCAAGACAATCTAAATGAATTTCCCCTAATTACATTGAATAAAATTTGATAAATACTCACATATTGCATTCTCCCTAATTATGAAATTAAAATAAATATTTACGAAAAAAAATACAAACATATCTGAACATTCCAACTGGCTAAATATCTAAATATACTCGAAATGACAAATTGTTGCTTTTCTTTTACAAATTGTAAAAAATCAGAATAGACATTTCAACTACGTTGGGACATTTTCAACATTATTTCAAATCTTAATAATAAAATAATAAATGTTTTAAAATCAATAAATACAAATACAAACTTATTTGAATATTTTTAATTTGCTAAATATTTTGAAATACGGTAAAATATATCAAAATGCCCGAGAAAAAAAGGCAACATATTTGAAATTTTCAAACTACTAAAGAAAAATAATTCAATTTGATAAAAATTTGGAACTACGCTAAAGTATGTCAAAATGCTCGCAAAAAAAATGCAACTTATTTGAACATTCCAAAATGCTAAAGGATTTTTTTTTAAAGATCTCAAAAATATCAGCATACTCAAATTTCAATTTGCTAAAAAAAAAGAAAATACTCTAAAATATATCAAGACAATCTAAATGTATTTCCCCTAATTACATTGAATCAAATTCGATAAATGCTCACATATTGCATTCTCCCTAATTATGAAATTAAAATAAATATTTACGGGAAAAAAATACAAACATATCTGAACATTCTAACTTGCTAAATATCTAAATATACTCGAAATAACAAATTGCTGTTTTTCTTTTACAAATTGTAAAAATCAGAATAGACATTTTAACTACTTTGGGACATTTTCAACATTATTTCAAATCTTAATAATTTTAAATAGTACAAAAAGGCCCATTTGATAAAATACGGATTTTATAATTACCTTTCGAACTCAAATAAAAATCTAGGAAAACAATATCAGTAATATCACTCAATATGATAAACCCAACAACATAATTTAAACACTTTATATATATTGCTTTACGATATTTAAACAATTTTCCGAAGACTACTAAATAATGTATATTTCAAATTTACAAATACCTTTCAAATCTAAGCATTTTGCAAAGGTGAAAAAAAATTCAAACATAACTAACTTCCTAATTTTACAATTTTTTTTGAAAACTGAACAATTAATAAATGTAAACTTTTTTTTTGGAATTCCAATAGTTTTAAAATCTGAACAATTTTTTTAATGTGGACATTTCCAAATACGAATTTTTACACACGGGCGCGGCGTGTCGACGCGCCTTCTTACCTAGTTTGTCCAAGGGCTAGCTTGTACATATTCTACCTTCTATC
Organism: Poa pratensis; assembly: GCA_947311845.1. NCBI lineage: Eukaryota > Viridiplantae > Streptophyta > Magnoliopsida > Poales > Poaceae > Poa > Poa pratensis. The sequence goes on along the minus strand of CAMZMU010000080.1, from coordinate 38,363,130 downwards.
AATCGAAAAGCCAACAATTGCTGGATCTTTCAGAAAAAAAATCTTATCGGTAGACCAAATCATACAAGTATATGTCCTGAGCATGCTTTTGTAAAACTCCAGTATATAAATCTTCAACCTCGCATTAACGTTATAAAGCTTACAAGAAATTATTTGAAATTTCATGGCTTGGTGTATCAATTCGTTGAAGTGGATCCCACTTACTTGTTTAGGCGGTTGTAGTAAATCTTCGGTATTTATGTTTCCAACCTCATATCGGTCATGTAAAATTTTCTTGGAATATTAATTTGAAACCTTTTTTAGATGAAATATTTGAAACTTGATGTGCAGTGTTCTGGTGACGAGGAGTAACTTTGTGCTCATTTTTTTTAGATAAAAGGCACCAAGTGCCCAACCTTAAGTTAATAAGGCCACCAAGTTCACAGATACGGGTTACATGCTGCGGCGTACAGCTTAGCCATAAGAGACAACCAGTGCAGTACACACTGATGTAAACAGCAAAGCCAACATACAACTACGAGGAACTAGCGAGAAGAAAAGAAGCCGAACGACCACTTCCTCTCCCCCCAGCGACTCACGACCTGCTGGATCTACTCGGGCGATTTGCTGTATACAACAGCTTTAGCCTTCCCACCAACTCGCCGAGTCTTGGTCTGTCCACCGGCTTGGCGTTTAGGCACCAAAGCTACAAGAAAATCAAGGTTTTGTAAATGATATCAGCCGGGTGCTTGATGATCTTGCGTTCAATTGACAACTTGTTGCGCACGTTCCAAAGTGCCCAAGATTGGGCAACAAAGAGATGCCAAACTACTCTACGTCGCTGACCCGACAGCGACGAAAGTAGGGCAAAGAAATGGGCAAAATTTCCCGGGCTCCAGCTACACCCTAGCAGCTGGCGAAACACACTCCAAGAAAACCTAGCCAAGGGGCAGGAAAAGAACATATGGGTAGCATCTTCGTCCGCGAGGCACAAAGCACACTTCCCATCCGAGGGACCCCTCCTAGTGGCAAGCTGCTGACCCGAAGGCAGCTTGTGAAGCACAAGTTGCCAGGAATTTTTTTTTAATCTTCAGGGGTAATTTAGCCCCCCAGACATCTCTAAAATGCATCACTGACACCCCTTGCGCTAGTTTTGCATACATAGAGGTCACACTAAAGTTCCCATGATCTTCCAGGGACCAAGAAATCACATCCAAACCCACACTTTGTGCTCATTGGTGCATCAATTCATGCATGTGGGTCCTACGTACTTGCATAGGTGGCATTCGTAATTTACGTTCACACCACAAAATCTCTTGAATTTATCTCAAATTTTAGGAGACGATCTGCTACTAGAGGAGCAACTTGGTGCATTCTGTAGCAGCCGAACGCTCATATTTATAGAATCCAATTCGAATTCCAAATCCATTTCATGAGAGCCAAACAGGGTGTGGACCACGAAAATTTATTCAATCAGTATTGCCAAACAAGATAATCAGAAGGTTACTAGATCAATCTGATGTCCATTTGAATGAAAAAGTAACAAACAGTATACTACACACCATCACACATACATAAACCGTATCTGTTCATGGACTAGTACTCACACGTGAACAACCACATAAAAAAAAGAAGAATCTCTATAAAAAAAATTATAGTCAACTGTAGACACGTAGCACAGCATCATGCCATGACCACGCCGACATATGCCGCGATGGTGACAGACTCGATGCGATCAGAAGCAGGCGTCGAGGAGGCAGCAGCAGCAGAGCGCCGCGCAGCTGCAAACGAAAGAGAGGAGCAAGGAGAAGCCATTGTCAGCACAAACAAGGCCACGAGCCCACGAGGATGGATGATGAGACAATGAACGATGATGTAACTCGGTGAGAATTCAGAACGGGTTTTCCTTCTTCTTACCATCCTTTCAAGAAGCCATCGCCGCCGCCGTTGTTGTGGCCGCGGCTCGTGGTGTCACCGCCGGCAGGAGGGTACTGCTGGTCCTGCGGGTAGGCGGTCGGCGGCGGCGCGACGTAGGCCTGCTGCTGGCCCGGCGGAGGGTACGCTACAGTGCCCGGTGGCGGGTAGCCTGCACAACGGGAAGAAAGCACAAAGATGAAGAATCAAGCAGGCCTCACGTTAGCTAAGCTAGCTGGTGGTTTCTACGAATCATAGCAAAGAAAAAAAAATGAACCCAGTCATGGAAATGGAATTTGCACGTACCCTGCTGGTAGCTCATGATCGAATTGCGGGAAGAGCTAGCAAAAACTCAGCGGGATAATGTGCTCTGTTCTCCTGAGTTCTGACGCAACTGATGCTAGCGAAGGAGGAGGAGGAAGGAGAGGAAGCTAGGGCTGGATGGAACGGGATGGAGTTACGGCATCATCGAGCTACTTATAGAGACCTCAGATGCACCTATGCGGCTACGCGTTTCTGTTGCTTAGACGCGTCGTCGTCGTCGTTGAAAATCGAAACAGAGACTAGTTGACGGATTCCTTAAACTAAAGGAAGAAATCCACGCGGGAGAGAGACGTCGCTCTCGATCGGTAGGGGTCTCGCGCCGCCTCGTGGTTGGCTGCTCGCGGCGGTTTCTTCCTTCCTTCCTTCCTACCTCTGCTTTATCTACTACGGTGCGGCGAACCTTCCTCGTCGACTGCATTTCTTCTAGTTGGTCAGCTGCATTCAAAATGCCACATATTTTCTACCATCATCGACCGCAAGTCACTCCTAGGCCTTCGAAGCTTTAAATTTCCTATGAATTCGCGGTTTCGACGCGCTTCCTTTTTTTTTACTGCACTGCAGAAGGAGGACCTCAGTTGCGTGTGCCAAACATGAGGTGAACATCAGCTCAAATAGGATGGGGAGCATAGATCCTTAGCCATAATAACGAAGGGTTGAAGATTTAAAAAAAAAAATTGATCGTCCATGAAAACTTGTTGTTCAATGGATATCTTGTAGTATTGACAGTTGCTGTTATCAATCAGTATGGAATGCGTAACCCTAACCAGGGCCGCCGGTGGACTTTGTATAGACAAGACATACATGGTGGGGTCGGTGTACAACAGGCTGTACAACCGACCTATACATACAGGAGATATACAGGAAACTATACAGCTAGGTATACATGCTATTTAACGCATCCCCTCAACGACGAAAAGCACCTAGCTGCCGAGTAGACAGTGACTTTGTGAAACCATCAGCCACCTGATCTCCTGAAGGAACAAATCGTATGTCCAGAAGTTTCTGAGCAACCCTCTCTCGAACAAAATGATAATCCACTTCTATATGCTTCGTCCGAGCATGAAATACATGATTAGCAGAGAGGTATGTTGCCCCAATGTTGTCACACCATAAATATGCCGCTCGAGCCTTCGACACCCCCAACTCAGCAAGTACGGACTGAACCCATATAATCTCAGCAGTGGCATTGGCTAACGCCTTGTACTCAGCGTCTGTACTCGATCTTGAGACTGTACCCTGTTTCCTTGCATTCCATGAGACCAAATTTGACCCAAAGAAAACTGCAAAGCCACCAGTTGATCGCCTATCATCTGGACATCCAGCCCAGTCAGCATCAGAGAATCCACTGACCAATGTAGAGTCAGACTTACTCAACGGCAGTCCAAGTGACACTGTACCTTGCAAATACCTCAAGATACGCTTGGCAACAGTCCAGTGCGTTGTGGTAGGAGCATGAAGAAACTGACAGACCTTGTTAACAGAGAATGAAATATCTGGTCTAGTCAAAGTGATATACTGCAATGCACCAACTATACTCCTGTACCGAGTAGCATCATCACTACTCAAAACTTCTCCATCAGTTAGAGACAGTTTTTCTGAAGTTGACAATGGAGTATCAACAACTTTATACAACTTCATATTCACACGAGCAAGCAACTCATTAGCATACTTTTCTTGAGAGAGAATAATACCATCATGTACCTTCTTAACTTCAATCCCAAGAAAATAATGCAACGTCCCTAGATCCTTCAATGCAAAATCCATACCGAGATCATGATGGAGAGCATCCACAGCCTTCTCTGATGAGCTAGAAACAATAATGTCATCCACATAAATAAGCATGAATATGGATACACCCCCTTTGTTGTAGAAAAACAGAGACGTATCAGCCTTGGATGCAGAAAAACCAAGAGACTGAAGTTTAACACTGAGTCGAAAATACCAGGCGCGAGGCGCCTGTTTGAGACCATACAATGCCTTATCCAACTTGCAAATATGTCCCATGTGAGCACCATCCTCATAGCCAGGTGGTTGCTTCATATAGACCTCTTCTTCCAGAACACCATGCAAAAACGCGTTCTTCACATCAAGTTGACGAAGATGCCATCCTCGAGAGACAGCAATAGCCAAAATCAAACGAATAGTCGCCGCCTTGACAACAGGACTAATAGTATCCTCATAGTCAATACCATAACGTTGCTTGAACCCCTTAGCAACGAGACGAGCTTTGTACTGGTCAATAGTACCATCAGCCTTCCTCTTGATTTTGTAAATCCATTTGCAATCAATCACATTTCGACCATGACTAGCTGGAACAAGATGCCAGGTATGATTCTTCATGAGTGCAAAGTACTCTTCATCCATTGCAGATTTCCACTTGGGATCACCGAGAGCCTCCTGGACACTATGAGGTTCACCAGAAATACATGCATTGGCTAAACGAATACGATCATACCGCACACGACCATCAGTAATAATTCTTGGTTGGGTAATACCATGTTGGAGTCGTGTACGAGCTGTGGGCGGATCAACAGGTGGAGCGACATGAGCAGTCGCCACAGATGATCCAGCAGAATCTTGGGGCTGACAGCAGAATTTGGCGCACTGTCAGTTGATGCAGGAGATCCCGTGTGGTGAGACGACGCTGAAGAAGTAGCCGCAGAAGATCCCGCAGCGGCGGAGGAAGACGCGTCGGACTGACCGGTCGTCGCTGTCGCCGGATCGACTGGAGGAGAGGCAGGCGAATCCCGCGGTGACACGCGGAAAGGCGGCGCCGTATTGTGGGGACCCCGGACTGGTTGTCCGAAATTCCGTTATGCCTACAACATCAGCGATCCCATGATCAGTGTGTCGCTGAGCACAATCAAATTGGTATCAAAAGAACATCCATAACTACCGAATAAATATACTTACTTGATTGAAGTCATAAGCTTCAACAGGTACTTGCAGCGGAATCATCAAACAACGTGGAGCCCAAGTCATTTGCCATAACCCTACAGGCAGCTGACTGGGAGATGGCCTAGCTCGCAAAGACGTCGTCGAACTTCACATCTTCAATTTCTCCTCTTCCTATTTCTCCTCGAGATCTGGCTAAGACAACAGCCAGGGACAAAACCAATATGAGTACATTTGATTGTACTCACAAGCTACCCCCAACTAGATCATGCATACTGAGTTTAGTTTGTTTGATTTAAGACTTTGTTTTTGGAAAATAATTTCTATACCTTTGTTGAAAACAATACGTTTTGGAAAGTAGTTTTTTTCTCCGGTAGATATAGCATCTCTATATCTTTGTTGAAAACAAAACATTTTGGAAAAATAGTTTATCTCTATATCTTTGTTGAAAACAAATATTTTGGAAAATAGTTTTTCTCTATAACATCAAAACATGTTCTTCCTCAAAACTCCGCCTTCTCGACCATAGCCCTTCATGGTCTTCCTATTTTTCCAGCGACATCATGCCGACCCTTTGGCATGATTGCATAAAACATCTCCATTTTCTTTTCAAATCTCAAAACTTTGCACATGGTCATAGGACAGCCTCCCAACTGTCCATTACCGAGGACTCGACTATTCGAATAGTTTTACACTCTGTAGAGGTAGCACGCTTTCCCCACATCCATCCGACAACTCATCATGTCAGCCACGTCCCGCCATACAAGGTGTATGCGAAGTTGAGTTACCGGCCATAACCTCTCATTTGCTCATCCTAGTATAGGACCCTGCCCTTATGCAGGGACGGAGCCAGCATTTAGTATTGGAGGGGGCAGAATCAAGTTGGAGGGGGCGAAATGGGTTAGAACTGCTAATTATAAGCATGAGTTTAAAGGAGTTTATCAAGTTGGGGGGGGGGGGGGGGGGGGGGCGACGCCCCTGCTTGTCCCCTTCCTCCGTCCCTGCCCTTATGACACTTTCCGTCGACACCTAGTCCGGTCACCCGTCGATGACCCTAAGTGTGAGGACTCATAGTTTTGCCCGGCGACCGTATGGTGGAAGTCTTCGATCCTCCTTTTCATCGGCAGGACCCAGGCCAGGGGGGGGGGGGGGTCACCGAACCAGCCCCCTCATGAAACGGAGTCATCTCCATTGTTGAGGTATCCCATACTAAAAGGAGCAAACTACATGACTACGCCCCGTCCCATATGGGGGTAAATGTGGTCGCACAGGGTATGGTTGGTCGTCATAGTACTAAGACACAATGTGCATTTTTAGTTAAATCCTCCATACTCCAACATCAGCTCCAATTTTCATAACAATTTTTTTTTTAACCAAAACATTGGGTAGAACATCATCTCACCCAAAGATTTTTATAGACAGCTTTTGAGTAAAAACAAATATGTCCTCATTTAGAAACCGATGTATAATACTAACACCTCTATATAGGGTGTCTTATATTTTGTAAAAATGTTTTTAGAAGTAGGGTTTTAGTGGTACACATCACTTAAATCACTTAAGCCTCTTTCATAAGTAAAACATGTAAAACAAAATAGCAGTTTATATTGCAAGATCAAAGAAGTAGCTTGCCTTGCTCAGCAAGTTCCCGGGGTCTTGTTCTTCTCGTTCAACGAATTCCCCCTCCTCGCAAGCCCCGGCAACGTCCTCGGCTAAACGTCGTAAAACAAACAAGGCACATAATTACCACACAATTCGATTAAGCAATACTAACACACAAGATGAACTTCTACAAACATCTAATGTTTAACAGAAGTCAAAACAATTGAATTTAGTTCAATTTAAATTATTATTAATTTCATACAATCTTTATTAATTTTAGAAATGGGTTACACACGATTTAATTCACCATTTAATTTATGTTGATCACAAAATTATGACCTTCTAGGGGTGACTAACTATGATTAATTGTGACCTAACAAAATTGGTTTCAAGTCATTTGGATTAATAATTTATTAATTAAAAAATGTTTTAGTACAGAGATTAATTACAAAAAAATTAGCTACTGATTAAATTTGGTTGCTTATAAAAATAAGTCCTTTTAGGGGTTACTAGTGCTGACTAAATATGATCTAACAAAATTGGATCTAGGTCATTTGCGTTGACTTGAGCTCTAGGTAGCGAATGGCGATTTGCCGATCCCCTTCCCATCCCTGATCTGATCCCCTGCTGATTCCTTCTCTGATCGATCCCCTTTCCAATTCTTCTCCAATCCTACCTCTCTGGCCTCTGATCTAGTCCTCCGCTTGGGTTAATTTCTAGGCTCCTCCACTCCCCCGCCTCCCTCTCGAACCATCTCACCGTTTCTGGCCAATACTGATCGCTCGGATCTCATCACTCCAAGCTGATTCACCTTTCATCTTGTTCTGGAAGTGGTGTGCTTCAAGAAGGTGTGCTCCAACTGAGTAGGTTCCTTGCTGATTTTTTGTGTGCTGGAGGTTGGATTCGACGACGAAGCAGTTTCAGTGCTCACGGTGCCATGAAGCTAATTGGTTGGAATTGCCAAGGACCGGGCAGAAATCTGACAGATCCACGAAAATGTCCTACCTTGCCAATTTAATGTACTCCACCAAGGCACAGGTAACTTTCGTTTCTGAGATTAGAACCTCAAAATATAATTCTGTCCAGTTGAACATCATTTTAATGTAGCCGATAGTTTTGTTGTTCCTTCTGTTGGTCGCTCGGGAGGCCTTTGGCTCTTATGGAATGATGAAGTCCAAGTTAATGTCAATTTTCTAGCTTTCATCTGATCCTAGCTTCGGTTGTTCATGTTGCTTCTAGTTTAGATTTTGTTTTAGTTTGTGTGTACGGTGACCCTCACCATCGTCAGACTTGGACCATTTGGGACCAGATTTCTACTTTCGTGCATGCCAATCTTGGTAAACCTGTGGTCTGCTTAGGTGACCTCAATAATTTAATGTCTGATGTAGATACGTCTTCCACTCATGTTAATAAAAATCGTATGCGTGCTTTCAACTCTTATGTCAAACAGTGTGGTCTTTTGATCTAGGTTTTAGCGGTCCAGCCTATACTTGGACAAACAAGCGTTTTTCCTCGACGCCGGTCTTTGAGAGGCTAGATCGTTGTCTTGCTAATGCTGAGTGGTGCACTCTTTTTCCTAACACTAATGTTTTCAATCTTCCAATCATGCTTAGTGATCATGCTCCAATTCTTCTTTCAACGGAATCTCAATTTCGGAAAACAAAACTCAGTTTCAAATTTGAAAATTGGTGGACTTATGAAGATGACTTTCAGGATGTTGCTAAAGATGCTTGGACTGCTTCCGTTAATAAACCCTTCCACGCTAGAACAACTAACCTTGCAGGTACTTTGAAGAAATGGTGCAAGAAGAAGAAACCTATTCAACAACAGCTTGATCACATACAGGAGCAGATTAACGAAATTCAAATGCAACCACTTCAGCTTAGATCACAATCTTGAGGGAAACTTGATTGCCCAATACGAACAAAATATGACCAAGCTTACTGAATATTATCGTCAACGTGCAAAGAAGCATTGGGCTACTCAAGGTGATAGGAATACCGCCTTCTTTCATAATGTTGTCCAGAAGCGGAAACGTAGGAATCGTATTGTTTCCATTCGGAATGAACATGGTCATGATCTGTTTGATCCTGAGGACATTGCAACTGAATTTGTGCACTATTTCAAATCTATTTTCCGTTCCTCTGCCACTAACAATGACAGGCCCAACTTAAATACAACATGGCGGGAAGATCCAGAAGACTATACCAACTCGGTTCCTGACAAAAATGAGATCTGGGGAATTCTCAAGGAAATGAGGAAAAATGCTTCGCCAGGACCTGATGGTTTTAATGTGGCTTTTTACATGTCAGCCTGGGCTTGGATCGGAGATGACTTAACAAATGTGGTAAGGAATTTCTACACTACTTCTGTTCTCCCTCCTCACTTTAATGACACACACATCGCACTCATCCCAAAGAAGCTTGTCTGCCATCTACCTTCTGATTTTAGACCCATAAGTTTGTGTAATGTAGTCTATAAAATCATTGCAAAATCTTTAGCAAATAGATTGAAACAACATCTTCCGGACTACATTCATCCCTCGCAACAAGCTTTCATTGAAGGTAGACGTATAAGCAATAATATTATAGTTGCTCAGGAAATTGCCCATTCTTTTTCTCTCACGTCTTGGAAAAGCCTTGACTTCATGCTGAAAATTGATCTTGCCAAAGCTTTTGACAGAATTGAGTGGCATTTTATTGTCTCGGCTCTTGCTCGTAGAGGTCTTCATGGTCATTTTATTAACCTGGTGTATGCTTGCATCTCTTCGCCTATGTTCTCGGTGATCATTAATGGGCAACCTTTTGCGAAGTTTAGTAGTTCCAGAGGTATCAGACAGGGTGTCCTTTGTCGCCTTATCTATTTGTTTTTGCAGTGAATGAACTAGCTTTGACACTCCAGGACGCCCTAAATGCCAATCAGCTCACGGCATCTCTCTTGGACCTAATTGCCCCCTATTCACTCTCTATGTTTGCAGATGACCTCATTGTGTGTGGTAAGGCTAACGTGCAGGAAGCTCAAAACATCTCGCAGATTATTGATCATTTTTGTCATGAATCCGGCCAAACTCCAAACTGGAACAAATCTGGAATTCTTTTCAGCAAGAATGTCACTCCACAGGTAAAGAAGATATTCGTGCTATCTTTCCGCCCCGGACATAGACAATTCCTTTGTCCACCTTGGTCATCCTCTTATTTTGCCGTCCAAAGAAAGATCAGCCGCATATGCCTTCATTTATGACAAGTTCAAATCCAAACTCTCCACCTATAAAGCAAACCGCCTCTCACATGCAGCCAGATTGACACTCATAAAATCAGTGTTCTCCTCCATTCCTGTCTACTACATGTCAAATATCTCTTTTCAAAAAAATCCTTGCAAAACTCACGTCAATTATAGGAACTTCTGGTGGATAGGTGTTCAAGATGATCAAAAGACTAAGAGTCTTTGCCTTCGGGCATGGGCAGATGTTTGTACTGACAAGAATATTGGTGGCCTTGGTATTAGGAATTTGCAGGCGGTCAATCAAGGCCTCGTCCTCTCAACGGCATGGAGGTTGGCGAAGGAGCCACACAGCCAAATAGCTCAAATATTGAAGGCTAAATACCATCATGATACTTCCATTTGGAGAGCCAAGGCAAACAAACCTAAATCAGCCTTCTGGTCGGCAATACTTAAGGTAAAACCTCTTCTTATTTCAGCAACTCTTTGTCAGATTGTTGATGGGACGAGTTCTATTTGGAGTTCTCCTTGGTTTGCTGGTTGGGAAACTATCTATGATAATCTTATAATACAGCAGCAACCTTTCACGTACCCTTCTCAAGTTAAAGATCTTTGGATTCCTGGGCAAAAAAATTGGAACTCGGCCTTAATAAATTCGTGTTCAGCCCCACAACTGCAAATGAAATCCTTGAAACTCCCATTATCAATGCAAGTGATCATGATATTCTGATTTGGAAACTAACCCCTACAGGTCGATTTTCTCCCAAGAGTGCTTACAAGCACTGTTTTAACAATCTTCATCTTCCTCCAAGACAAAGACCCAAGATTGTTCCACTGCAGATTATTTCTTTACTTAAACAGGTATGGAATGACAAACAGATGGCACCAAGAGTTCAAACTTTTGCATGGAGATTGCTTCGGAAAGCGCTTCCAACAGGTAAGAGGGCAAGTAAATACTCTAAGCACATAAAAGAGAATTGCTCTACGTGTGGGAATCTTGAAGATGAGTTGCATATGTTGTTTTTGTGCCCTTTTTCCAAGGCGGCTTGGTTTTCTTATCCTTGGTTTATCAAAACTGAACTCATTGCAGAGCATCATCGTTCTATTCCAGATTTAATCCAAGCTTTGCTCAACTCTCATCATCCGCAAATTACCTCAACTTCCCTTTATACTTTCTTGTGGTGTGTTTGGAAAGCTCGAAACGACGCTTTGTTTTGCAGGAAAATGTGCAAACCTCCCCAAGTGTTTGCGGCAGCAAATGCAATAATCACAGGAACCAAGATGGAGACCAAGGAAATCATCCAAGACAGGAGGATGGACCAGTACAGGATCAGCGACAAGAATCGCAATTTTCTCCACACCTACAGAATGCTAATGATTTTACAGGAACACAATTTTCTGTGATGCAGCGTGGGAGAAAACTGTAGGTACAGGAACGAGCCAGGCTGGATTGGGCATAGTCATCACTTGCATGGCAATCAACACCTCAAGCAACTTCATGTCTCCGCCCTCTCCTCCAGCTTCATCGCCTCTTCAAGCTGAAACTTTTGGCCTTCTCCTTGCTACAAAGCTGGCACAATTTTTTCAGGTTCAAGAACCCCATTTCTTCACGGACTGTTTGGTGTTGGCTTCGGCGGCCAAAGAGTCATCCGTGTTTGCAGCTCCTGGACATTGGGAAAATAGGCACCTTCTTGCAGAAATTCACGCCTCTCCCTCCTTTCATAAAGCAGAATAGCACACATTAGAAGATGCAACAATGTGAAGCTGATCATCTAGCTCGTTTAGCCCTTAGAATCCGAAACAGATCTTTATTGATCTGTTGTTTGGGTTCAGAAGCAAGTTCATGTCCTGCCAGAGACATTCTATCTGTAACTAGCGTGACCCCCTTCATGCTTTTGTCTGTAAAATGTGCTTGAGTTGAATAAAGTTCGTTATGTTAAAAAAAAAAAAAGATCTAGGTCATTTGGACTAAGTATTATTTAACTATAATTAATATAGTGCAGAGAGGTTTACAATCTTAAATTTAATGCCAAACTATTTCTGTTGATTCCATAATTCCACAAAAATTAGAGAGGCTAGATTTACCTAATATTAAGCTAACAAAATTGGAATCATGGCATTTGGATTAACAGAGCATCACAAACAATCAATTTGGTGATTTAAACCCTCTTTAGAAATTTAGATACTACACAATTGTTTTAAATCTAAACCTGATGAAACAAGTTTATTTGCACAGACAATTTCATAAGCTTTCCAGAGAATTTTGATTCGATTTATTTGGACTTATAAATTTTAAGTTAGGTCCAGTACTAGATTTTCAGAGATTTAAACCTAAAAAGAAAACAGAATTAAATCTCGTACTGGATAATGTTGAAAACCCTGACGGGTGGGGTCTACCCGTCAGTGACTCATCGCATTAAATCTCCCGCGCTGGAATTGATTAAAATGCTGACGGGTGGGGCCTACCCGTCAGCGACCTAATCTAACGAAGAGGTACGCGGCCGTGGATCTAAGATCCAACGGCTCACGGCGGCCGCAACGACGACGACCACAAATGGGCGGCGTCGCCATGCCTGCGACGGCGAGGGTGCTCGTGGGCTCACCTGGGGTGTCTGGCGACGGCGGAGATGACGCATAACGGGTGCGGCGGCCTGGGGAAGCTGGCTGGGGGAGCGGTGCGTGTCGAGGTCGTCCCGAGCGTCGGCGGCGAGCTCCGCGGCTTCCACGGCCTCGGTCCGTCGACGGCGAACTCCTGGCGTCGCTCCTGTGCACGAGAGAGACGGGCGCGTGAGTGCGGTGAGTGGCAGAAGCAAGCAGAGGGGTGAGAGAGAGAGAAGCGAGGGCAGCGGCATGGCCGTGTGGTCGCCTTCAACCTCGGGCAGTGGACGACGCGGGCATGCATGTCCACGGCAACGGGGCAGCAGCAGCTGCGGCAGCGACTCCGCCCTCCTGGCGGTGCATGAGAGAGTGGAGAGTGAGGGAGTGCGCAGAGAGGTGGTGCGGTGGGAGTATGGCCTCGGGAGGGGATTTTATAGGGGCGGAGGTGGTGCACGGTGGGCGTGGCGCACAGAGGGGCTAGGGCTCGCGAGAGCTCGCCATTGGCGGGCTGGGGCGGTGTGGCAACGGCCGTGAGCGGCGTTAGGGTTTGGGGGAGCGAGGTGAGAGCAGAGAGATGTCAGGCGCGAGCTCGGGTGGACGGCGTCTGCGGCGCACGCAAGGTGTTCGTCACCGGGCTGACGTCCGTGTGGGGCACGAGGGGTGACGCGAGCATGTCTGCAGGGTCCGGGCGAGGCTGGGGAGTGGTCAGGTCGAGCGGCGCTTGCTGGCGTGCATACCCGACGGAGAACGCCGTCGGCGCCGACGTGCTCGGCGTGCACGGACTGGGCGTGCGAGATACGGCGCAGATAGAGTGGCGCGGCATCGGCCAGTCCGGCGCCCGCTTTTCTTCTCTTTTGCAGGGTGAGGGGACGGGAGAGAGAGAGAGCACAGCGCCAGCAGCTAGCGGCCAAAATGGCCGCGACACTCGAGTGCTGCGCGCTCTGTTAGGCTAGTGTGAGTGTTAGGGTCGTGTCTAGGTTAGTTTAGTCAAGGTTTAGTTAGTTTTAGCTAGGTTTAGGTTTAGTGCCACTCAGCTGTTCGACAGAATGCCTGAGTGAAATTTTTAATTTAATTTTGATAAATTTTTCTTTGTAATTAGCTTTTAGAATAATTTATTAGGTGTTGTAGAATTTTCTTGGATTTTTGGTGTAATTATAAAATAGGGTTTTTGAATATCCTTTAAGTTTAAAAGAAATAGGATTTCAAAATTTAAATAAAATTAAGTGGTAACTATATAATTTTGAGAAGAGAGGGGTAGGAAAATGAGATGGTTATTATTTCATCTCATCCATGGAATTATTTTCATAAAGAAAATATTTGTTTGAAAGAAATAGAGAGTTAGGCAGAGAGAATAATTTGTTAAGATCATTTCTTTAACTCATGATCTTAATTTCAAATTGTTGGATAATTTTAGGATTTTGTTTTTATTCAAGTCACATTCTAAATTGTGATCAAGTGTGTTCTCAAATTTAATGTTCAAGCTTATTGGTGTATTTATTCACACAAGCAAACAAATAAACAAGGAAATAAGAATCAACACAAACATAAGTCAAACAAGCAAACAATATAAGTTTTCAACCAAATCTCAAAGAGTCAGATAGGTGGTGGGATGGTGATCAAGTATCATCATGGCAAGAATAATGTTGAAACAAGCTTAACTCAATAATTTGATATTTTTCAAAAAGGTTTGCTAAAATACATGGGTAGTATATTTCCCACTTTTATTGTTTCCAAAAAGAGTGAAAATAGGAGTTTATAAAATAGGAGTTGCAAAATCTCAAGGTTGAAGAATAGGTAGGAGATAGCATATAGATCCCCATATTTTGGAAACATATCATTTTTGGAAATACTTTTACTTTCTAAAATAATGGATATTTTGGTTGTTGCTAAACCAAAGTATCATTGAAATGGAATTTAGCCAAAATAAGATTGGAAAAGATATATGGATTATTTTTCTTGTCTTGACATGATCACCAAGGTTAAATATATTTTTATCTTGGTTGAGTTCTTGGTTGATATTTAGTGGTCAAACAACTTCAACAACAAGTCACACAAGGTCAAACAGAGCAATGGGAAAGAAAAACTCAATCACAATGAACAATTTTAAAAAGTTTTTTGTTGGTTCTGATTTTTAGGTTATTTAAACTAAATTTTTCTTAATCCCAAAATTTGGGATGTTACACGTACCTGGCGACTGGCCGAGCACTGCGACCATCTGATCCCGAGGAGGATTGTGCTGGCGTCTGCTGTGCCAATGATTGGGACGGATCTTCACCGGGATCCGTGTCATTGCCTGAAAAAGCATCAGAAGCACCCCCTGGAACCGAATTTTCTCCTGATTCCTGCGGAATAGACTCAGCAGTACCATTAGCAGCAGGATTAACATCAGGATCAAGATGTAAATCGTTCCCGTGGCACCCCGCTCTGGCACATATTTCCAGAGAGGCGGTCGCCCCGTGCGCCAGCCCAAGATATCTGGCCGCACGTTACGACAATGCAACATAGCGGAAATCATTACACAATCAGGCACAAAAAGTGCTACAAATGGTTTACAAGGCCATCGAGACATTACAGAATATCTTGCCAAGCATGGCTCAGGACAGAGTTTAACTGGCAGCGGAAGACGACTAAGGCAACGGCTTGGAGCGGCTCCACTCCATAGGTATCTGGCTGGGCTACTGATCCTAGCACGCTCCTGCTCCACTTCTGGCTAAGGTAGAAGATGAATCCTCGCCAAAATCTGGCCACAAACACAAGGCCCGTGAGTACATTTGTATGCACTCAGCAAGAATCGCCACTCATTATAAATAATCCAACAATCATGCAGCAAGATATACATTGGAAATAAAATCCTACAACATGGCAAGTGTCTACTCTAGATACGTGACATAAGAGTAGCATGGCATTGACAACCAAACATGTCATAAGCAAGCAACGAGGGTATCACCAGTACAGAGTCCAAGCCAGGTGGGGTTGGATCGTGTACCAGCAATCATGCAAAGGGCTTACCTGTGATGAGTAACCGGGTGTACCAGTTGGTACCAAGTAACATAACAATATTTATCATCCCTGCTAGGCCCACTGGCCTTATCTTTCCACGTTGGGCGTGCACGGTTGATGTTGGCTCCGGCCTAACTCTAGGCTCCCAACGATCACACCGTCACCCCGAAACACGGTAACCATCCACAGTTCAAGTAACATTCCATGCATCATCTTATTGTTCATTTAGTGAAATCAGGTTGTTCATGTTTCTTTCAAACTGAACTTATGTTTAACCTCCTGACTCGACAAAGACAATAGTGTGACCGACACTGAACTGTTGTTCCATAACCTTGGAACGAGGCTAGACATCCAGATTTGATACTCTCGAGAGGTTGCAGATACCACCCATCTAAGTGCACCACACTCAGCCGGTACTTTAGGATATCATCCTTAAGGCGAACTCAACAAGATACACTCACTCGACCGTTCACGCTACCAAGACACTCCCTGTATAGCTACCGACACAACTCTATGTCTTATGACGAAGTGAATCCGGCACGCCCCCAACAGATGAGCGACGCCTAGCTCCGGAACCTTCACAAGGCTAGCCCCGACCACAAAGGTAACCGACTAGTCTTGCCAAAATGGTAGCATCAAAGGAGGCTCAATAGGTTACGTAGGTCAAGGCCCGCCCATATGAGCGATAGTGGCAGTGCTTTCGATGTAAAGATTAGTGGCACTATGGACTGACCCTATCGATGTTTGGAGGGGTGTTTCATTTAATCAAGTTTCATCATAACAAGTTCAAACAACAGAGTATTAGTCCAACACAACAATCATAATATCATAATAATATATCAGCAACAACAATACATTAGCAACATAATATTTCCAGCAATAGTTTGTATGTATTGTCAATCGGACGACTGTGGCGGTTCCTCCAGCCAGCGTCCTCACAGTTCAACTACAAAAGTTAGCACAGGTTGTTGGCGTCGACCGAGTGACTGTGGCAGAGATACCTCCGACCAGCGCCATCGTAGATCGACTACCAAAGTTGGTAGGGCATGTAGTCTCCAAAATGAACCGAAAAGCACTCATAAGAAAGAAAGCATCCATTCCACTCAAGGATTAACCCGACGTGGTGTCAGCAATCTTGGCAAAAAGAACCAAATGGAAAGAAAATGTCCCAAGCGTCGTAGTCCAGGCGGGCTTGCGCCAACCACGTTTGACGGAGGGACAAGAAGCAAATAACTCTTTTGGCAAATGCCCCCAACTCCGAGGATCATAAGACGACATTCGTCCACTCCTCACCTCAGCGAAGAAGAAGAAGCAAACAAAGCCACGCAAGGTATGACAATATTACAAGTTTCATATTGAACGCAAACAATAACAGGCCGACATAATATATACCGAACGCAGACAAATATAAATACTTGGCATGGCAATAAACAAATAAACAAACAGCATTGCGGGACTGCTCATAGCAAGGGTTAGCTTGCCTCCGAAGATCGACACCGTTTGGCTTGGAGGGTCACGGACACGTCACGGGTTAGGGTCTCGGTTTGCCGGTACCGCGGAATATACCTATGCATGCATACAATGGTGCTGAGCATACAAGTATTTTACAAAAATGTAAAACTTATACCACTGGACAGAGCTTCTCAAAATATGAATTTACAAATTTGAATCACCTCAAACGGAGCTACGGATCAAAAGATAGGGACGTGCGAAGAATAGCTATTCGCTGCTCACCTCGAAAGAAAAAAACAGAACGGGCCGAATTAAAACTGGGCCGGGCAGGTTGCGCGTTTCGCCGAAATACGTCTTCCGAGGGAGAAGACGGGAAGCTCGCAGGGCGCTTCCACTTAACCCGACAGGTGGGGCCGGGGCCCACCTGTCGGTGACCCTCTTTCTTCTCTTCCTTTTTTTTTCCTTCTCTCCCTTCCTTCCTCCTTCTTCCTTCTTCTGGCTCGAAGCCACACCGCACGCACGCACGCAGTGGCTCGGGTGGTCTTGGCGCCGGCGAGCGGGCGGCCGAGGGCGGACGCCGGTGGCCAGGGCGGGCCCGCCGTGCCCCACCGCGTCCAGCGGGGGCAGAACCGGAGGCTGGGGCGCCTTCCGTGCGCCTCCTCGAGCTTCGGCCGTACGGCCATGGCGTTGGAGCCTCGGCACGGCGACGGCGCCGGTTAGGGAGTGGCCCCGGGACCTCGGCGAGGATGCGGATGGAACCGCCTCGGTGTGCCGCGCCCGTGGGAGATTCTCTCGACGGCAGAGGAGCTGCGGTTTGCCCTAGCTCGGGCTTTTAGGGTTTCGGCCATGGGAGGCTTTTTTTCGAGCTCTTTCGAGCTCTCTTCTAAGCGGAACTCAAATGGGAGAGGCCTAAGGGCGTGTGGTGAGGGCTGTGGGTGGTTCTGGCTAGCAAGGGGGCTCGGAGGTGGCTTTTATAGGCCGGGTGCTCAACTACTTTCTCCGGCCATTAATGGAGCTATGAGCTCATGGCTTACGTTTCATGGCTACAGAGAGGGATAAGGAGGGGGGAGAGGATGAGGCAGCCGTGCTGGAGGTACAGTAGTGCACGCTGTGGTACTGCTGCCAGAGATAAGGCTGGGGCTAGGGTTAGAACAGGAGCATGCCGACAGTGGCATGTCCAGAGCACGCCGTGATCGACATCGTCGCGTTCCCGATGACTCAGGGCACCAAAAAGGAAACGGGTCGCGTCACAAGATTACACCAACACTACACACAACACACAGAAAGCAAAACATCAAATAGGAGCAAAAGGCCAGTGCAATGTTGTGAAAAATTCAAATGCCCTCAAGGTGTTCGATGCAAAGAAAAGGGACTTCCTCTATCCCAATGGAGCTGGGATTTTTGCTGGTGGTGTTCTACTTGTATGTGAGCAATGTGGTCCAGTTTCACTCAATTTGGAGAATATTTTATGTGTAAACATTTTCGGGTTTCGAAAAGGGCAGAAGGTGTTCGATGGGTGTCCTGCAAGAAAAAGTTGATCCAAATGATCCCAAATTTCTGGGGGAGGCTTATAATGGGATATGAAACACTTCCTCAGGTGGTCAAGATTTATGGTGGAGGGGAAGTAGGGTTTTGGTTTTAATGGCCTGGTAGTGGCAGATTTGGTAATTTCTTCAATCTGAAAAGTTGCATAGGTCATGGCGATGTTCATGCATATATGGGATATACATGAGGATAGGTGTCTCTGGAATTTATGGCGGAATTTTCTAAGCAAGATAAAGGAGAGTTCCTTTGGAGAGGCGATATATGATTTATAATTTCCTAAGGAAAAGGAATTAAGGTTTTATATAGAAAACCCTGATAAATGGAATCGAAGGGGGTCAGAAATATTCAGAGAATATTCCCGGGGTTGGGACAAAGAGAGGTACATCAATCACCAAAAGTTCAAATGAGTTTTGATAAAACCCAGAGAAATCCAAGTTAAAAGGTTTTCGCAAATTTTTACTTCACCCCTTTTTCAGAAAAACCGGTTATTGAAATTCGGGGTGTTACAGTTCCCCTTATGATCATGCAAATTAAAAGGATGCAAATTGAGAGGAAGAAGATCAATTTCAGCGCGTAAAAATGCACCAGCATTAGAGTGGAGAGCCGCAAAAGGAAACACCGTTTCATCAAAGACAATATCACGTAAAATACACACGCGACCACTGGAAATATCAAGGCACTTGTAGCCTTTGTGAAGATTGCTATAACCGAGAAAAGCGCATTGTTTTGACCGAAATTGCAACTTGCGGTTGTTGTATGGCCAGAGATTTGGCCAACAAGCACATCCAAAAATCCGCAAAAAGGAATAGTCACCTTTGGTACCAAAGAGATGTTCCATGGGTGTTTGAGAGTTGATAACTTTACTGGGGACACGATTGATCAAATAGACAGCGGTAAGAAAAGCTTCATCCCAAAACTTTAGTAGCATAGATGCATATGCTAAAAGAGACAGGCCAACCTCAACAATATGCCTATGTTTGCGCTCAGCTGGCCCGTTTTGCTGATGCGCATGAGGACAGGAAACAAGATGGGTTATGCCTACACGCTGAAAGAAGGTATTGAGTTTTTGGTATTCTCCACCCCTGTCGGTTTGAACAGCAATAATTTTCTTATCAAAGAGTCTCTCTACAAGATGCTGAAAATCATGGAATTTCTGAAACACATCAGATTTATTTTTCAATAAGTATATCCATGTAAACTTTCTATAATCATCGATAAAACTGACATAATATTTATATCTTCCAAAGGATCCGGAGACAGGGCCCCAAGCATCAGAAAATACAAGTTCAAAGGGAAAAATAGACACACTAGTTGACTTTGGGTAGGGAAGTTGATGACTCTTGGCCATTTGACAAGCATCACACACACTCTTTATTTGACTCAGTAAAGAGAATCTTATTATCTCGAAGAACTTGATGAACTACACTTGATGAGGGATGACCTAGACGCCTATGCCATAGCGAAGAGGGAGACTTGGCGACACCATGAGCTTGATGACCAACAGGTGACGAAGACGTCGACGGAAAGGGATAGAGCTCTCCTACGCATCTACCTTGCAGCAGAACCTCCCTCGTGTCCTGATCCTTGACAAAGAAAGAATTAGGCCAATACTCAACAAAGGCATTATTATCTCGGGCTAGGCGACTAGTCGATAAGAGACTCATGGAGGTTTTCGGGACATGTAAGATATTTTTAAGATGCAAATCATGAGTAGGGGTACGAATAACAGAATGGCCAACATGATGTATGTGCATACCTGCACCATTTGCTGTGTGGATTTGTTCATTGCCATAGTAGCGATCCCTCATGTGCAATTTCTCCAGTTCCCGGTGATATGGTCCGTTGCTCCTGTGTCCGAGATCCACACTGGTTCAGCGCCATTTGGCCTCACGGCCACACCAGCCGTCCGCTCAGGAGGGCCATGATAGTTCTTCTGAAACCTCTTCCAGCATTAAAGAGCAATGTGTCCCTCTTTTCCGCAAACCTGACAGGTAGCTCCACCACTACTGTATGGTTTGCGATAGCCCTGGTTGCGACCACCATTGCCGCCTCCACGCTGTTGGTGATCGTAGCCTCCACGTTGCTGATGATCATAGCCGCGGTCATGTCCGCGTTGATCATAGCCGCGGTCATAGCCGCGTTGGTCCTAATAGTTGCCGCGTCCACCCCACGTCTTCCACGATACCCGCGGCCACCACGGTTTGCTAGATTTGCGGACATGCCATCGGAGGGTTCAGAGGGGTTCTGGCTGTCGCAGCAGTGGAACATGGGGTTCCCCTAGTGCTGCCAAAGTGGGTCCACTCCATGTGGGCCCAAGATGATGATGGACAAGACCAAGACTCAAGTCAAGCTGGCAGATTCACCGTCAGGACACGCAAGGCCTACATCGACAAAGGGCTCCGGTCCTGGGGACCTGCCGGTCCCCGAACCAAGCAAGAAGGCCAGGAAGGACCCGAGAGCCCGAGTTCCCGGCAGGAGGCCAGGCTCCCTCTCGGGTACTTCCCCACGTCCCTGTGGATAAGCTCTCCACCTCACCGCAGAAGACTTGGGAAGCAAGGCGAAGGCAGCGCGGGCGGGAAGCACATCCCGTGGTGGTGTCAGCTCCTGTCCACCCCAAGGCGGACGCTCCCACCTAACCCAAAGGAGACGCTAGGCTGAGGAGAGGCCACGTCTCCTCCTAAACTAGATGAGGAGGGTCCTTCACCCCGAAGGTCCCTCGTGCCCCTCACGTGACCCTGTGGCAACCCCTTAGCCTATAAAAGGAGGACCAAGGCACAGAGGAGGAAAGGACGGAACAAGCAAACCAGAGCAAGACTAGACTAGGGCTGCGAAGGTAGAGGGAAGGTGATCTCCTCCGGGTCAGGATCTGTCCTTCTTCTACCTCCAGCCAAAACCCTTCCGGGTACCCATCCGGGAGGTTCCATTGTAAGCCACACTATGAAGAACCCATCAATCCAGACATGCAGGAGTAGGGCTTTTAGCCTCCGGGCGGCCTGAACCTGGGTAGCTCCTTGTGTCCCTTTGGTTGCATGCTTTGATCGTGGAGAGGAGAGCTTGATCTAGACTCCGCCCGAGAAGACGATTCTCAGCCTCCTTCGCGCCCCGTGCCGAACCTAAAAGGGGGTATCCTATACTCCCGGTGTCCGTGCATCGAGACACGACATCTGGCGCGCCAGGTAGGGGGCGCAAGCGCTGGTTTCATCTTCATCAAGTTCATCGGCAAGTTCTTCGTCAAGCATGCCGCCGAAGAAGAAGGGAGACCCTGCGGCGTCCAAGCCGGTTCTCCCTCACGCACTCAAGCTTCAGCTGAACGTCGTGCTGCTGGCGCACGGCGGAGCGTCTCTCCGTCCCCGCCTCCCATGGAGAGGGTGGCGCCGGACGAAGTGGACGGTCGCGACAAGGACAACGGCCCTGGCGGAGCGGCGGCTCCAAAGGGCACCACCATGCCTCCTCCTCGCTCGGGGGAGAAGAGCGTCTGCAACGGCACTGGCAAGGAGCCCACCGCTGGAGGAGGGAACCACGGCGTTCGCCCCAGCGGGGATCCACGAGCATCCAAGAGCAAGACCTCCGCGCACTCGCCTTCGGACGCGCAAGCTCGCCATGATGCTCTAGTCGCTGCCAAGGCCCTGATGCAGTTCCCTCCAAGCAGCGGCGATCCCAAGGTCTACCAAGAATGGAGGACTCGCGTCGAGAGGCTCCTCGACTTCGCCGATGGTGGTCCGTGGGTCGAACCCACTCAAGCTCCCACCGTCGACGATCCCGGAGCAGCACAAGACAAGACACGTGATCCGCGAGGCCAGCCTCGTGGTGAACGTCAAGCCAAGACGGCGCCTCCTCGCACCGCGCCACCGATGGCTGATCGGCTAAACCGCGATCACGGCGAGGCCATCTCCATCGGGTCGTCTACCTCGCGCAACCCAGATCTTCGTGACGAGCTCAACAGCCGTCAGAACGAGGATATGCGCACCCGCATCGAGCGTCGCCGAGAACGTCACCGCCGGGAAGATCGGGGCATCGACCTCGCCGAAGGCTGCCTCGCCCTCGCCCCGAGTTCCGCCACTTCAACTGGCCCAAGAAATTCAAGATCGACGTTCTCCGCTACGACGGCACCACGAACCCCCGGGACTTTCTGCAGATCTACTCTCTTGCTGCGATGGTTGCCGGGGCCGACGAGGTCATGATGGCCAACTGGTTCCCATTGGCCCTGAAGGGAGATGCCCAGACTTGGCTTCTCAACCTTCCCAAGTGCTCCATCCGTTCCTGGCGGGCACTGAAGGAGCAGTTTCTGGGGGCTTTCCAAGGCGGGTACGAGCGCCCGGGGGCTCCCAGTGATCTCCACGACTTCAAGCAGCTGCCGGGTGAAACTCTCCGCAAGTTCATCCAGCGCTTCACCCAGAAGATGAACACCATCCCGTGCATCAAGGAGGAGTTGGTGATCCAGTCCTTCCACGCCAACGTCCGCAACCCCAAGATGCGCGAGAAGCTGAGCATCCATCGCGTCGAGTCTGCTCGTAAGCTCTGGGAGCTTGCAGATCGGTGCGCTCGAGCTGAAGAAGGAGCCAAGTTCCCCGGGGAGGATGAACCCGAGGACAAGGTCGCTCCAGCCAAGAACAAGAAGCGGGACCCTGGACCCGACAAGCGGATCTTCGTCACCGAGCCTCTTCCGAAGAAGACCAAGCCCGCGCCGACTTCCGAGGAAGAAGGTGAAGGTGATCCCTGGTGCCACATCCATCCAGAAGGCAACCACTTGCTCAAGGACTGCCGCATGCTCAAGAACCTCGCCATCCGGGAGCAACGCCGAGCTGATGGGGTCAGTCAAGACGGTTGCTACAACTGCGGCACTGCCGGGCACATCGCTCGTGACTGTCCCACGGGTCGCCAAGGCGGAGGCGGCCGTGGATGGAACCGAGGCGGTGGCCGCGGGGGCCGTGGAGGAGGACGCGGCGGTCAAGGTGGTCGCGGGTACAACACTCCGGAGGCCCCCACGGCGGCAACGGGGAAGCTCCGGCTCCCCAAGGAGGCAACGGCGGCAAGTATCAAGAAGTCACTGGAGTTGTCGGGTGCATCCACGGAGGGTCTTCTCTGCCTCCCTCCAACGGCGCCTGCAAGAGACTTGTCCGGGAGCTGAACGCGGTTGCTTCTGCTCCGTCCAAGCCCCTGGACTGGTCCAGTCAAGTCATCACCTTCGACCCAGAAGACCACCCTGCAACACTGCCGGGGTCGGGACCCTGCCGCTGATCGTGTCGCCCGTCATCCACAACTACAAGGTCACCAAGATGCTGGTCGACGGAGGCTCCAGCCTCAACTTGCTGACGGCGAAGGTCCTGGCTATCCTTCAAATTCCCCTGTCTCGCCTGCAAGACACCGGGTGTTCCAAGGCGTGAACGGAAGTGTTACTCGACCCCTCGGGAAGATCACCCTTCCGGTCACCTTCGGCGACTCCAAGAACTTCCGCACCGAGGAAATCGTCTTCGACATCGCCGACACTCCGCTACCGTACAACGGCATACTTGGCAGACCTGCTCTGGCCAAGTTCATGGCCGTCTCCCACTTCGCCTACAACATGCTGAAGATTCCGGCGCCGTGGGGCGTGATCAAGGTCAAGGCCGACATCGACGATGCTATCTACTGCGTTCACCAGCTGAACCAGACGGTGGCAATCATGGCGGATGTCCCTCAAGGTGTACAGGAGGATGATGATGGGGCTCTCCCCGGGGGCGAAGGGCACCCTGGGGGCTCCACATCTACTCCCCCAAGAAGGCGCCATTCCATGGCGATCCGCAGCTGACCAAGAAGGTGGCGCTAACCAGCGACGGAGTTCGCTCCATCACCATCGGCGCCCGCCTCACCGACAAATAGGAAAGCGCGCTCGTCGCCTTCCTTCGGGAAAACTCTGACGTCTTCGCGTGGGAGGCGTCAGGTTTACCCGGCGTTCCAAGGGAGGTGATCGAGCACAAACTGGCGGTCAATCCGGGGGCTCGCCCCGTGAAGCAGGTTCTCCGGAACCAAAGCAAGGAAAAGCTGGAATTCATCATCGCCGAGGTGGACAAGTTGATAGAAGCTGGTGTCATCCGGTCGGTTCCCCACCCAAGCTGGGTGGCCAACCCCGTGGTGGTACCGAAGCCCATGACCTTCAAGTGGAGACTCTGCATCGACTTCACAGACCTGAATAAGGCCTGTCCCAAGGACCCTTTCCCCCTGCCGCGGATCGACATGATCGTGGATTCCACGGCCGGGTGCGAGCTGCTGTGTTTCTTGGACGCCTTCTCCGGGTACCACCAGATCATGATGTCACTCGAGGACCAAGAGAAGACGGCCTTCATCACTCCCAAGGGCTGCTACTGCTACACCCGGATGCCTTTTGGCCTCCGGAACGCCGGCGCTACCTTCCAGCGCGCAATGCAAGCATGCCTTGGGTCGCAGCTGGGCCGCAACGTTGAAGCGTACATCGACGACATCGTGGTCAAGACCCGGTACAAGGACTCCCTCATCCAAGACCTGCACGAGACCTTCGAGAACCTCCGCCGGGTCAACTTCAAGCTCAACCCCGACAAGTGCGTGTTCGGGGTCCCCTCCGGCAAGCTGCTGGGTTTCCTGGTCTCTCACCGAGGGATCGAGGCGAATCCGGACAAAATCAAGGCAATCGAGCGCATGGAGGCGCCCCGGCGGGTCAAGGACGTACAGCGCCTCAACGGGTGCATCACTGCACTCGGGCGCTTCATCTCAAGGCTTGGGGAGCGGGCCTTACCGTTCTTCAGGCTGCTCAAGAAGTCAGGCCCCGTGGAGTGGACCTCCGAGGCCGAGGAAGCCCTGCAGTCCCTTAAGCGCTACCTCGCCTCGCCACCAATCCTCGTGGCACCAGAAGAAAGGAGCCCCTACTACTGTACATTGCTGCCACCAACCAGGTGATCAGCGCTGTGCTTGTGGTAGAGCGTGACGCTCCTCCGAAGAAGTCAAGCAAGATCAAGGGCAAGCGACCCGGGAACTCTCTCCCGGGACAACCGTGCAAGAAAAGGCTGCCGGGTGACCAGGGGTCTCGATCCTGACGTCACTGCAACCTTACCAGACGGTGCGGAGCCCGTCGGGAATGGAGAATCTCCCTCCGACGAGACTTCGCCGGGGGCTACCTCGTCCCCACCCCAAGACGTCGACGTGGAGGAAGCCGAGCCCTCTCAGGACTCGGCGACCCGCAAGGTGCAGCACCCGGTCTACTTCGTCAGCGCAGTGCTGCGCGACGCCCGGGAGCGGTACCCCATGATGCAGAAGCTGCTGCTGGCAATCCTCATTGCCTCCCGCAAGATGAGGCCGTACTTCCAAAGCCATCCCATCACGGTGGTGTCCAAGTACAACCTAAGAAGCCCCCTGGAGAACCCACTTGCCACTGGTCGCATATCATGGTGGGCCATGGAGCTTCAAGGTTTCGGTCTCAAGTTCGAGCACACGGACAACATCAAGAGTCAGGCGCTGGCGGACTTCACGGCCGAGTGGACCGAGACGGCGTTCGACGACCCGGAAGAGGAAACCTGCCTCCCCGGGAAGGAAGATCCTAGCGCCTGGACCATGCACTTCGACGGCTCCTACACCAAGGGGAAAGGAGGTGCTGGGGTTGTCCTAACCTCACCAACCGGGGACCGGCTGAAGTACGTCGTCCAGATGCACTACCAAGGGAACATCTCCAACAACACGGCGGAGTACGAGGGCCTGCTCGCAGGACTTCGTGCTGCCATCGGCCTCGGCATCAACAAGATCGTCGTCAAGGGTGACTCTCAGTTAGTCATCAAACAAGTGAACAAGGAGTACGCGTGCCCTCAGATGGCACCATACGTTGAAGAGGTCTGGAAGCTGCAGCGGCGCTTCGACAACTTCCGGGCTGTGTACGTCCCACGGGGAGAAAACACGGCCGCGGATGAGCTATCGCAGGTGGCGTCCAAGCAAGAACCAGTGCCTCCCGGGATCTACATCGAGGTCCTCAGGCGACCTTCGATCCACCCGAGAGGCTCGCGGCAAGATCTGCGCCGGGGGCTGGCGACCCTTCTACCTCGACAACACGGGTAGCCAGCCCAGAAGCTCAAGACCCGGCAGCCCCTCTGGCGGAGGAAGCTATGCTTTCTTTCCGTCGGATGGTGCTACCGGTGGAAGGAACCCACCCACCCTGGGCCCGGGACATCGTCAAGTACATCATGGAGCACGCCCTCCCGGAGGATGATCACGACGCCGAGCGGGTGGCTCGTCAAGCCAAGCTCTACGTCATGATCGACGGCGAGCTCTACCGGCGACGGGACAACGGAGTCAAGCTCCGCTGCATCCTCAAGAACAAGGCCAAGTACTGCTACGGGACATCCACGAGGGCACATGTTCAAGTCATGTGGCATCAAGATCACTGGCGGGTAAAGTTTTCGTCACGGGTTCTACTGGCCAACAGTCCTCAGTGATGCGAGCAGCTAGTCAAGACCTGTGAAGCCTGCCAGTACTATGCGAAGAACATACATCAGCCGGCGCAAGCTCTGCAGCCAATTCCAATCTCCTGGCCGTTCGCGGTCTGGGGGCTGGACATCGTGGGAAGATACCGAAGTCTGTCGGGGGCCATGAATACCTTTTCGTGGCCATCGACAAGTTCACAAAGTGGGTGGAAGTGATGCCAGTACCAAGACAGACAGCTCAAGCAGCCATCAAGTTCATTGAAGGGATCGTGTACCGCTTCGGAGTACCCAACAGAATCATAACGGACAATGGCTCTCAGTTCACAAGCCGATCCTTCCTCAACTTCTGTGAAGAGCTGGGAATCAAGGTGTGTTTTGCCTCGGTGTCCTACCCAAGGTGCAATGGGCAAGTGGAGCGAGCCAATGCGGAGGTCCTAAAGGGTTTGAAGACCAAGGCCTTTGACAAGTTAGAAGACAAGGGCAAGAACTGGATTGAGCATCTACCAAGTGTCTTGTGGTCCCTCAGAACCACACCAAGCAGAGCCACTCAAGAAACACCATTCTTCCTTGTCTATGGAGCAGAAGCCGTCTTGCCAACAGAGCTCAGGCATGGATCCCCCCGGGTACTTGCCTATGATGAAGACGCACAAGCTGAGAGGAGGATTGATGACATCAACTTCCTGGAAGAGGTGCGGTGTCGAGCTTCTTTACGATCTGCTCGATACCAGCAAGGGCTCCGCCGCTATCATGATCGCCATATCCGTTCACGGGTACTGGAACCCGGAGACCTGGTTCTCCGCAAGAAGCAGAAGCTTGATAACATGAACAAGCTGTCGTCCAAGTGGGAAGGACCTTATCGGGTGACGCATACCCTGAGACCCGGAGCTGTTTATCTGGAGGACGAGAAAGGCAGGCCGGAGGGCAACGCCTGGAACATCGAGAATCTCCGGAAATTCTACCCCTGAATACGAACATGAATCGCAGATAGTTCGAGTCAACTAAGCACGCCCAAGGGGCTAGTGTTCTGTATAAGGGTGTAAGAATCGTCGCCAAGGAATAAAAGATAAGTTTTTCAATTCCGTGAGCCTCTCTTGTTGTCGTGAAGTGTGTTATCCGTAACAACCCCCAAGCAGGGGGCTGACATGGTGCCGGTGGCTGACAGGTCGAGCGCGAGTAGCCTATCAGTAGGCGCTGCCACCTGATCGTGCCGTACTGCCGCGGTAAGAAGTGGAACGGGCAGTGCTGTGTTTTAAAGAACCTAAACACAGAAATGCACATTCAACTTTGCTTGCGGGTTGCTCCGGATGAAACACTTTCACGACATGTAAGGGAGGGTCCATTCTTTTCCTACTGAAAGTGTGTTATGTGTAGCGCCTCTCCCGGGACAGGAATGGATGCTGAAGAGCGGCTCAGGAGCTGGGTACCCGGGAAGGACAGAGCAGATCAAGAGCACGGCAAAAACCAGCTAAGTCTTTGCATGTGCATCTTGCATTCTAGGCATAATATCTCGCTCGGAGTCAATATACCACCAACCTGCGCATGCTTGACAGTTGATGAGAACCTTTGCGGGGGTAATGCGTCCTCCCCGGCGAACGGTCAGATTTCCCTTCTGGCCTAGTACCCGTGGCTGTGGAGTGGACTCCCGGAAGGCATAGTGCTCTTAGGGGTGCTGCTACCGGTACAGGCGGTTAGAGTACTTGTCACCTAAGAGATCTCCTCAGAAAACTTGACGGCGCGTTAGTGCAAGGGGAGGTTTGGGAAATGACCCCGGGAGTTGAGCCCTAGGATTGCATTCATCTGAACTTACATTCTGAATTTACAATTCTGAGTTACATTCAGTCGAAGCTTTCCCTGGATACATATCTAGCCTATGCTACTAAGGCCAGCTCAGAGCTCCTGGCTGCGCAGATCTGTCTTCTGTTTTATTGCCTGCCGGGTGCACTCTTTCTTCCGGGGACGCCTGGATGAAAGATAACACGCGTGCAGGATCTTGTCAGGCGCGTCGAAGAGCTCGACCCCCTTCTGCCGACCAGGGCGCTCCAGGGCCAAAGAGACGGAAGATTCCGTCCGCCAGTTCGCCTACGGACTGACTCTCGGCCTACGAAAAGCAGTCCAGGTCAAGATCGAAGTCATCCAAGAAAAAAGGCGGAAAAAAGAGAAGAGCAAACAGTGAACCTGTTCGATGGCCTCGAGCTCAGCCACAACCAAGGACAGCTCCGGAATACCGGCAGTCCTTTCCTTCAGGATGGACCACAGGTGCGCCTCCTCACTGCCCTAATCCTTGCCTCTTCTTGGGCAACAGGACCGGAGACAGCCGCCAGGCGAGCGACATTCTGGGCAGCAGAAGAACGGGACGCAACCTCGCCATCAGTGGCTCGGGCTCCAGCTTCGCTGGGTGCCTCCGCCGCTCCTCGGAAGACGGACTCCGCCGTCGACACGTCGGACAAGGCCCTCTCTGCTTCGCCAGACATTGTTCTGGGGCGTGGAGAGGCAAAGGAAGAAGAGAGGAGCAAGGCGAGAAGATGTGTCAAGGGAGTTGGAGTCTGGAGGGTCTTTTATAGGCCTCCCACGCTCCACCTACCCCTTGCGCTACGGCTGCTGCAGTAATGGGAGCGCGTTTTGCAAAAAACTCGTTCTCATTCACACGGCGCGACACGAAGACAAGGAGGAAACAAGATCTTCTTCATTTACAAGGACTACAAGGGGACGATCTTTTTTACAACAAAAAGGTTGGCTCCCATCGAGCAAGGAGCACCGCCGTACAATGGAAGACGCTACTTCCAGAAGTACGTCGTCAAGGCCGCCGGGGAGGAGGTCAACGAGATCTCCATGGCGCCCGTCCGAAGCTCCTCGCCTTCAGGAAGACGAGCTCCCCTCGACCTTGATGTCAGATGAGTTTTCCTCATCTTCATCCTCGTCGTAGGAGCTCGAACTGCCGCTGCTGCTCTCCATGCAGCACTCCACACGTCCGCCATCGACACCGAAGATCTTCACGGAGAGCGTCGCATCTCCGTCGTACCGGAACGCCAAGCATTGCCCCCGGGACAGGCGGCGGGCACGGGAGAACGACTTCCACCCCGGACCCAGAAGCATGGCGCCTTCAGTGGTGCGCTCCGCCATGGCCCAGGAGGGGCCATTGGGGCAGCCTTCCACTTGCAGCCAGAAGCCGGAGGGTCCGATGTCCTCCGTCGCCATCGCGAAGGAATCCGGCAGGAGAAGCCGGCTGCGAGGCCTGTGGTTCAGATCCACGATGAACTCGAACGGCGCGAAGCTGGTATGAACCATGCTCCTAGGAGGGGGAGCAGCGGTGCCGCGGCCTCCACGGCCGCCGCGACCGCGAATCCCACGACCTCGCGGAACAGCTCGACCACGAGTGGAGGGGCCACTCTCCGCAGCAGCTGAAGAAGAACGAGGGCGCCCAACTCCTCTCCTCGCTCTCGCCATTGGCGCTGGCAGCTTGTGGGGAGGCCTGGAGTTGGACTGAGGAAGAAGATGAACAAAAGCCAGGGGCGCCTCGCTTTTATAGCCGCGGCGGCACCTCTGTCAGGCGTCTCCTCGGTTCTTCCGTTATGGGAATCGAGGGGGCCATCGCAGTTACCCCAAGCGGAGTAACTCCAAGACCTTCAAGGCCATCAATGAAGCAGAGCAAGGAAGACCAGGTGCCGGGGACCCACTTTGACCTATCTTTAGGCCATGGCCCCGGCAGCTGGAGCAAGAGCCGCCGGGACCATGCCCGGGGGCTACTGTCGCAGCAGTGGAACATGGGGTTCCCCTAGTACTGCCAAAGTGGGTCCACCCCATGTGGGCCCAAGATGAAGATGGACAAGACCAAGACTCAAGTCAAGCTGGCGGGTTCACCGTCAAGACACGCAAGGCCTACGTCGACAAAGGGCTCCGGTCCTGGGGACCTGCCGGGTCCCCGAACCAAGCAAGAAGGCCAGGAAGGACCCGAGAGCCCGAGTTCCCGGCAGGAGGCCAGGCTCCCTCTCGGGTACTTCCCCACGTCCTGTGGATAAGCTCTCCACCTCACCGCGAAGACTTGGGAAGCAAGGCGAAGGCAGCGCGGGCGGGAAGCACGTCCCGTGGTGGTGTCAGCTCCTGTCCACCCCAAGGCGGACGCTCCCACCTAACCCAAAGGAGACGCTAGGCTGAGGAGAGGCCACGTCTCCTCCTAAACTAGATGAGGAGGGTCCTTCACCCCGAAGGTCCCTCGTGCCCCTCACGTGACCCTGTGGCAACCCCTTAGCCTATAAAAGGAGGACCAAGGCACGGAGGAAGGGAAAGGACGAACAAGTCAACCAGAGCAAGACTAGACTAGGGCTGCGAAGGTAGAGGGGAAGGTGATCTCCTCCGGGTCAGGATCTGTCCTTCTTCTACCTCCAGCCAAAACCCTTCCGGGTACCCCATCCGGGAGGTTCCATTGTAAGCCACACTATGAAGAACCCATCAATCCAGACATGCAGGAGTAGGGCTTTTAGCCTCCGGGCGGCCTGAACCTGGGTAGCTCCTTGTGTCCCTTTGGTTGCATGCTTTGATCGTGGAGAGGAGAGCTTGATCTAGACTCCGCCCGAGAAGACGATTCTCAGCCTCCTTCGCGCCCCGTGCCGAACCTAAAAGGGGGTATCCTATACTCCCGGTGTCCGTGCATCGAGACACGACACTGGCCTTCTAGCCGAGCTTCATATGATACCAGCTGAGCATACAGATCGCTCAAGCAGATGGACTGTTCGCCTTGATCAGGGCGGTGATCGCGGCAACAAAGCCATTGTAGACCTCGTCGTCCAGACCGGCAAGGACATTCGAAGTCACATCATCGTTGTCCAGCGGTTTTCCTATAGCAGCCATCTCATCTGCTAGGGTCTTGATCTGGTTGAAGTAGACAGCCGCGGCTTTGTTCTCCTTCGCGTCTGGTTCAACTGCGTGTGGAGTTGCACCGCACGGGCCTTGGATAGCGATGAAAACATCTCCATCACCGTCTTCCAAGCGTTTGCCGAGCTTGTTATCCCGACCATCTGGGTTAATACCTCGCACGACATGTTGCACGTCAGATACCCCAGCATGATCTGATCGAGGGAGATCCAGCTTGCATACTCAGGGTTCGGGATCTTCACCTCCTTCCCAGCGGCGTCCTTGGACGTCAGCTCTCTCCGGCTCCAGGACAGATCCAACTAGGAACCCCATAAGTTGGGCGCGACAGATGTCGGGGAGGACCTGGGTTTGCCAGATCAGGAAGTTGTGTCTAGTGAGCTTCTCTGCGATCGACGCAGTCAGCGAGACACCACCGCTCAGTGAGGAGGAAGAAGAACCGAGCGACATGGCGACGGCGGCGAGCTCTCAGATGTGTTTGGAAGTACGAGGCTCTGATACCATATCAATCAGTATGGGATGCGTAACCCTAACCAGGGCCGCCAATGGACTTTATATAGACAAGACATACATGGTGGGGTCGGGGTACAACAGGGTGTACAACTGACGTATACATACAGGAGATATACAGGAAACTATACAGCTAGTTATACATGCTATTTAACAGCTGTGGCAATTTAACATTATAACAGCCAATGCGCCATGAAAAGATACAATGCATAGAGACTCTATGCATTGTGTTGGTACTTCTTCTCTGGCGATGGGGCCTTGAAGCGTTAGCTTGCTATCCTTTGGTGGCCAGCGAACTGGTGCTCGAGCGGTGCATGGTTTCTAAGTATATCTCATTTTTCCACTGCACCAGATTGTAAAAGGATGTTGATGAAGTAATAAACTCCCAGGTTTAATGCCAAAAAAAAAGCTTCAGCTGTGCAGGCCAAACATGAGATGAACATCAGCTCAAATACAATGTCAAACAAGAGATGAACATCAGCTCAAATACAATGTATTATAAACCGGGACCATGGATCATTTGCCATAATCAAGAAGGGTCAAAGAAAAACACAAGCCGTCAATGACAGCTTGTAGTTCAACACAACATATATGCGGCATCTGATTTTGTAGTTCTAAAAGATTTGGCTACATATGCTAGCAAAATGGGCCATGGTAACATGACAATAAACTGAAAAGTTTTTTTTTGAAAAAGGAGGACTTTATTCATCAAATAATAGCAGCAAGAAAGATAGTAACAGTTAATAAGTTCCTACTAAGAAATATCCAGCCAATTTGACAACACAACAACTGAAGCAAAACAAAATCAGAGGTGGCAGTGACATAGTGCATGCGAGATTACGCCGTTGCCATTACATCGTTTTAACTTCATACACTCATATTCTTGAGCACTGGCATTCTTTCCACAAAAGCAAGCATTCCAGCTTTTATTGCAAGATGGCGGGAGGATTATGCTGGGTTCACCACCTTACAAAGAAGCTTTTATTGTAAGACTTAACACCAATGAGCAAGCTAACAAATTAAGAGAAACAACCCGGCAAACCAAACCATAAGGTCTGAATTGTGCTGCCAAGACTTGTATGCTACAACAGCAAATCAGTGTCATGTGCAAAATCACTGCAAGTCACTTCCATGGTTCCACCTTGATCGAAAAGCCCTTGCTCCAGCATATAGAGTTTGACATACATTTGACATACCCTCTCTTGGTCCCTCAGCCGTAGAAGCTGCTTCCATTGCTGCAGAAATGCAAGAATTCAGAAACCAAATCAGCTGCTTACCAATGACAAGGAGCGACAAGGAGCCCTAACCCAACCCAAACAACAATAACTTATCATCAGTAGCTCCATAACTATCGGAGAAAAGCACAAAAACTGTAAGAGACGATGGAGTTGTTACTCGAACAAAAAACCTCTGTTTATTGAGCACATATAACATCATCATCATTAAAAAAGAGGTGAAGTTTTCATCCACATCACATTTGTCATCATTAACCAATGAAAGAGTAAAACCAAGAAGCCATCATTCCTACCATTATCAACGGCTATCATAAGTAACAAACACACATGGACAAAACTATTAATAGAGATGAAGTTGTTACTCCAGAAAAACCCCTCTGTTTCTTGAGCACATATATCATTATCCAAGAAAAGTTGAAACCAAGAAGATGTCAATCATATCATTACTTTGCAAAGTGCAATATTTCCTCTATTCACAGATGACAACTGATAAATCACGGTTAAGCAGTGTACATGGGTGTACTACCTGGAATGTGGAAGCTCATGTAGGGAAAGACGCTTGCTTTGTCATCGAACACCTTCCTGACTCGCCCTGACTTGAGTTCAACCATGTAGACGCTAACAAATGTGCCCACAAAAATGACATCAGTGCCCTTTGCAAAGCCCGCCACAGATGCAGTGGGAAACCAACTAGGTTTGTCTCCGAATTGCGAGGCCGAGAGGGCGCCATCAAGAAACAAAGTATTGAGATCGACTACCCTGTGTTTTGCCCATCCGTTGGCTCCCTTGGGACCAGTTTTCCTCGACCACAGGGTTAAGATCGTGTCTTTCACACTAGCAAATGTCAGCCCACCGTCTTCCAGCTTCACGAGCCTCCCAAGGCACGAGGCCGGCGCCTCAAACACCGACAAGCGGGGCGTACCAAGTTTGTACTCGATGATGTGCTTGGTAAGTAGAGCCCTTCTCCCACAAGGACACTAGGCGACCTGTTGTTGTTGACATAGGCTCGAGGGTGGTGAACAGAGGTGAGATCACTCCACGCTCCACTCTCCGACGAGTAGAGGAGGGTGTCCGTGACCCCGTTCTGGTCGGTGGATAGGAAGGCCACACAAAAGGGCCCTCCTGGCAGAAAGAGTGGTCACAGCCTTCCACAGCACAGAGCACAGCCGCAGCGTAGTCCATGCACCAGTACTCCGGGTCCGGCGATGGGTGGGGCACTCGGCGCTGCTTGTTCGTCATGGGGTCCCAGACGACAAGGTCGACGGCGCCCTCGTCTTCGTCTTCGGGTTGGTGGTGACCAGGGCGCGCCCGTGTCGGCAGTCGACCACTTGCCAGCTGGGGAAGTCGGATCGGCAGGGTGGAAGACGGAGGTGGAAATAAATCGGGAGTAGCAGGGTCCTTCGCCGTTAAGGATTTGGTAGAAGCCCAGAAGGTGAGGTTTGCCGTGGAACTCGCGGTAGCGGTGGCGGAAGGGGCCGCCGGCGAGGAGGCTGCGCACGGGCTTGCTTATGAGGGAGGCGCGCACGAGGCACGCGGGTTCTTCTGGCGGGAGGCGGAGGAGGATCTCCTCGATGAGGTCGTTGATCAGCGACGACGGCGACATTGCCGCGGTGGAGGTGGAGGCGGAGGCGAGGGTTTTGGGTGGGGAATAGCGTAGAGCGCAAGGACGAAGCAGCGGTATTGCTAGGGTTTGTTTGTCTGTCTCGCTCGCTTGGCTCGGCCTGATTCAATCG
Organism: Poa pratensis; assembly: GCA_947311845.1. Classification (NCBI taxonomy): domain Eukaryota; kingdom Viridiplantae; phylum Streptophyta; class Magnoliopsida; order Poales; family Poaceae; genus Poa; species Poa pratensis. Next base: position 38,327,841 of record CAMZMU010000080.1, on the reverse strand, counting down.
GGACTGGGTATCTCTCACAGCCATGTTTTTTTTGAGAAGCTCTCTCACAGCCATGTGGGGGTGGGTAGGCATTACCTGGGCAAAGCTCGGGCCAGGCCGGGTTTTGGTCCGACCTGCAAACCAAGCCCAAGTCAGGAACCGGCCTAAGACATGTATATAAAGGCTAATTTGTAGTATTAAAAATGTTAAATATATCATTTTCGGAGTATAATAATACCCATTTTTCTGTAAAATACTAAAAATCATCATTTTTGATCTTTTGGGCCGGCCTTTGAGTGCACAAATGAAGCCCGAGCCCGGCCCGGTGTCCATGCCCAAGTTTCGGGCCGAGCTGCCCATGCCCAAGTTTAGTTGGCACGTCGAGGCAGTTTTTAGAGCATCGTCATGTCTCCCCTTCCCCTCTCTCCAGCTATAGCAAGTTGAGAGTCGCCACTGCCAACCCGGGCAAAACATTGGCTTTCTCGGCGGCGCTGCCTTCTGAAGATGGCTGAGGCGAGGTGCCAGCCAGAGTAGTGTGTATAGTGAGCTAGGTGTCGTCCCCATGTGGTGTTTGGGAGTGTAGAGTTCTATATCCTGTTGGCCAGATCTCATGCGGCCCGAGCCTCGTCTTTCTTGCCGCACTTCTTGGGTGGCGGTAAATGTTGCGTGTGAGGAGCGGAGTTGAGGGATCTCCGACAATAAGGCTGCGCTCTCATGCTTCTCTTTAGCGCATCGAGTTTGCTTGACTCCCTTTTCTTCCTTGTGGTGCTTCAATGGTTGGAGACGGTGTTGGAGAGAGGTGGGCGGAGCAACTTGCTCAATAAGCTCAATGAACCCTCACTGAGGTCAGTTCTGGCGGAGCTTTGGTCCTGCGTTGGCACTTCGTCTCGTCGTTGCGTTGGCGAAAGGTGGAGTGGGACGACCTTATTTTGAGCTACGTGGGGCTGCAAATTGTAGATCACCACATGGAAGCCATGGATTGCCGCCACGATCTTTGGCTGAGATGACAATCATTTCTGATGCCGATGACGCATCTCCTCATCCTCCAAGACAGAGGCATTTGTAAGGATTCCTAGCGGCGTGCTCCGTATTTCCACTCCCAAGTCGGTCTGTACCGATGAGGTGAAGGGGAATTTTTTGATTCTCCCATCACTAATCCTCAAAGACGGATGCCTTTTTAACCAGGAGTCGGTGTGTTCAATCAGGTCAAACGTTCTCCTTCTCCCATCACAAACGCACCCTACGGATCCTTCCTAGGCAGGTTGAACCTAATCATGACCACTCGCGCCTCATCCCTGACTCCAATCTTGCAACCATAGGCCCACGATTCCTCTATGCAAACCGAGCGATGTCCAGAATATCCACTCTAACTGATTACAAATGGAGGGAATCATGATTTATACCTTGTTAGCTTGAATGCATGGTCATCTACCACGTTGGAGAGATTACTTAACACACGATAGCTTGGATTAGGGGGTGGACGCACACGAGGATACACTAGTCGCCAAGCTCAATGTATGATGGAGACGGCGAGGGCGAGTGAAATGGCGAGTGAGCGAAGCCGAGAGTGACAACAAGCATGGTGGACAACAGAGGTGGTGCTAGCGAGTGAAATCACATACAAGTACTGAGAGCATTAGATGGACAATGAATCAGAGGTGAAGCACCACTGTTTGGTTTCCCGTCAGTACATGCTAGGGTGGCTGCTAATAGCATGCCACGCAAGTAGGCAAAGCAGTAGCGCGTGGAAGATATGAGTTCGAATTTGGAAGCAATGGCCGTCATTGCTTAATGCATCGACACAAAACCAGGGGAACAACAAATATATTAGGAAATGAATAAATCTATTGCTCATTTGAATGTGAATTAGGGGGAAAGATAACCCGGTAGGCCCAAGGACAGGGAAACTATGACTCGCCAGGAGGAAAGACTGGCGAGGCCCACCAGATCATCTTGGGCCGGGCTACATTGATGGACCGAGGAGTTTGTCGGTAACCTGGTGTAAACAAGGGAGGTTCTAGAAGACCCGAAGGCGGTATGCGAGACTTGGAGGCCAAGATAGATGAGCTAGACTTTGGTTAGGACTCCGAGTTCGGGTGTGACCCGGCCTTACCTTGTAATCGACCAGGAGACCCGGGTATCTATATAAACCGGCTCCTGTGACATAGAACAGGACGAACTTTAGAGAGACTTTAGACATACAAGCTTACAACGAGAGAACCCTTGTAACCTAGACTCGGAACCCGTCGGTGTTGTTATCCACCGGGTGATCGAGATCGATATGAGAATAGAGAAACACCAGGCTGGAAGTAGGTCTTTATCTCCTATGGAGAGGCTGAACCAGGATACATCCTTTTTCCCTAGCGAGCTAAACAATCTCCCGAACGCTATGACTGCCTTGCCTCCAATCTCAAGTTACCACCCGGTAACACCTATCGTGACAAAACCACGACAGTTGGCGCCCACCGTGGGGCAAGCGTCAAAAAGTGTTATCATCACGGGAGAAGCTTTGCGAGGCATGCAGAACCTGGCCATCGGCCGGGTCATCATCAATCTACAAGGAGAACACATCGTGGACGATTCCGGGTGGAGCCTGGAGTCAGATTCACTGGAGACCGGCTCAGTCGTCCCAATCGGGCGGATCAACGTCTTCGTGGCGATGTTAGGTATATCAAAACCCGCCCTGCAATTTTCTGATTCTGTATCTGAATCAGGAACCACCGTTCACTCGGATGGAGAGGAGTCTGTTGGGATGACAGAGATCGATTCAGGAAACGCACGCAGGGAGCCGGGTCAGAAGAGTAGGCTTGGGTTCCACGTGGCTATATCAATGATGATACATAATCAATCTTCGAATTGTTTGAGGATCGCTATGGATACGCGGTAGAAGAGGAAGAGTACGAGTCAGAACCAGGTCCGGTGCGCCGGGCTGAGGTCTACACCGCTCCAGCAATCAACATAGAACCAGTCCCAACAACAGCTTTGGCGGTAGTAACCCAGCCGGGTCAAGCGGCACCAGGTTTGGCGATCAGAGAACCAGTTATCCAGGAGCAACAGCAGGTTAGAGTAGATGGAGAACGTGCATCAGTTAGTACCGAGTCAGAAATACTGCGGCATACAGAAACAGGTTTGGATTTTTGGCAAACAGGGCAACGGGTCAAGGAACATCAGCTTTACCTAACCCGCCCCGGCGTGATTCGTAAGTGACCTGCCCATTGTTCCAGCAGCAACAGCAAACCCTGTGACCCCAGCAGCGGCAGCAGCGCAAGTCAGGGCAACAGACCCGGCTCGCATCACTTACGAGCAGCAGATGGCGTCGTTACAATGGCGTTTTGATCAGCAAGCGGCGCTGCAGCGGCAGTTGGATCAGCAGGACGAGTTTTTACGACAAGCGGCGACAGCGTTAGAAAATAGATCCAGAGAACAGCAACAGAGACAACAGAGTTTGATTGGCCGTGGTGGTCACATTAACCCGACTAATCTATTCCAGACGCCGCAGGATCAGTTGATTATGGGAACACCTGTAGTTCAAGCTGCAGGACAGGCGGTGGCTGACCCACCGGCTCCAGCGCAAGCTGGGTCACCAGTTGTACCAACCGGAGGAGCCGGCAGAGATATTGAAGCTATGCCACCACCACAACCCAGATTTCACACGCCAGCGGGTCATTACAGTAACCCGGCTGACAATGTATATGCAGCTACAGTTGCACTAGATCGTATTCCATTGGGCGATTCACCTGCAGAGATAGAAGCAAGACGTGCCATTGATATGCTACGAACGGCCGTAGCCCAGCAAGCAAATTACTCGCATCGAAAAAGCACATTACATTCAACATCTTTTCACAGCCGTCGTACCAGGAGTCGTCACGGCGAGTCACCAAGGCTAGCCGGGTTAGCAGCCACAGGGCAGCAGGATCCGGCGGGTCAGCAAAATCAAGTACCACAGCAACAACCGAGACAGGTGGCTCCAGCAGCATCAAGACCTCAGGCCATAGTTGATAGCTCCAGTGCGAGGCGCGCAGCAAATGTACAACCCGCCGTGGTACCTGCCGGAGGAGCCGGAGAAATCCCACGGGCGGGTTCAGTATCTAATCAGCAAGTAGCAAGGGCGGGACATGTTGAAGTAGCATCAACAATGGCGGGTCCCAAGTGCCTCATCGATTCCATCAGATCAGAGCCATACCCAGATAGGTTCAAAGAACCTAGTAAAATTTCAAATTATGATCCTAGCATAGATCCTGAGACATGGATAAATAGTTACGAGATGGCTATGAGTATCCGTAATGCATCTGAAAATATTTGTGCAAAGTTTATGTATCTAATGATGAGTGAAGGTGCAGCGAAGCTATGGTTCAACACTATACCAGAGAAGTCTATCAGTTCCTGGAGTCAGCTCAGGGCGGCTTTCATCAAGAACTTCCATGGGACGTGCAAGAGGTTGTACACAATTGAGGACCTAGATCGGTGTGTACACAGGAAGGGCGAGTCAGCACGCAATTGGATGCGCCGGATCACAGAGATCCTCCACTCTTCCACTAATATTTGCCAACCAGCGCGATGTCTACGTTGGAGAAAAATTGCAGATATGACCCGGTTGTTCAGAAAATGAGTCGCATGAGGAACAGCCCAGGAGCAAATGATATAACCATGGGAGAAGTGTTGGACACAGCCAACAAGCATGCTTACACAGATAAAACCAAGGATGAAACTGAGGAAGATAAAGGAAAGGGTAATGTGAACAATGGAGAAAAACAACAAACAACAACAACAACAACAACAACAGCAACAACAACTATCACAAGAGGCCACACGCAGAGGACAACTCAGATCTAGTTGCAAACGCAAATACCGGGTCAGCGAGACCCAGAACAGATGGAAATTTTAGAGGGAACAACTACAATGGAGGCAACAATAACCGTGGGCCACCGCGTCCCCCGGGTCACTTTGATCCGATGAAGATGCCGTGCCCGCGTCACAGTCGCGATGGCAAACCCGCCAATCACTCCTTGGAGCAGTGCGTGGATCTGCAGAGATGGAAGAACATGGAAATCCAGAGGGTAATGCGCGGTGCAGGAAACGGTGGAGGACCCGGCCGTGGAGGTAACCCGGCTAATGGTCCCGCGCCCAATGCTAATTCAGAAGTCGGCAACCCTGACAACAACCAGAACAGAGAAAATCAAGGGGGTTATCAGGAAAACCCGAAGCGTCTTGGCGGGTATCATGTTCATACACTCAATACATCAAAGAGAGAGAAAAAGTTGCTTCAGCGTGCAGTTAACATGGTTTCATCGGCATTACCGAAATATTTGAAGTACTTAGAAGTTCCAGTAACATGGAGTAGAGAGGATCACCCGCCCAATATTGAGACACCGGGTCTCCTTGCCTTGGTGGTCGCACCTCAGGTGGCGGTTATGTTCTGAACAAAGTTTTGATGGATGGAGGCAGTGATATCAACATCTTGTACTATGAGACGTTCCTGCATATGAATCTCAAAAAGTCACAGTTGCAGCCGACCAACACCATATTTCATGGGATAGTACCGGGGAAGTCACATAGCCCGGAGGAAAAAATAACACTTGATGTTGCGTTTAGTGAGTCCAAGCACAAGTTTCGCATGGAGAAAGTTACTTTCAAAGTTGTGAAGTTGGAGAGCCCGTATCATGCTCTCTTCGGAAGACCGGCCTTGCCAAATTCATGGCCAGGCCCTGTTACGTGTATCTACAGTTGAAAATCCCAAGCTCAAATGGAGTTATCACTATTCATGGAAGCCGGGATATGGCGGCTGAGTGTGACAATGGCGACGCAGCTTTGGCAGAACGAGCATGTGCAAAGGAGGAGCTGCAGTACTACACGTCTCAGGTAGACCCGGCTGATAGAACCGTGTTACAGAGAACCACGGCTGAAGAGAAAGAAAAGTTCAAACCCACCCAAGATACTAAGATGGTTGATTTCACACCCGGCGATTCTTCCAAGCAGTTCGCCATGGGGTCCAATTTATCTGACAAATAGGAAAGCGCGCTCATCGAGTTCATCCGTGAGAACAGGGACATTTTTGCATGGACACCTAGTGACATGCCTGCGTACCTGCTGAACTCGCTGAGCACAAGTTACATGTTAACCCGGGTGCAAAACCCTCAAACAAGGTTTGCGCAGATTGAATGAGGAAAGGAGAAAGATTGTGGGAAAAGAGTAGCCCGGCTCTTGGCCGCGGGCTTTATCATGGAGGTTTTCCACCCAAGTGGTTGGCTAACCCGGTACTTGTGTTGAAGAAAAATAATGAATGGCGGATGTGCATAGACTACACCAGTTTGAATAAGGTTTGTCCCAAAGATCCTTTTGCGTTACCTCGTATTGATCAGATTATAGATGCAGTTGCAGGCAGCGAGCTCTTGTGTTTTTTGGATGCATATTCGGGTTACAATCAGATCAAGCTCAATGAGGAGGATTGGGAAAAGACAGCTTTCATAACCCCTTTTGGGGCGTATTGCTACAAAAATATGACCTTTGGTTTGAAGAACGCAGGGCGACTTACCAGAGGTGCATTCAGAACTGTTTTGCGAAGCAGATTGGCCGCAATGTGCATGCTTATGTTGATGATGTAGTAATCAAGTCAGAGAAAGCCGGGTCACTCATTGATGACTTGAGGGAAACTTTTGCTAATCTGAGGAAGTATAAGATGAAGCTCAATCCCACCAAGTGTGTGTTTGGAGTTCCAGCGGGGATGCTGCTCGGTTACATTGTGTCACAGCGTGGAATCGAGGCTAACCCGGCAAAAATCAAAGCTATACAGAGTTTGAAGAAGCCAAAGGAGCTGGCTGATGTTCAGAAGCTTACGGGATGCATTGCAGCCCTAAGCCGGTTTATTTCAAGGTTAGAAGAGAAAGCAATACCACTTTACCGGCTCTTGAAGAAATCAGATAAGTTTGTGTGGGACAAAGAAGCAGATGATGCTTTTGAGTTGTTGAAGCAAACATTGGTAGAGGCGCCAATCTTGGCGGCTCCTGCCCCAAAGGAACCTTTGTTGCTATACGTTACAGCAGGACCACGTGCAGTGAGTGCCGTGGTGGTAGTAGAAAGAAAAGAGGAAGGAAAAGAACACCCGGTCCAGAGGCCGGTTTACTATGTTAGTGAAGTGCTTTCAGAAACCAAGCAGAGGTATCCACATTGGCAGAAACTTGTTTTCGGCGTTTTTATGGCGACCCGGAAATTGAAGCATTACTTCTTGGAGCACCCATTCAGAGTTGTTAGTTCGATCCCGCTAGCAGAAATTATCAGAAACTCAGATGCAACGGGACGGATCGCCAAGTGGGCGATAGAGATGGGTGATTATCACATCAGTTATGAGCCACGCACTGCTATCAAGTCTCAGGCCTTGGTAGATTTTGTTAATGATTGGACAGAGTTAAGCATGCCACAGCAAACACCCAGCACCAAAAACTGGGTCATGCATTTTGACGGGTCAAAGCAGCTCGAAGGATCAGGAGCCCGCGTGGTGCTCACATCACCAAGAGGTGAAAAGTTGAATATGTTTTGCAAATTCACTTTGATTGCTCCAATAATGTGGCAGAGTATGAGGCCCTACTTCACGGGTTACGTATGGCAAAGGAGATGAATATCAAGTGCATTCATTGTTTTGGAGACTCGGACCTCGTTTCCCAGCAGGTGTCTGGAACTTGGGACCGCAAAGATGCAAATATGGCGGCTTATAGAAGAGAAGTAGACAAGGTAGCCGGGTTCTTTTCTGGCTATCAGGTGGATCACATCGATCGCAGGAAAAATGAGGCAGCAGATGCTTTGTCGAGTCTCGGCTCACGCAGAGAGCCGGTTCCACCAAATGTTTTCTTGGATGAGCTATGGAACCCATCAGTCAAAATAGAAGCAGAAGAGGATCTGGGATGCCCGGATCAAGTTTCAGATTTAGTTGTTGATGTGCATGAAAGACCAGAGTGGACTGAGCCATACATCGCTTATCTCCTGCGAGGCGAGTTACCAGTGCAAGAAGTCATAGCCCGGCAAATTGTGCGTCGGGCCAAGTCATATGTGGTCATTGGCACAGAGCTGTTTAAGAGAAGTTCTTCAGGGGTGTTCCAACGTTGCGTTTCCCCTGAGGAGGGACAGAAGATTCTCAGAGAAATACATGAGGGAGACTGCGGTCATCATGCTTCGACCCGGTCTTTGGTAGCAAAAGCTTTCAGACACGGATTTTTCTGGTTAACTGCCCTGGCAGACGCGGAATATTTGGTCCAGAGATGTGATGGATGTCAAAGATATGCCAGGCAAGCTCATGTGCCGGCTCAGGAGTTAAGAACAATACCAATCACGTGGCCTTTTGCAGTATGGGGTCTTGATATGGTGGGTCCCTTTCAGATGTCTCCATGTAAGAAAACACACCTCTTAGTCGCCATAGATAAATTCACCAAGTGGGTTGAGGTTATGCCAGTTACAAATTGCGAGGCAATCACAGTGGTAAATTCTTGGAGCGGATCATATACGCTTTGGCTATCCACATAGTATCATCACAGATAATGGGACAAACATGTCCCTTGGCGAGACAGAGATATTTTGTGCTGAGAAGGGCATACGCTTGGATGTTGCGTCAGTTTCTCACCCACAGGCCAACGGTCAAGTAGAGAGAGCAAACCAAGAATTGCTCCGTGGTCTGAAACCAAGACTCCGGGTTCCATGCAAGAGAGCAGCAGGAGCTTGGGTAGAAGAACTGCCATCAGTTGTGTGGGGTATCAATACCACACCAAATAGATCAACCAAGCAGACACGGTTTTCCTGGTGTATGGAGCAGAAGCTGTTTTACCAACTGACATTATACATGACTCGCCGCGAGTGGCGGCTTACGTTGAGGTTGAGAACGAGCAAACCCGGCAAGATGCAGTTGATCTGTTAGAAGAAGAAAGGGAACGAGTCCTGGAGAGGTCAGCAATTTATCAGCAAGATTTGCGGCGCTATCATGCTCGCTGGGTCAGAACGAGAACTTTTCAAGAGGGCGACCTAGTTTTGCGATTGACACAATCACAGGCTGGGATGCACAAGCTGTCACCTCCATGGGAAGGACCTTTTATCATAAGTCGGAAATTGCACAACGGGTCATATTACTTGGTTGATGCTAGAGAGCAAAGTGACTGGGTGAACGATACTGATCACAGCACCAAAGCATTGGAGGAAAGGAACAGGCTCAGAATTGAGTTTACAAAGATGTAACACACGATGTAAAAAGACAGCAGGTTTCAGACGCACTCTTTTCCTTACCAGGGTACCTAAGGGGACTGGAAGGTTTTTAATGAGGCGGCTTGCTGATCTAATATATGAATAAAGATATATGTGCCCAAAGAATCAGCTTTTTCATGCATTTACTTTACAGTTTTTCATTTATTTCTGTTCAATTTCATCATATTTATAACAATGAGCCGGAAACTCCTGAAAGAGGAGACCCGCTATTGCATTATCTTACTAAGAACAATGAGCCGGAAACTCTAAAAGAACAGAGACCCGCCATTGTATATTTTGGTCTTAGGGGCTGTTTGCTTCATGAAAGCACAGCTTCAAACCTAATGACCCGGCCATGATGCCACTTTGGTCATGGGGGCTGATTATCTTTAAGGTACAGCTGCAATCCCATAACCCGGCTAATTTTTAAGCCATTATTTTCTTGTCTATCTTACTTAAGCTTGATGTGACTCACGATTGTATGGCCTGTTTGTTCTCCTGTAATTTCAATCAGTTATGATGCCCATGGGGACTTAACTGACACTGTTTTTACAGAGTGAGATGCAACAGTGAGAATCCATGCGAAAGCCGGCTTATAGTTAAAGATAAACAAAAGGGTCATCTAAACCACTGAATTTTGCAGAGCTAACATATAAGAATTTTTTGTTACATCTCATGCAAATTCACAAGGTGTACAGGCACACCATCAAAAGAATATTGTACCAGGCATAAGTTATTACATAAAACGCCACAAGGGCCGAATAAGACATTGTTTTTATGCAGAAGTTAATCTGCCGGAGAAAACGTTCACTGGTCAGGAACTGGCGTAGTAGCAGGAGCCTTTGCCGGGTCATCAGCTGTTGGCTCTATGGAAGGAACAGCGGCCGGCTCTGGCTCAGGAACAGAACTTGTGGTCTCTTCTGTTTGGCTCGCCGGGTTTCCCTTTGAAGCTCCTGCCGGGTCAGTCACCACTTGAGTTGATTTCTGAGTCTTGGGGGCTTCCTTTGATTTGGTCTTGCTAGAGCCTTCCCCAGTGCTTACAACACTTGGCTTGGACTGCCAGCAAATTGCGTTCAGCTTATACCCAACAATCTCATTATCATCTACACTTGGACGGCTAGGAGGGGGCATAGCTGGTGTCCCTGACCCGGCAACAGCAGAAGCAGTCCCTTGCTCAGATATTTTGGGAGGTACCACAATTGCTGGTTCCGGCTCTGGGGATGCGACCTGCCAGGCCTTCTTGTCAAAGTTGGGTTGAAAAATGTCTAATCTGAGACCTTCAACAATTGTTGTGGCAGGATACCGGATCATCTTATCAATTTGAGCAAAGGACTTATCATCAAAGCGTGAGCCATCCAAGTTGAATTCTGGGAATCCTTCGGCAAGTTTAGCCAGGTCAATATCTGGGTAATGAGATTTGGCCAACGCAAGAGTGCGCATGGCACCCTTGCGACAGCAAGATATCTTCCAGCGAGAAAACCATTCAGGAATGGTGGAGAGATGGCTCAGAAAATTCCTCAATGATTTGGGCGGCTCATCTGTTCCACGGGCTGCAGCAATTGCTCGCCCGGCTCCATAGTACAGCTGTTGTACCAAAGCCATTACACTCCGTATTTGTGTTTCAGTGTTTTCCAAGTTCAGATGGTTCCGGGTTCCTGCAAAAGTATTTAACAAGGTTATTCATGAGTATGATAAAAAAAAGTATACAGACTCAGGCAAGAGAAAAGATAAAAGATTCATACCCCAGATTGCCTTGACAAGATCACCCAGTAGGTCAGTGAAAGACTTGAGGGCTTTCTCTGCCTCAGCTAATTTTTTCTCGGCTGACTCCAGCCGGGTCTTCCAAGTTTCTTCAAGCTTCTCCACTTCCTTCTTCAGAGATAAATTTTCTTCTGTTGAGTTGGATAGGGAGGCTTCCGGTTCTTTGAGCTTTTTCTCCATTTCAGACTTTAGCCGGGTCTCACTGGCAAGTTGCTCAGTGAGCCGGCTAATCTCTTCAGCAACATGAGAGGTGTTTTGCTGTTACAGATATGAATAATAAAGTTATTAGCACCTCAAGTTACTGATATAGATGCAAACTAGAACTTGGGGGCTGCAAATAGTAAAGAGGTAATAGTGGAAGAGAATTTTAGTCCCGAGTTGCTGCGGGCATACAACCCGGCACTTAGGGGCTACTCAGTTGAAGATTTTTGTCAAATGGAAATTTAAAGTGAAAGGTGATATTTTTAGTCCCAGGTTGCTGCAGGCATACAACCCGACACTTAGGGGCTACTCAGTGGAAAGTTTAAAGTCTACAAATGAAAATTTAGTCCCAGGTTGCTGCAGGCTTGCAACCCGGCACTTGAGGGCTACAGTTTGACATTTAAAACAGCTACAGTTTGAAGTTATATACAGTGTGTTGTGAAATATTTTTTGGCTACGTTGTTTTAGAACAAGCTCCAAGCTCATCAACAAGTGATAAACTTAGAGCTTGGGGGCTACTGCATAAATATATTTAAAGAAGTAAGGGAAATTACCTCATGGCGTTTTTGGATGGTGGAGATGAAGCTGTCCTCAATACCCCGGTGTTGTGAAACCCGGGAAAAGTACTCAGAAAGCAGAGCAGGAAGTTCCAGGCTGTCCAAGGCCGGCATTCCAGAATAAATAACCGGGTCTTTGCCACGGTTTCCAGCTTCAGTCTTCTCCTCTGGCTCTATAATCTTGGCAATAGTAGTGGAGGGCCCATCTTGGACAATTTTTCGTGATCCCAACACTTGCACTTCCTCAGTATCTTTGGTGACAGTGTTGGGGGAGTTGGTGGCAGACTTGGCCGGCGATGCCGGGTTATTGGTTCCGATAGAAGGGCTTGGAGGAGTTGGTGCTTGAGGCTCCACTTCCATTGCTGCCGGCTCAGATACAGTTGGACCTTGAGCCGTAGCCTCTTGAACAACAGGCTCGCTCAAGGCCGGGTCAGAAGAGGGAGGTGGCTCCAATAGCGTTGCCCTGGCACTGTACAATGCAAATTTATGAGAAAAGTGATTCAAGAAAAAGTAGTAAGAAGTATTTGCACAGGAAAAGAAAAAACATACCCAATGTTGATCTGGATGTCATCAGGCAGGTGCGCCACGCTCTCATCTGAAGAAGCTGACAAAGATTGGGACTTAGAGACCCGGATTTTGCCAGCAAAACTAGACGAGGATTTTGAGGCACCAATCATGGAGACAGCTTTACGAAGTGAAGTGTTGTAGGGGATACCTCCACTAAGGGAATCACAGGTTGAGGTATACCGGGTCTTCCTCTTCTTGTTGGCCTCTTCCTCTTCTTCCTGTGGTTGCTCTTCAGGTTGAGATTTGTTCATCACATAATTATAGAAGCGAGAGCGTGGCACCTTTGCAATTGCGGCGCGAGTTCTTTTGGAACTCGGAGCTTGAGCAGGAGGGGGTTGAGCAGCTTGTTGACCCGGCATTTCAACAGCATCCGGGTCATCTTGTCCTGAGAGAGAAGTTGGCGAGTTATCAGTAGAAGGGTTCATTTGAACCGGGTCATTGTCAATAATTTCAATAAAGAGCCGGCCAAGAGAATCTAGCTCACCATCATCTTCGTTATCTTTGTCAGTCTCTGTTTCCTCATCGTCAGAAGAGGAAATAGAGGTAAAATCTACATACCACCCTGCTTGGTCCTAATCAAGGAAAAAATAGAGAGTTAAAGAATTATAGACAAGTGGTTAGTTGCTTTAAAATAAAGGAGTAAGGTTGGAAAATTACTGAAGGTGGCAGGTTCTTGGCACTAAAAGGGGCAAGCCCGGTCAGTGCAATCTTTTCCTTGGTCTCGCCAAGAAGTTGCTTGGCATTCTTCACCAGTTGCTCATCAGTGAGAGTGATCTCAGAGTATCGCATATCATCAGTTGGCTCACCAGTGTATTCATGGAAGAGCCGGGTCCTGATTGAGAGTGGCTGGATAAACCAACCTACCGAGCACTTGACGGGGTCAGTTCCGTCCAAGCCGTCGGCAAGCACAGCTTTAGCCCGGCGAACCAGGCTCTCAACTTCGAGCCGGGCAGGAGCATCAGTAGCCCGGCTATTCATCTTGGCATTGTATTTTAATGGAGAGTTTGGAAGGCCGGGTAACGAGCCTCGTCCTTCAAAGGAGAGGTGTCCTTGCAGTAAAATATGTGTTTTGCCATCCTTTGGGATGGCTGGCTAAGAGAAGAGCCGGGAAGTAAGTGCTGGCATCTTTTCTGCGTTGGATAGAAACCCCTCCGTATGGCCCTAGGGCTTGGTTTTTGTGGTTTTGGGGGTTGCAGTAAAAGATTTCTAGGAATAAAGCTAAGCTGGGAGGAACTTGGAGGTAGTCTTCACAAAAGACTACGAAGTTGCTGATATTCAGAATAGAATTGGGCGCTATGTCTAAAGGAGTGAGGCCGTAATATGACATGACCCGGCGAAAAAATAGAGAACCCGGCGGACGAAGCCCCCGGGTTACGTGATCAAGAAGTACCACAATCTCATTTTCTTTTGGCTTGGGATGGATCTCCTCGCCTGCCGCGTGCCATTGGATCTCGTCCTTCGGCGGGAGCTCGCCATAGCCCACATATTTTTGGAGAGTAGCTTCTGTCACGGTGGACTTGGTCTAGTTCACCGCTGCCGGAGTTGTGGGCGCGGTGGAGCTAGATGCGCCGCCGACAGATTTCTTCAATCCCCTCGCCGTAGTCTTTTTCCCCATTGTTGAGAGCTCGAGAAAGCTAAAAAGACCAGGGTTCAATGAGAATAGATCTAGATCAAGAAAGACATGGAGATGAGCAGAAAAGTGGTGCGGAGTACAAACAAATGAGATCTACACTAAAAGGAAGAGCGATTGTACCTAGTTTGAGGAGATGCGGCTGGATTGAACTTCGGGTGTTCAAAAACTCGCGTCTAGGGTTCTTGAGTTCTCTGTCTCGAGGTTGAAGACGAAGTGGCCGCTGAACGAGGAAAGTGAATGCATTTACCCTGGGTCCCACTATTTATAACTGCGGCCAAAGTTGACCTAGTGGTAAAATGGTAAAAAGAAGAGAGACAAGATAAGATAAGATAAGATAAGGAATGTTGACCGACTGAGATTCAGGGGAGAATATTCTCTGACAAGTTTGACCAATGTTCCGGAAAGCGCGGAACCGGGTTATGAAAGAAACTATGAGCAAAAGCCAGCTGAAGCAAAAGGAAGCAATGTAACCCGGCATATTATTCTGTTAATCAGTTTTTTATTTTAGGAGGATAATTTAAACTACAAGGATGGCGGCTCTTCTCCAAAAGCTTTGGTCATAGGTTGAAGAAGCGCGCCAACTTGGAGTTCAAATCATCCTAGGGACTACTGTTGGGGGAAAGATAACCCGGTAGGCCCAAGGACAGGGAAACTATGACTCGCCAGGAGGAAAGACTGGCGAGGCCCACCAGATCATCTTGGGCCGAGCTACATTGATGGACCGAGGAGTTTGTCGGTAACCCGGTGAAAACAAGGGAGGTTCTAGAAGACCCGAAGGCGGTATGCGAGACTTGGAGGTCAAGATAGATGAGCTAGACTTTGGTTAGGACTCCGAGTTCGGGTGTGACCTGGCCTTACCTTGTAATCGACCAGGAGACCCGGGTATTTATACAAACCGGCTCCTGGGACATAGAACAGGACGAACTTTAGAGAGACTTTAGACATACAAGCTTACAACGAGAGAACCCTTGTAACCTAGACTCGGAACCCGCCGGTGTTATCATCCACCAGGTGATCGAGATCGATATGAGAATAGAGAAACACCAGGCTGGAAGTAGGTCTTTATCTCCTATGGAGAGGCTGAACCAGGATACATCCTTTTTCCCTAGCCAGCTAAACAATCTCCCGAACGCTATGACTGCCTTGCCTCCAATCTCAAGTTACCACCCGGTAACACCTGCCGTGACAAAACCACGACAAAACCCTTTGGTATCTCTACTATGAAATATAAAAATGGTCACTTGCATGAAAATATTTCAGTACATTGTCCAGTAATATGTATTTTCTCCTTTCCATATTAGTTGTTGCTGAAACCAATATATTTAGCACTGAAATAGTCTAGATATATCCGTTTTAGCGACAACTAGTGACAAATTATGAGAATGCAAGAAAATCATTTAGAGATTTTACTGAGATTCATTAGGGTATAGGTAGCGTTGGAAGGATGTGCACTCTGGCATAGAACTCTTGTCTTTGTGGACACGGCGTTTCGGGTCATAGGTATAGATTGATACGTCCAAAACATATCTACTTTTCCAAACACTTTTGCTGTCGTTTTTCCTCTAATTTGCAAGATTTGAATGGAACTAGTGCGGACTAATGTTGTTTTCAGCAGAATTGCCTTGATGTCCTGTTTTTGTGCAGAAATCGAAGTTCTCGGAAAAATCTGGAAAAATTCCAGAAATTCTTATTTGCTAGAAGACTCACGGAGCCAGGAGGGGCCCACAGACCCCAGACGCCACCTGGCTGCGGTCCAGGCTAGACCGCGCCTGGGCCCACCTGGCCACCTCGTGGCTGGGTCGGTGACGCCCTTTGGCCTATTTATTTCTCCCGACTAAAAACGCGGGAACCCCCGATCATATTTTCCAGAAGAACTCCCCTCTGTAGGCTAAGGGGATGTTAGAGATTGGATGAGATTGTACATGTAATAAGATGTCAGATCATTAGGGCATGATGCCTAGTATTTGTATGTGTGCTATTTATCGTTGTTGCAACTTGGTGTGCTTAATGCTTGACACTTAGGACCCGAGTCCCATGTTTTTTAGATCTGAACATGTTTTGTTTGCATGAATATTATTGTTTTGGATCTTATCTACAAGTTGTAAGCACCTGTTATTGTCCGGAACCCGATGCCTCATAGTGACAGCATTTGGGATAACAAGAGGGGATGGCTTTGACTTGAGGATCACATGCATTCACGGACTGTTAATTCTTTGTTCCGGTGCTCTATTAAAAGGAGTACCTTAATTACCATTTAGGTTCCATGATTGGCCCCGCTGAAACGGGATGGTTCGACAAAATATGTCATGCAAGATTCTTATTACAAGCACGTACGACTAAATACGGAATACATGCCTATGTTTATATTAGTACATGGATACTTTATTATTGTTTATCCGCATATTCCCCTGTGTTATGATTATTTCATGAATTATCTCATCCATGCAACGCCCGCTTTATACATCCCCATGCCTACGGTACTTTAGTCCTGATGTTTACTACAATCGCCATTACTGTTGTTTTTGCGTTACTGTTGTTGTTACTTTATTACTGCTGCCATTATATTACTGTTGCTATTGATAAATTGTGCCAAGCAAGATTACTTTCAGGTGTGGCTGAGATGACAATTCAGCTGCTAAGGCTTATAAATATTCTTTGGCTCTACTTGTGTCCAATCAATAAATATGGGTTTTACTTCCCTCGAAAACTGTTGCGATCCTCTACACTTGTGGGTCATCAAGACTATTTTCTGGCGCCGTTGCCGGGGAGCATAGCTTTATTTATAAGCTCACCAAGAGGTCATATTTTTCGCTACAATTTATTCATTATGGGAAAAACTCGTGACCAAAAGGTTACTATATTGCCTTCCACTACAAGGAAAGGTACAACTCTGAACAGTTCCGTTGCTCTTGATTCACCGTCTGTTATAAGTCAGCTTGTTACACCACCACCTTCACACACTTCACATGCTACATCTACTGAGTCTGATATTGTTTCTAACGATTATGATGATGCTTCTGCTATTCTTGATGAAGGTAGTTCGCTTAGTTTGTTTCTTGGTTATCATATTGTAAATCTAAAGAAATTGAAAATGCTAAAATTTCTGATGAACACCTTGTTACACCTGTTGATTTACCTAAGCCAAGAACCTATGGTAGAGATTATCCCGAGGGAGCTTATGTTGAATTTAATGATGAATTTATTGGAGAATACATGGGGTAGTGATACTTCTGATCCTGACGCACTAAAAAAGCTTCTTGAAAAACATGCCATGAATTATAAAAATACTCCTGGTCCTGAATTTGCTACTTCACCTATAAGCATTAAAGATGAAGATTTTGATTTTTCTGTTGATCTTTCACTTATTCCGACTGTTGAAAATGAACCTTTTTGCGGAAAAGAAAGTGATAATGCTATAGAACACATGAGGAAACTCTCTACTTTGAGTATGTTATTTTCTGATGACAAGAAAAAACAAGGTTACTATATAACAAAATTGTTTCCTTTTTCATTAAAAGGGGATGCTAAATTTTGGTTTAATAATTTGGCTAGTGGATCTATTAAAAGCTTTAGTGACTTGGTAAAAGTCTTCTTTGAAAAATATTATCCTGCTCATGTGCAACATGCTTCTCTACAGAGAATTTATAATTTTAAACAATTTGAGAAAGAGTGTCTCCCCGAAGCTTGGGGGAGGTATTGTGCGTTACTCAGGGCTCGGCCTAGGCACATGATACCCTAGAATGAGCTTATGGATATATTTTATAATGGACTAACCGATGAATCTAGGACGTACCTAGATAGTTGTACTGGTTGTGTTTTCAGGAATAGAACTCCGGATGAAGCAGAAGAACTATTGGCTAAAATAAGCCAGAACCATAATGATTGGACCATTCCAGAGCCGCCACAAACACCATCACTAGTGCCAACTCCAACACCAAAGAAGACGGGTATCCACGTTCTGAATCCTGTGGGGACCCCGGACTAGCTATCCGAAATTCCCTTGTGCCTACAACATCAGCGATCCCATGATCAGTGTGTCGCTGAGCACAGTCAAACTTGTATCGAAGAACATCCATAAATACCGAATAAATATACTTACTTGATTGAAGTCATAAGCTTCAACAGGTACTTGCAGTGGAATCATCAAACAACGTGGAGCCCAAGTCATGTGCCAAAACCCTACAGGCAGCGCTGACAGGGAGACGGCCTAGTTCGCTCAGACGTCGATGAACTACTCATCTTTATTAAACTCCTCCTTCTTGAAGTCTGGCTAAGACAATAACCAGGACGAAACCAATATGAGTACGTTTGAATGTACTCGCAAGCTCTACCCAAAAACAAGCTAATAGATGCAAGTATGATGTTTGAGGCTGTGGTAGGAAGGCTATAATTAGGGCTCACTATCCACGGTAAATGGAAGATTTACCATGGTTGCTGTCATCTCTATATCTTTATTGAAAAAGATACTTCAAAAGATATATTTTTATAAAAAATAGTTTTCCTCTCGCAGATGTCACTTATCATTGAGGGTTTTAGTAACAGCTTTTCGAAAAATAGTTTTCCTTTGCAGAACTTCTTGGAGAAAAAACACTGTTAGGCTTATCATAACTCCGGTACCTCAAAGGTACATCATGTCCTTTCTAAGTACCTCCCAGGTACTACCTTGTTTTCCAACACTTTCCATTATCCATCATCCTTTTTGAAAACACCGACACAATGCTAGCTACATGGCCTTTCATCTGTCCTTACCCGCGGCGCGGCTATTTGAATAGTTTTGACTCTACAGAGTTTGTACACTTTCACCACAAGATCTAGTACATCCGCCGTGAATTAACCACGGACTGTCCTAGACAGCATGCACCCATCAGATGACTAATCCTAACTTCCTACCATGTCTATGCTAGTATGCGACTACCTCTTCAGTGGGTTTGTTCTCCCCGGCACCGAGTGAGCTAGCCGTATCGATCCGGTTATCCCTAGGCATCACACCGCCATGGCAGGAGACCCAACTGTTGCCACCGGGAGGTAAACTTAATCCTCCTCTTTGTATGTCCTATTTCTCTTTCCCGGCGACACTTCAGATTAAGGGACTTAAAAACCCTCTCGCTACTTGAGGTATAATCACATACTAATATAGACAAGCTTCCATTAAGCCCCGTGCCCATTTTGGAGTAATGTGGTTGTACGGTAAGGCTGTCCAGCGAAGACTAGGTTATGTGTCGTTTTTAGAAAAACACTTGTCCGATACTCCTGATCTCCATACCACCACTTAGGCAAGGTCCCACCTTCCTAAGAGGGTTTTTCATAAAACATTTTGTTTTTCCAAAAACAACACAGGGTGTCCAACCTAGAATTTTTAACTTGTTTGAAGCTAGTAGGTAGGTGTGTGGGTAGGGTATCTTATAATTTTTGCTACGGGTCTTGTCGTGGGGTTGTCACGGCAGATGTTACCATAGGGTAACTTGAGTTGTTGGGCCAGGCGAAACTAGTGTCTGGGAGTTTATTTAGCTCTGCGAGGACAAAGGATTTACCCAGGTTCGGCCTCTCCATTGGAGATAAAGACCTACTTCCTGCTATGCTATTATTGATCTCGATAACCCGGCTACGCCAACAGAGCCGGATCTCGATCTAGGTTACAGGGTGCGCTTGGTAGCGATGATCTCTCTGGTTCTCTCGCTAGTACAAACGTGTCTCGTAAAGGCTTCTCCTCCAACTATGACCGAGGAGCCCGCTTATATAGACGGCCGGGTCCCCTGGTTCGATACAAAGCAAAGCCGGGTTCCACCCGTAGTCGGAGTCCTACTCTACATCCTCTATTCTTCGTGTTCTCCAAGTCTTGTATTCCATAGCGCGTACCGCCTCCGGGTCTTCTAGAATCTTCTCCACCCAAGCCGGGTTACCGACAAGCTTGCTGGCCCATCGACGTAATCCGACCCATGGCACGGGCGGGCCACGCTTCCCTCTTCATGGGCCTACCGGGTTATTATCCCCCCATCAGTAGCCCCCAGGTTAACTTGGACGCCGGGTTTGGCGTGCTTCTCTTTAGCTTCAAGCTTCTATTTCTCAGGTGAAGCCGCCATTCTCGATGTTCAAGTTAACCCCCTGAAAAAATGAGAACAAACATACAAAAACTTAAATACCGGGTCACTTAGGCCTGCTCTCTTTGGCGGTCCATATTGTAACCCGGCTTAAGCATACCGGGTTCATACGCCTCCGGGTTTCACGCTCAACACTTAGCGAAAACTGCAGCCCAACTGCAAATCAATCCCCAGTCTATCTCAATCGCGATCTTATCAATTAATATCCCATAATTGTCTCATTCTGTTTGTCGTTGACCTTTGGTCAAAGATCCTTATCTCTTCAACTTTTTACCACAACACCCCTAGGGCTTTTTACTGCGCCTATAAGTATAGGGTTAGGATAAAACGCACTGTTACTTTCCCCATTCTTCTCCTTGGCCCGTTCATCTTCTTCCTCGCGCAGCCGCCGCAACACGTCTCAAAAATCGAGCTCCCAAATCCTAATAAAAAGCTTCGCATCACCATCAGTTCATCAAGCCGTGCTGCGCCCTCGATTCTGCGCTCAATCGTGTCCGCAACCGCTCCACATCTTCCTCTCCTCACATCCACCTCCATTGCTAGGGTTAGTTCATCTCTCTCATCGAGATTGGGCATCACCACAGCTCTGCGTCAATGGGGAAGGAGAAAGTGAAGTCTGGAGGTCCCAAGGCCACCAAGAAGGGCGCGAAGAAGCGAGCCAGCTCCAGCGCCGCCGCGGCAGCCGCTCCGATGAACTGGACCAGATCCTGCGCCACGGACATGACGCTGCAGACGTACGTGAACCGGGGCGAGCTTCCGCCCAAGAACGAGATCCACTGGTGCGCTCCTGGAGAGGAAACGCGTCCCAACCCCAAAGAAGGTGAAATCGTCGTCTTGCTCGACCATGTTTCCCGTGGTCTTCGCCCTCCAGGCTCTCTGTTTTTTCGCCAAGTCTTTAAGTACTACGGCCTTACCACTATGGATGTTGCTCCCAACTCTATTCTCAACATCAGTAACTTCGTAGTTTTCTGTGAAGATTATCTCCAGATGGCTCCTAGCCTTGAACTGTTTTTAGAAATCTTCTACTGCAACCCCTCTCACCAGAACAAGCCTCTTGGCCCTTACAGAGGTGTTTCCATCCAACGCCGGAGGGAATGCCATTTCCCGGCTCTCATTCTTGCCAGCCACCCAAAGGGGTGGCAAAACTCTTACTTCTACTGCAAGGACACCTCCCCTGCGTCAGATGAGGCCCGCTTCCCGGCCTTCAGAAACTCTCCGTTGGTCTATGATCCCAAAATGAATAGCTATGCCTGTGACGAAAACCGGGTCTTAGTTGAAGAGGTCCGCGTCCGGGCCAGAGCACTGCTCGCTCACGGCCTCCGCGGTACAGATCTAGTCAAGTGCTGGATCGGTTGGTTCATCCAACCACTTAGCATCAGGACCTGGTTATTCCACGAATACACCGGAGAGACAACTGACAGCATGCGTTACTCCGAGGTAACGCTCACTGATGATCAGATAGTGAAGAACGCCAAGAAACTGCTTGGCGAGACCAAGCATGACATTGCACTGACCGGGCTTGCCCCGTTCAGTGCCAAGAACAAACCACCCACTGTATGATACTCTCTTTTGCTTTCCATCTTGCTAACCCGGCTTTTCTCGCATGATACACTTATATGTTCATCTTTCTTCATTTCAGGACCCCGAGTGGCGGAAAGCTGATTATGCCCCTGTGTGTCCTCCTGACGATGAAGACACAGACGCGAGTGACGAAGAAGAAGAAGAAGAAGAAGAAATTGAGCTAGACTCAGCTGGCCGGCTCTTCCTCGACCTGGTTAACAGCGAAGCCACCGCTAAAGACCCCTCAACTGATAACCCGGCATTTATTGTTCCAGGACCCTCTGACCCGGCTACTGATGAAATGCCGGGTCCTCAAACTGCTGAACCTCCCACTCTCAAGAGGACTCGAGCTACTGTTGCAAAGGTGCCTTATTCTCGTCTTTCAAATTATGCAATGAACACATCTCAATCCCAAGCACACACACAGGCAAAGGAGCTTGAGAAGGAAACTGCAGCCAAGAAGAAACCTCGAACCCGGTCTGCTGCAAACCCGGGTTCTCTGAACACAGGTATCCCTCCATGCTCCTTAGCCAGTTGGGCCAAATCCATCCAGAAGACACACCCTTTAGCTGGCAAAATCCGGGCCGCTAAATCCTATTATTTGTCAGCTTCATCCTCGGGCAGTGTTAGCACACCCGAGGACTTCCAGATCAACACCG
The DNA here is from genome assembly GCA_947311845.1 of Poa pratensis. Taxonomy (NCBI): domain Eukaryota; kingdom Viridiplantae; phylum Streptophyta; class Magnoliopsida; order Poales; family Poaceae; genus Poa; species Poa pratensis. The sequence continues at coordinate 38,305,607 of CAMZMU010000080.1, read as the reverse complement.
GGTTAGAAAACTTACACACATTCTCCACACCTCTATTTTTCTGCCCTTTTTGACTAAACCACTATTCTTTGTTTCAGTGCCAGGGCCTTTGCAGATGAAGACCCGGACTCTCCTCCAGCGGCGTCTCCTCCTCCAGCAACAACAGAGCCTTCTCCTATGGAGGCACATATTGAAGAACCGGTGGACAGAGATGAGCCCATGAAGAATGTAACCCCCGTTGCTTCTCCAAAAAGCCCAATTGCTCCTGCGCCAGAGCCATCCCCAGCTGCTCACTCGCCCGGGCTAGGATCTGGCACCAAAGAGGATGAAGTGCAGGTCACTGGAACCCGGCACGTTCCTGTACAAGATGCCTCCGAAGTTCTAGCCAAGGTGCCAACTCCCGATGCTAAGCCGGGATCTCCTGCCAAAGGAAAGGACCCGGCTCCTTCGTCTGATTTGCCGGCTCTAGACTCCATGTCCGTCCCAGCCCTTTGCGATGAGTACTTCTCTCGCCTTGCTCAACACAAGAATCTGGAGACTGAACTGGTTGCCCTGATTCAGAAATGATACCAGGTACACGTTTTGTTTCTTGCCTTTACTTTTTCTTGCATAACTATACCCTTAGTAGCCCTCAAGCTCTAAGTTCATTACTTGTTGATGAGCTTGGTGCTTATAATATGAATACCTTTGATAAAAAACTTCAATCCTGTAGCCCCCAAGTGCCGGGTTGTCTGTTCACAGCAACCTGGGACTAAAAACTTCATCTTTTAAAACTTGTCACTCTTCATAGCGAAATTTAAACACTGTAGCCCCAAGTGCCGAGTTGCCTGCCTGCAGCAGCCTGGGACTAGAACATAGAAAATTTCAACTTTGCATGTGTAGCCCCCAAGTGCCGGGTTGCCTGCCTGCAGCAGCCTAGGACTACCATATGTTTATCTTGCTGTTTATGTACTGCTAAAAGCTTCGAACTTGTAGCCCCCAAGTTCCGGGTTAACTTGCCTGCGGTAACTTGGGACTAACATAAACCCTTTGTATTGCAACAGGAAGACCGCGCCAAATCCGAGGAAGAAATTACCTGGCTCAAAGGCATTATAAAAACTGAATCTGAAGCCCGGCTCACCAGTACTGAACAGCTGCAAGCTTTGGAGAAAAATGTCACGGAGCTGACCCAGGAGAACTCTGACCTCAAGAAAGAGCTGGATGAGCATGAAGAGCACTGGAAAGAACAACGCGCCAATCTCCAGAAGCAGCTAGATTCAGTCACCAATGAGCTAACCCGGCTGAAGAAAATGGTCACCTCCATGGTTGCCTCCTTAGTGGGTAAGCATCACTCCTTTGAATTCAAACTTTATTGAGCAAGTAGACCTGGATTTCAATTCTCACTACTATACTATCTTACCCAGGTCCTCGCGATGGAAACCTTCGCAAAACTACTGCGGAGAAAATCAAATGCATGTACACGCTGACACGCCAGCTGTACTTTGGCAGTGTGAGGTCATCAAGCAGCAAGGAACTGGGAGAACCCGCCAAGCGCGTACACTGAGGTGCTTGGGCATCTATCAACGATGCCCCAATGGATCCATCTCTTGAAGAAATCTGCTTGCAGGGCCGGGGTGATGCGAGGTCTTGCTTTGGCAAAGGCCTACCATCCCAATCTAAACCCGGCTCCTCTGAAGAATGGCTTTCCTCAGTACAACACTGATGGCATGGAGTTTGACAAGAAGAGCTACTCCCGGGTTGTGAAGCAAACCCGGCACGTTGCCACTATCATTGCAAGTAAGATGAAGCTCACCACACTGCAATATGGATACACCGAAGCCGATGAGGAGATCATGGACGATGAACCACAACGCATCGACCTCCTTCAAAGCTACAAGGATTCCATTGATCCAGAGAAGGTTGCTCCCAGTGCCTCCACTGCCCCAAGCTCTTCTACTCCAAGTGTTCCCCCTCCATCACGAGCTGCCGTTGAAGATGATGATGAAGCTACTTCCAATCACTTCAACAAGTCACCGGCGTGGAGACGGAGACCTCAAGACCCGGGCCAAGGCGACAAAGGAGATAGAAGCTGACCGGCGGCTGCCAAGGAGATGACCCGAAAACCACTGAGGAGCACCCAGCCAGCTCGCCACCCCGTGACCCGGCTCCTGAAGCCGAGGCTTGAAAAACTCATGCAGATGCTTTATCTCTGCAAAAAACAATCTCATTCGGCCCTTTGGGCAGTTTATTGTAATAACTTAGCACTTTTATCCCTTGCTTGCAGTGGTGTAGTAGTACACCTTTGAAACTTGCTTGAATCATTGAAACTTTTGCCTTATGATATCTGTCTGTCTTTGGTTTTGATGACCCTTTTGATTTCTTTAACTGTGAGTTGGCTTTCGCATGGATTCTCTGTCGCAACTTCTCTGATAAAAACAGGGTCAAACCAAGTCCCATTGGGCATCATGGTTGATTGAATTTTCAGGTGAGCAATCAGGCCATATAATTGCGAGTCACATCAAACTCAACAGCAAGATAACCAAGAATAAACTGGTGGCATAAAAGCCGGGTCTTGGGATTGCAGCTACAAACTATTCAAGTGAGAGCCCCCAAGACCCGGATCAATGTTTGTAAAGTAAAGGCTTCAACTATGCACATTACCCCATTGATCCATATACTAGTGTGACGCACTCAATGGGCATCTATCATAAAAAAACTTTGCAACTATACTACAACTTAACTATATCAAAAAATGGATAAAAGCTGTAAAACTAAACATGCATACTAAAAAGAAAATACTAAAGTAACAACTGAAACTTTCTCTACCGGGTCACAGAAAATTATGTGACCCGGGCAATCTCAAAGCCGGGTCTTGGATGAACAAACTATGTCACCTTAATGACAAGCCCCCAAGACCTGGCACATCATCAACTGCGCACCTTCAACTCAAATTTTCAGAGAATTACCGGCTTTCATAACAAAAACTGAAAAGTAAACTGAGAACACAAATTTCTGTTCAACCTTCACTTTATTGATAGAAAAGGTTAGGTCAGCAAGCCGCCTCATTAAAAACCTTCCAGTCCCCTTAGGTACCCTGGTAAGGAAAAGAGCGCGTCTGAAACCTGCTGCCTGTTACATCGTGTATTACATCTGATATCTCAATCTCATGCTAAGTATAATATGGGCGCAGCTGGGCAATGTTCCATGGCCGCTCGCGCTCCTCTAATGAAGAAGTGGAATGTGTTGTGTCGTTCACATACTCAGATTTCTCTCTAGCATCCACCAAATAATACGAACCATTGTGCAGATTCTTGCTTATGATAAAGGGCCCCTCCCATGGAGGAGATAACTTGTGCATCCCTTCCTTGGATTGCGTCCACCGCAGCACTAAGTCACCCTCCTGGAAAGTACGAGTTCTAACCCGGCGACTGTGATACCGCCTCAAATCTTGCTGATAAATTGCAGATCTTTCCAATGCTTGTTCTCTATTCTCCTCGAGCAAGTCCAAAGAATCTTGCCGGGTTTGCTCATTCTCAGCTTCAACGTAAGCCGCCACTCTAGGCGAGTCATGTATAATATCACTTGGGAGTACTGCCTCTGCCCCATACACCATGAAGAAGGGCGTCATCTTTGTGGATCTATTTGGCGTTGTATTGATTCCCCAAACCACGGATGGTAACTCCTCAACCCACGCTCCGGCGGCTCTGATGCACGGGACCCGGAGGCGTGGTTTTAAACCTCGCAGTAACTCTTGATTTGCTCTTTCTACTTGCCCATTGGCCTGTGGATGAGCAACTGAGCCACATCCAAACGTATACCATTGTTTCCGCAAAACTTTGCCATCTCTCCAAGTGACATGTTGGTTCCATTATCTGTGATGATGCTATGAGGATACCCAAACCTGTGTATGATTTTCTTCACAAACTTAACTGCTGTAGCTGCTTCACAGTTTGTAACTGGCATCACCTCAACCCACTTTGTAAACTTATCAATGGCAACTAAGAGGTGGGTTTTCTTGCAAGGGGACATATGAAAGGGACCCACCATATCAAGCCCCCAGACTGCAAAAGGCCAGGTCAAAGGTATTGTTCGCAATTCCTGAGCCGGCACATGAACTTGCCTTGCATATATCTGACACCCATCACATCTGCTCACCAAGCGTTCTGCATCTGCCTGGGCTGTGAGCCAGAAAAACCCGTGTCTGAATGCTTTCGCCACTAGAGATCTTGTTGATGCATGATGACCACAATCTCCCTCATGGATTTCTTTCAAAATTTGCCGGCCTTCCTTTCCAGATACGCATCGCTGAAATACTCCTGACACGCTCCTTTTGTACAATTCACCATCAATGACCACGTAAGCCTTAGCCCGGCGTTATTTGCCGGGACACAACTTCCTGTGGTGGCAACTCCCCTCGCAGAAGATACGCTAAGTAAGGTTCTGTCCACTCTGGAATTTCGGGTTGCTGCTACCAACTGTGAATCCGGGTCATCTTGACATGCAAGTTCTTCCTCATCTTGAAGCTTGACTGACGGAGTCCACAATTCATCTAAGAAAACATTAGGTGGAACCGGCTCTCTGCGTGAGCCGAGTCTTGATAAAGCGTCTGCAGCATCATTTTTCCTGCGATCAATGTGATCCACCTGATAGCCTGAGAAGAACCCGGCTACCCTATCCACCTCTCTTCTGTAAGCCGCCATTGTTGCATCCTTCCTATCCCATGTTCCTGAAACTTGCTGTGCCACAAGGTCTGAATCTCCATAGCACTTGATACGCTTGATATTCATCTCCTTTGCCATGCGCAAACCATGCAGCAAGGCCTCATACTCTGCCACATTATTGGAACAATCAAATGAATTTGCAACACATAACTCAACTTGTCACCTTTTGGAGAGTTAACACAACTCCGGCTCCTGAACCTTGCTCTTGCTTAGACCCGTCAAAATGCATAACCCAGGATTTGATACTTGGTGTAAGGTGGTGCACTTAACTGCGTCCAATCATTAAGAAAATCAGCCAACGCTTGAGACTTGATGGCTGTACGAGGCTCATAGTTGATATGGTACGGCCCCATCTCTATTGCCCACTTGGCAACTCTTCCTGTAGCTTCTGATTTCTGATAATATCTGCCAATGGAATTGAACTAACCACTGTGATTGGATGTTCCTGAAAATACGGCTTCAACTTTCTACTCGCCATGAAAACACCAAACACTAATTTCTGCCAATGTGGATAGCGCTGCTTTGCCTCTGATAATACCTCACTGACGTAATAGACCGGCCTCTGGACCGGGTTTTCTTTGCCTACCTCCTTACGCTCGACCACCACCACAGCGCTAACAGCCTGAGGCCCGGCGGCGACGTATAATAACATGGGCTCTTTGGGACCCGGCGCCGCAAGAATTGGCGCCTCTGACAGCTGCTTCTTGAGAGCTTCAAATGCCTCATCTGCCTCTTGATTCCACACGAAGTTGTCCGTTTTCTTCAGCAATTTGTACAAAGGGATGGCCTTCTCTCCAAGCCGGGATATAAACCGGCTTAGCGCAGCTACGCACCCCGTCAACTTCTGAACATCTGCTAATTCCTCAGGTTTCTTCAAACTTTGAATAGCCTTGATTTTTCCGGGTTTGCCTCAATTCCTCTCTCTGATACGATGAAACCCAGGAGCTTCCCAGCTGGAACACCAAATACACACTTTGTAGGATTGAGCTTCATCTTGTACTTCGCAAGTTCACAAACGTCTCTCTTAGGTCATTAATGAATGACCCGGCTTTCTCTGTCTTGATCACCACATCATCCACATAAGCATGCACATTGCGTCCAATCTGATCATGAAAACACTTCTGAATACACCTTTGATACGTGGCACCTGCGTTTTTCAACCCAAACGTCATGGTCTTGTAACAAAAAGCACCAAACGGGGTTATGAACGCTGTCTTTTCCCAATCCTGTCTATTAAGCTTGATCTGATGATATCCTGAGTACGCATCCAAAAAACACAAGAGCTCGCTGCCCGCAACTGCGTCAATGATTTGATCAATGCGCGGCAGTGCAAACGGGTCCTTGGGACAATGCTTATTCAAACTTGTAAAATCTATGCACATCCTCCACTCGTTATTCTTCTTCAGAACTAGAACCGGGTTAGCCAACCACTCCGGGTGAAAAACTTCCATGATAAAGCCAGCTGCTAGGAGCCGGGCTATCTCCTCTCCTATAGCCTTTCTTCTCTCTGCATTCATTTTCCTCAAACCTTGTTTTACCGGCCTTGCCTTGGGATCAACATGTAAGCGGTGCTCAGCGAGTTCAGTCGGAATGCCAGGCATGTCACTAGGTGTCCATGCAAAAACATCCCGATTCTCACGGATGAACTCGATGAGCGCGCTTTCCTATTTATCAGTAAGATTGGACCCTATGGCGAACTGCTTGGAGGAATCTCCAGGCACAAAATCCACCATCTTTGTATCTTGGGCGGCCTTGAACTTTGCCCTATCATCTTCTGTTGTTGGTTTCTTTAGTGCTGTGTTATCTGCCGGGTCAAGATTAGACCTGTAAGCTTTCAACTCCTCTTTCGCACAAACTTGCTCTGCCAAGGCCGCATCTCCTTCATCACACTGCGCTGCTATCTCTTTGTTGCCATGAACTGTGATGATCCCCTTAGGACCCGGTATTTTCAACTGTAGATACACATAACACGGCCTTGCCATGAACTTGGCATAAGCCGGCCTTCCAAATAATGCATGATACGGGCTCTGGAACTTCACCACTCAAACGTGAGCCACTCCGATCTAAAGTTGTCAATGGACTCGCCAAAAGCAACTTCTAACGAAATTTTTCCCTCTGGTGTGGCTGATTTCCCCGGAACTATGCCATGAAAAACTGTCGACGTCTTCTGTAACTGTGATACTTTGAGACCCATACGCAAAAACGTCTCCCAATACAAGATGTTGATACTACTTCCACCATCCATCAGAACTTTCTTTAACTCAAAGCCATCCACTTGGGGGCCACAACTAAAGCTAGCAGACCCGGGTGCTCAACAACATCCGGGTGATCCGCTCTACTCCACGTGATCGTATGCTCTGACCACCTCAAATATCTTGGAACTCCTGCAGCAACCGCATTAACCGCCCTTTTGACTACCTTTCGCTCTCTCTTGGTGCACCACTGGTATATATGTGGTACTGGCCAAGTTGCTTTGGCTGCTGTGAAAACCCGCCTTGATTTCCTGTATTCTGACCCGGTCCTGCGTTGTTGGTAGGTACAACATTTGCTCCAGTCAAAAGACCTGCAGCCGGGTTACCACCCGGGCCGGGTCCTCCACCTCTGCCTGCCCCTTGCAGTGCCCTTGTATCTCATTGTTTTTCCACCTGTTTAAGTCCACACACTGGCCAACGAGTGATTGGCGGGTCTACCGTTCCTGCTATGGCGAGGACACGGCATCCTGAAAGCCTCTTCAGTGCTGGTTGGCGTGACATTTGATAGTTGTTTCCACCACTGTAGTTCCCATTATTTCCTTGATACCCTCTATTGTCCTGAAAATTTCCTTCCATCCTTTGCCTCTGAAACCCGGCATTGGTGTTTGCCACCAGCTCTGAACTTCCCTCATTGTGCCCACGCTTGTGTTGATTCTGGTTGTTGTTGTTATTGCTTCCGTTGCCATTGTTACTCTTTCCTCCATTATTCGCTGGACCTTTCCCTTTCTCTTCTTCATTATCATCCTGGGTCTTGTCCGTGGCTGCGTGCCTGTTGCAAGCATCCATCAACTCAGCCATGGTGACTGGCTTGACCCGGTGGCCCTCCTTCATACGGCCAAGCTTCTGGACCAGGGGAACAAATTTGCATGTCTTTTCCATTGATGAAATCGCATCCTTGGGCTCAATACCAGATGAAGAATGAAGGATCTCCGTGACCCGTCTCATCCAATGCCGCGCTGACTCGCCCTTCCTCTGTACACAACGATCAAGGTCTTCAATAGAAAACAAACGCTTGCAGGTACCTTGAAAGTGCTTGATGAAAATTGCTTTTAGCTCGTCCCAGGAATTGATTGATTTTTCTGGTAAGTTCTTGAACCACAATTTTGCTGCTCCATCACTCATCATCAAATACATGTACTTTGCGCAAACGTTCTCCGTGGCATTGCGAATACACATAGCCATCTCATAACTGCTCAACCAACTTGCCGGGTCCACGCTAGGCTCGTAATTGGATATCTTGTTGGGCTCCTTGAACTTCTCAGGGAAAGGCTCCGCTCTAATGGCATCTGAAAGACACTTTGGCCCGGCTAGTTAGAAGAACTTGCTAAAAAATTATTGTTACCTGGTGAGCCTACAGATACTGCTGCTGCGACGCCGGGTCCTCCTTGCGGCACTGCTGCGGCAGGTGCCGCCGGGTTCGCGCTGGCCGCTCTTCTCGCTCGCGATCCATTAACTATTTGCTGGGCCACCGATACTGCTGGGGCGGGCTGAGGTTGCTGGTTGTTCTGGTTCTGCTGCTGCGGCGCCGCGGCTAACCCGGCTTGCGGCGGGGTTTCGCCGTGGCGGCTCTTGGTACGCTTAGTACGATACGTTGTTGAATGAAGTGCACTTTTGTCCTTTGAATATTGAACTTGCTGAACCACGCGGTACGTAACATGTCAATGGCACGCCGGGCTTCAATCTCTGCTGGCGAGTCTCCAAGGGGAATACGGTCGAGCGCTAAAGTTGCGGCGTACACGTTATCCGCTGGATTGGAATAATGACCCGCCGGCGTGTGGAATCTCGGCGTTCGCGGTGGCAGACCCGGATTTCCCCCGGCTCCTCCGGCGAGCAAACCCGGTGTCCCAACCAACGCGGCACCGGCTCCTGCAGTCCCTCTGTTTGGTTCTACACTTGTTCTGATAATTGGAGCTGCTTGAGTACACCAATGGGTTTGATCCACTGGAGTCCTAAATAACACTGTGGGTTTATGGTATTCTCTCCCGGAGCCAACCGGCTCTGGTGCCTTCTCTGGTGAACCCGAGTCATTTCATTGAGGCGATTCTCTTGCTCTTCAATTTGCTTTTGCTTGGCTGCTATCTGCTGCTTTTCTGCCATTGTGTCTCTACGCATTTGTTCCAAAGCCCGACGTGCTGTGTCTAACTCCGTAGCCGCACTGCTGCATTCTCTGGGGTAACCGATCTCGTAAGCGCTGTTGGGTCCAGGATCAGACCATTGTTGAACAGAGCAGGAGCACTAGCTGTGTTGTCTATTTCTTCGACCTGAGCCCGGTTATGGAGGAAACCGAAGCTGTTTCTATAACGAGCTGTGTCTTCACTCTCGTCCGTCACCGAAGCCGGGTCTCCATCCATCCTCTGACCCGCCTGCTCCAGTATTGGTGGTAGCTGTGGCTGCTGTTGATCCGGGTTTGGGACTGGTGGAACAACGGTTGATGGTGACGCTCCTGCGTTGATCGAGGGAGCTGTGTAAACAGCTACCCTCCTGATTGGATTTGGGAAGGACTCCAGTCCTCCTCGTCTTCCTCTTCAGCCTCGTATCCATACCGGGTCTCAAACAAGGGCAAGATCGATTCAGCATCCTCTTCCTGCCCACTGCATCACCCGGGATCCATGCCGGCTTTCCCGACCGTTCCTCGTGCGTGATCAATGGTGACCCGGCCTCTGCCGTGCCTACTGACTCCTCCCCGTCAGATTGAACGAGCGTGGCGGCTCCTGACACAGATTCACAATCCTCATCACTAGCAGATCTAATTGCATGTACCATACCAACGAAAACATTAATCTTGCCAATTGGAATAATATCACCTGATTCTAGCAGATCCGATTCCGGCCCCAGCCAGAATCGTCGACGATGGATTCTCCGTGCGAGTTGGTGGTAACCTCGCCGAAAACGAAGTTCTTGATTCCTTGCATAGCTTCTCCCATGATGATGACACCTTTGGACGCAGGCCCCACGGTGGGCGCCAACTGTCGTGGGGTTGTCACGGCAGATGTTACCATAGGGTAACTTGAGTTGTTGGGCCAGGCGAAACTAGTGTCTGGGAGTTTGTTTAGCTCTACGAGGACAAAGGATTTACCTAGGTTCGGCCTCTCCATTGGAGATAAAGACCTACTTCCTGCTATGCTATTATTGATCTCGATCTCGATAACCCGGCTACGATAACAGAGCCGGATCTCGATCTAGGTTACAGGGTGCGCTTGGTAGCGATGATCTCTCTGGTTCTCTCGCTAGTACAAACATGTCTCGTAAAGGCTTCTCCTCCAACTATGACCGAGGAGCCCGCTTATATAGACGGTCAGGTCCCCTGGCTCGATACAAAGCAAAGCCGGGTTCCACCCGTACTCGGAGTCCTACTCTACATCCTCTATTCTTCGTGTTCTCCAAGTCTTGTATTCCATAGCGCGTACCGCCTCCAGGTCTTCTACAATCTTCTCCGCCCAAGCCGGGTTACCGACAAGCTTGCTGGCCCATCGACGTAATCCGACCCATGGCAATGGTTAGCTGCCCTGGTCGGGCCTTCTGCCGCGGGCCACGCTTCCCTCTTCATGGGCCTACTGGGTTATTATCCCCCCATCAGGTCTGGAATATATATCCAGGATATTTGGTATCTATAAGCTGGTATATATAATGCAATAAAATATGTAAAGCAGTAGGTAAAACAAAATAGATAAACTAGTTGCAAGCTTTTGAGATGGCTTGCCTTGGTCCTGGTTTGTCCCTGGTCTTGAGAAAACACAATATGTTCCAATCCTTCTCCAATATATCCACTTCATTGGCCTCTTCGATAGCGTTAAATTCTAGCGTCGCAAAAAGGAAAAAGGAACACAATCAATCATACAGCAAGGCATTCCAAACAAAACAAACATCAAGCATAAATAACAAGCAACAATCAAGAGGCAAGATTATTATCTAACAAACCAATTTGGCAATCACCACACTACTCATTTTATAAAGATAGGGTTAAAGTAGTGATTAAGCAACTTTTTGGGTTTACTATTCACATGCAAGGCTAAGCACAATTAACAATCCTAATTAACCAGTAGCTAAAACTTAGCTAAAAAGAGTATTTATCTTGTCTAAATTATCAAGCAACACTAGCATGATTAATTAATTAATTGGAAAACCACTAACACAACTCTAACAACACTAGTTAAGCTCAAAATAATCCTAACACAAGCCACTAACAGTACTAACATATATTAACATGCCAAACAACAATAACATGCAAGCAACAGTATCAATACAATCATTAACAAGCATGAAACACATTTTCACATTAAAGGTAATTAAATTCTTCTCCTTTTATTAAAGGCAGAAACAACACTTTTACTAAATATTACACCTAGAGAGTTATGTTAGTCAAACACTCATGCAAACTTAGATTTATGTTCTCCGTTACTATTAGAAACTAAGGCAATTGAGTTTGCTCCAAAATTTTATTCACAGAAATTACTAAAAATGCATAAAGTGCTTACTGGCATAATCTAGACATGCATGTAACTTTTGTTCCAGGCATCCAAATCACATGAGACAAAATTCTAGTGACAGCTACTGCAAAGAGATTTCCAGAACAATTGGATTAATAAATTTTGGATCAACAAAACTCAAGTTATGCACAAAAAGGTGATTCTGACCAGTTGCAGAACAATATTTTCCATGGACACAGAAATCATTATTTTCCAGATCTGCAAGTTGGAGGTGATTCTAAACTCATCAGGCTACCACTGTGATTTTTGGTTTTCACAAATTTTAGGTTTAAGATTTTCATTTCGAATTAAACTAACAGGACAGAAACAGATCTACACAAAAAAGCATAAAATCACTGGAAAGAAAAACAACAACGCGCCAGATCTGGAGTTGGGCTAAGCCAACAGTGTTGGGCCGGCCCATGAAGCTGGGCACTTAAAAAAAATAACGCTGCGCTGCTGTGTCTTCTTCCTCGCGACGCGCCCAGGTGCGGGAAGAACTGCAGGAAAAAGGGCGTGGATGATTCGCTCACCTAGGGCGCGCGAACGCCGAGGCTGAGCGTCGGAGAGGAACTAGGAGGTCGAGGGAAGGCCGTGGGTAGCTGCAGATCATGACGGCGAGCTCCGAAACTGCGGCCAGGTCGAGGACGGCCACGGCGGACACGAGGTGGTGGCGGCAGCTCTGGTGCACCTAAAAATAAACGAAGACGTCTCTGAGATATATCTCGAGAAGGCAAAGACGATGGTGCAAGAATGGAGAGCAGAGGTGGACGGGTTCGACGGTAATCTCACTGGCAAGCTCACAGGTTCAGGTCGGAGAACTCGCGTTCCTCGCTGACAGAGCACGAGAGAGCGTGCGTTCTTGCGTGGGGAGGGAGAGTGAAGGTGGAGGAGTGGAAATGGCAAGTCTAGGGCACGGGATAAGGGCCGTGCCCCTTTTATTCCAGCGCGTGCCGGTCCATGGTGCACGGCGTGCACGGATGCGCCTGGGGTGGCTGCTGGATGACGATAGGGCAAGCAAGGCGGTGTCTGGAAGGTGTGCAGTGGTGCAGGGCTTCGAGGAGAGCCACTGTCTTGCTTCCTGAGACAGAGTAAAGAGGGAGAGAGAGAGATGGTCTTCCCCACGGGTTCCCGAGGTGGACGCGGTTCGTTTGGACAGTACGGTCCTTGCGCGTGCCCGGGATTTCGGGGATACGGTGCAGGGGTGCGTGCGGTGCATCGTGACAGGGTTGGCAAGGCCATGATCGTGTGTGCGTGCGAGTCGAGTACTGTGTGGTGTGCACGGTGGACGCCGGGCCGGCATGCTCGTTCACAACTCTTGGCACGCCCACGAGTGCACAAAAGGCACTTGGATAGATAGGCTAGCTACGGTGTAGGTCTAGGTGGGGTTTTGGGTGAGTTTAAATTAACTTTTGAATCAAATTCGAACTCGGCCGAAAACAGTTTTCAGAAAAATTCAGAATCCCAGACTTGGTGAAATTTCTAAGTCCAGAAAAACTGTTATTTGTGTCCAACGTTGCAGAAGAACTGATGGCCCTAATGTGCTCGAAATTTTGGAGAAAGGCAGGGTCTTGAAGTACATACTCCAAAGTTTGAGAAACACCTTTTTAATCATTTAAACAAAATGATTTGAGCACTGGATCATGCTGGTTAGAACTGAATGTTTTAACAGTTTCCAGCACCTGTTATTATGGTGGCATCAAAACCATCATGGAATAAGGATTTTTAAACAATGAAGAGCTCAAACAAGACTTGAGAATGAGAGAAAAGGTGTCAAGGATGGGGTTCTGGTGCATTGCCAAAAAGATTAAGTTTGTGTGTTAAAACAAAAATGCCAAAAGGCTAAACAATAACAGAGAAGAAGATAGGTCCAGAGAAGGTTTTGCCAAGTTTTCTTCAAGACTTTGAATAATACAAGAAAATATTTTTGAATAAATGGGTCACATATGACCATAGGAATGTTGGGTAATTTTTCTAAGAATTTTGAAAATACTTTTATTCACAAAATATTTTAAAATCCATTCCTGGCCTTTTGGTAAATAAATTATAATAAATATAAAAATGCTTCCAAAATAAATATTTTTGAATTTAGATGAGAGGGTATATAATATGGATCACATAAGTGATTTTTAATAAATAACTCCTTTGAAAATATTTGAGATTTCTTTTGAAAACTAGGAAAATAGGAGGCTCTTTAGTAGGCACCAAAACTTGGAGAGAAAATGGGTTTAATGGACAAGATAAGAACATTGGCTATATTAGATGTGAAACACAAGTCATGAGTATGAGAAAAGAAGGTTAGTTTGATCTCATAAAGAATAAAGAGTGATTATATTAAGGTTGTCAAGATGATTCAAGTGGAAGAAGATTGGGTCAAATATTTGCATAGCCTCAAAAATGGCGTTGATAGAAATATCTAGAAAGTTTTCAAAAATCCAATTGCAAAGCTTGTATAGAAGAATAGATATAAGAGATGAGATTAAACAAGGTGCATTGGTGAAAAGACCAAGTTTTGCCATTATGGCATGTCTCCAAAGTTGGAAGATTTTAAGGAGGTAAGAAGATGGATTGAAGATAGGATTTGAGTCTGATCCCTACACAAAATCTTGTTACCAGAGGATTAAAATTATCTAGGTCCACACATACTCACAAACAATCAAGTATAATCATTCCAAGATAAACATAGGAAAGGATCACACCTCCAGCAAGTCACAACAAGACAACAAGTTCACTCAAACAATTGTGTTTACAAACCAATTTCCCAAGTGTTTTTGTGAGTTGGTGATCAAGCAAGATCATGACAATATGATTTGGAAAATAGTTAAACTCAAATTGTGATACTTTCAAAAAGAATACAGATAGGGTAAAGTATAGGGATAGTATAGTCCCCACTCATAGTCTTTGCAAAAGAGGAAGTAAGATGGGGTTTTTGAAACACTTGTGAAAGTAACTTGGTTGAAAATAGGTAGGAGATGATTACCTCCATGATACTTTTCATAAATAGTTTAGTAAAATACCTTTTGTTTTTTTCAAGGACTTGGCCTTTGGGTTGTTGCTAAAACCAAAACATCTTTAAAAGTGTTTGCCCAAAATAAGGTGGTAGATGAAGGTGGTGAGTTCTCTTGTCATGGCTTGATCACAAGGGTAAGGTTTAAGTAGGTTGTGCTCACAAGGTTACTATTAGGTGTTAACAAACACAAACCACAAAGCACACAAAGTCCAACAAAGCAATGGGAAGTGAACACAAGCATTAGTGAAGCATTTTCAAAAAGTTTTATTGGCCCTGATTTTTGGCTCTCTAACAACTGTGTTTTTCTGGCTTCCCAAAAGTGGGGCGTTACAAATCCGAAGATATGCAAGAAACTAAGAAATCTCTTAAAGAGAAAGGTATTAAATATGAAGAAGTAAAGAATTTACCTCCTATTGAATAATTATGTGAGCCTATCACTCGTCCACCTATGGTAGAGGTACACTCTATTCAGAATTTTGGTACATGAGATATTCCTTACCGCAAGCCTCCTGATTAATGCTTAGATGAACTTGATAATTTTATTGTTAAAAAAAATCACTTTAATATGAAAGTTCAAAATCAATTGCAAGAAAATTCTCATGTCATTAAAAACTTGCATGACCTTTTAGAAAGAACTCCTAATGATGTTAGAGGTCTTACCAAGCATTTTGATATGGTTCACACTCAACTTGAACAAATTACTAAAGTACAAAAAGATTTGCTTGCTGAAACTTCTAAAAAAGATAATAAACATGCTTTTGGTATTGCAACTAGAGGGGGTGCTTCTACTCCGGATCCTTTATATCCTGAGGGACATCCTAAAAGAATTGAACAAGACTCTCAATTGGCCGAAAAGAATGTTGCCAGCTCTTCTAAAAAGAAAAAGAAACATAAAAGAGCTATTGAATCTAATGAACCCAGTAATGATAAAGAAACTGAGAAAACCCAAATAGTATATCTATTTCTGATGCTGAAACCAAAAGTGGTAAAGAACCCATTAATGAGAATGATAAAGGCAATGCTTCTAATAAAGAAGAAAGTGAAGAAGAACCTAAAAAACTTCCTAAACATAAGAGGTACAATAAGGAAGATTTTATTGCTATGAAGCATGGTAGTGAAGGAGAACCTTGGGTGCAAAAGTCTAAGTCTTTTCCTAATAAGAAATTCAAAACAAAAGAAGAGGAACATTATAATATTTTTTTTGATTGGATGAAACCTCTCTTTTTGCAAATCCCTTTGACTCATGCTATTAAGTTGCCTCCTTATTCCAAGTATATGAAAGATATTGTTTCTAATAAGAGGAAAATTCCTAATGAGGAAATTTCCACTATGCTTGCTAATTATTCTTTCAATGGTAAAATTTCAAAGAAGCTTGGAGATCCAGGTATACCAATTATTCCTTGCTCGATTAAGAATAATTATGTCAGAACTGCTCTTTGTGATCTTGGTGCAGTAGTAAGTGTGAGGCCTTTCTCTCTTTATAAGAGACTTTATTTGGATAAGCTAATACCTACTGATATTTCTTTAAAAATGGCCGATAAATCTACTGCTATTCTTACTGGTATTTGTGAAGATGTTCCTGTTCAAGTTACGAACAATTGTCTAATTCTAACGGACTTTGTTGTTCTTGAAATGACTGAAGATGAAAATATGTCTATTATCCGTGGGAAACATTTTCTTAATACTGCATGGGCTGTTATTGATTGCAACAAAGGAAAGGTTACTTTTAATGTCAATGATAAAGAGCACACGATTTATTTTCCAAAGAAATTTGACAAGGTTTATGGTCTAAACTCAATTGCAAATCTTAAGACCATCAAAGTTGGAGCCATTGATTGTCCCATATATGAACAACATGAAGAATATCAATTTATTATGGTTGGGACAATAGCTTTCAAGATTGAGGTAACATAATTGTTTGGTGGAATTCAAAATTTTGTGTCATATAAAATAGGTTTGATGGCAAGACTTGATCAACCATGTTTTCAAATTTATTTTACATACATAAAACAATGATTTCCATGTTATTTTTGTTCTGTTATTCATTTAGCACTTCTGTAATTTTAGTGTTGGGATAGTTTTGCACCTTTTAAAAACTCATTTCTGAAATTTAAAGTCATATTCATAATCCTTAAAAAGTCCAGAAATAAAAATCGTCAAAAATTGCTGGAAAAATTCTGTAAATTTTTGTTTGTAAAATGGGCCCTGCAGCACCAGAGGCTGCCCAGGGGGACCCACCGTGTGGGCAGACGATGACAGGATCAGCACAACTATTTTGTTTGCTCAGTCCTCGAAAAGAACTTGTAGTTCAATGGATATCATTGTACTGACAGTTGTCGTGGGCAAGTTATAACATTATAACAGCCAACCCGCGATAGAAAATAAATCTTATCCCTCTTCCCCCCGTGCCACACCCAAGCGGCACCGCGGGCGCCACCCTCACGCCGCCACCAGCCCCACCCTCCGCGCCACTCCCGCCGCTGCTGCCGGCGGCCTCCTGGCCGCGGTGGCGGCGGCGCTCCCCGCTGCCACACAACTGGCTGCGGGGGTGGTTCCCCTTCCTCGATCTAGCGTGGGTGGGCGTCGGGGCCAGCTGGGACGGCGATGGCGTGCCGTCGGCACTGGCAGGCCGGAGCGGTGGCTACGGGACCACGGGTCTGCGTGGGGCGGCGGATCCATGGCTCTGCGCCCGGATCTTGTGGGGCGTGTCTAGGCCTGGTCACGCGGGCGGCAGGTCTAGGATGCCGGCATCATGGCGGCGCGGGCGCTGGTGCTCGTCCGGGCGTGGTGCAGTCTGCGGCGCGGCGCGTGGAGTTGCGCGGGGTGCGGAAGGCGTGGGACTGCGGCGCCGCCAGGAGGGATGGGCCCGTGTGGGCCGCATCTGGGTCGCGCGGGCTGGCACCGGGAGAGGCTGTAGTGGCGACGCTGCAGCGGGCGGCGACGGTGGCCAGGTCGGGGAGGAGGAAGCCGCCCCTTGCTGCGGCAGGGGTGAGGTCTGGGAGGAGGAAAGTCGGGGCGGCGGCCCCAGAGTTGCGGCTGCGGGTGGGCTGTGGTCGGCATGTCGCCTGCCGTGGCATGAGGTGACACGGTGGTTGCGGCACGCGGAGATGGTGGTTTGGTCGGTCCCCGATGGGCGGTCGGTGTGGTTTGTGACACATCACCGGGCGAAAGCCTAGCCCGGGCTGTCGGCCGGGGCCGACGACGGCGACACCCTCGGGCGCCGCGTCCTTCTTGAAGGCGTCGTTGAGGTGGCGCTCTCGCTCTCCACGCCGGGTTCTCTGGGGGAAACCCCAGATCCCTCGCAGGATCGGGCGAGGGCAGCGCTCCTGCGTCGCTTGGCTCTTGGGGCCTCGCCTTGGATGTTCCACCGACCAGCGGGACCTTTGGAGTGCTGGTGGCTGGCAGCGGCGAGTCTTCGTGTTCGGCTTAGGGGTGCGCGGCCCTGGGGTCAGCGTGGATGCCAGAGCGGTGGCTCCGGGTTTCACCTCCGCCGTGCTGCGTCGAGGTGATGGAGCGTCGACTTTGGTCGTCGGCTTGTTTGGGGCACAGCCTTGGGGCTGGCGGGGATGTCGGAGCGGCGGCTCTGGATGCTTCGTCTCCGCTGTGAGGCGTCGAGGTCACATTCGCCATGTTGCGTCGAGGTCTTTGGTGTCGACTTCGGTCGCTTGGGCGTCTTGGTCGTCGACCCGTGTGGGGCGCGGCTTTGGGGCCGGTGTGGATGTCGGAGCGGCGGCTCCGGACTCTCACCTCCGCCGTGTTGCATTGAGGGGTCTTGGTGGCGGCCTTTGATTGCTTGGGCAACTTGGTCGTTGACCTGTGTGGGGCGCGGCCTCGGGCCGGCATGAATCGAGTTGTAACTTTTTCTTTTTTAGGTCTTGTCCTACATGTTTGCTTCTACTTTATCAATATAAAAGGCAAAAAGCTTTTGCCTCGTTTCCAAAAAAAAAACAGCCAACAAGCCATGAAAGATACAACACAATGCATAGAGATGAGATATACACACACAAACATATGAGAGGCATCCGATTTTGTAGTTGGATTTGGCTCGGTACGTAATCCAATTTGGCCAAGGTAACATGACAGGTAACATGACACTAATTTGAAAATATTTCATGCGAAAAAGACCACGACCTAAAAGTTTCTACTGAAATCCAGCCAATGTGAAGACGCAACAAGTTGAAGCAGACCAAATAAGAGGTGGGAGTAACATAGTGCATGTGAGATTACGTCGTTGCCATTACAACATTTTAACTCCACACACTCATTTTCTTCAGCAACGACATTCTATTGGCAAAAGCAAGCAATCCAGCTTCCGTGTAAGCTGGCAGGAGGATGCTCGGTTCACCACCTTACAAAGAAGCCATAGTAAGACTTAACCCCAACGAGCAGGCTAACAGATTAAGGGAAACAACGCGTAAACCAAACAATAAAGCCTGACTTGTGCAGCCAAGACTTGTATCCTACAACACCCCATCAGGCCCTGTTTGTTTCTAGAGTTTTTGTGGGGATTGGTGGGGATAATCCTCTAGTGGATTGGATGAAACCCCAAACTTCAAAACATCGTTTGTTTCTAGTGTATTGGACAGGTTTTATCCTCACATTTCCCCACAAATCCCCAAACTCTAGTTCATTTTTTCTCAATCCACTAGGGGATTCAATACACTACCCCTACCTAGTGGATTGATCCCCAATCCCCTAGGGTATTGGGTGAAGTTTAGGGTTTCACCCAATACACTAGAGGATTATCCCCACCAATCCCCACAAAAACTCTAGAAACAAACAGGGCCTCAGTGTCATATGCAAAATCACTTCTAGTCACTTCCATAGTTCCACCTTGATCGAAAAGCCCTTGCTGCAGCATATAGAGTTTGCCATACATTTGAAACACTCTCGCTTGGTCCCTCAGCCGTAGAAGCTGCATCCATTGCTGCAGAAATGCAAGAATTCAGAAATCAAATCAGCTGCTTACCAACGACAAGGAGCGACAAGGAGCCCTAACCCAACCAAAACAGCAATAACTTATCAGCAGCAGCTCCCGTAACTAACAGAGAAATGCACAAAAACAGTAAGAGAAGATGGAGTTGTTACTCCAACAACACAAAAAGCCTCTGTTTCTTGAGCACATATAACATCATCATCGTTAAATAAAAGGTAAAACCAAGAAGTTGTCATCAACATCACATAGTCATCATCATCCGAAAAAGAGAAACACCAAGAAGCCATCATCCATACCATTGTCAGCAGCTATCATAAGTAACAGCCATACATGCACAAAACCATTAACAGAGATGAAGTTGTTACTCTAGAAAAAAAACCTTTGTTTCTTGAACACATATATCATCATCATCCAAGAAAGTTTAAACCAAGAAGCTGTCATTCATATTATTACGTTGCGAAGTGCAATATTTCCTCTATTCACAAATGGCAACTTATAAATCATGGCTACGCAGTGTACATGGTTATATGAGTGTACTACCTGGAATGTAGAAGCTCATGTAGGGAAAGACGCTTGCACTGTCATCGAGCACCTTCCTGACTCGCCCTGACTTGAGTTCAACCATGTAGACGCTAACAAATGTGCCCACAAAAATGACATCAGTGCCCTCTGCAAAGCCCGCCACAGATGCAATGGGATACCAACTAGGTTTGTCTCCCAATTGCGAGGCCGAGAGGATGCCATCAGGAAACAAGGTATTGAGATCGACTACCCTGTGTTTTGCCCATCCGTTGGCTCCCTTGGGACCGGTCTCCCTCGACCACAGGGTTAAGATCATGTCTTCCACACTAGCAAATGTCAGCCCACCGTCTTCCAGCTTCACGAGCCTCCCCTGGCACGAGGCCGGCGCCTCAAACACCGACAAGCGGGGCGTACCAAGTTTGTACTCGATGATGTGCTTGGTAATGCTGTAGAAGTAGAGCCCTTCTCCCACAAGGACACTAGGCGACCTGTCGTTATTGACATAGGCTCGAGGGTGGTGAACAGAGGTGAGATCACTCCACGCTCCAGTCTCCGACGAGTAGAGGCGGGCGTCCGTGACCCCGTTCTGGTCGGTGGACAGGAAGGCCACACGAAAGGGGCCCTCCTGGCAGCCAGAGTGGTCACAGCCTTCCACAGCACAGAGCACAGCCGCAGCGTAGTCCATGCTGTACTCCGGGTCCGGCGAGGGGTTGGGCACCGGGCGCTGCTTGTTCGTCATGGGGTCCCAGACGACAAGGTCGACGGCGCCCTCGTCTTCGTCTTCCGGGTTGGTGGTGACGAGGGCGCGGCCGTGTCGGCAGTCGACCACTTCCCAGCTGGGGAAGTCGGGATCGGCCGGGTGGAAGACGGAGGTGGGAACGAATCGGGAGTAGACGGGTCCTTCGCCGTCCAGGATTGGTAGAATCCCAGAAGGTGAGGTTTACCGTGGAACTCACGGTAGCGGCGGCGGAAGGGGCCGCTGGCGAGGAGGCTGCGCACGGGCTTGCTTACGAGGGAGGCGCGCACGAGGCACGCGGGTTCATCCGGCGGGAGGCGGAGGAGGATCTCCTCGATGAGGTCGTTGATCAGCGACGGCGGCGACATTGCCGCGGTGGAGGCGGAGGCGGAGGCGAGGGTTTTGGGTGGGGAATAGCATAGAGCGCAAGGACGAAGCAGCGGTACTGCTAATAGCCTGATGGGTTTGTCCGTCTCGTTCGCTTGGCTCGGCCCGGTTCAATCGGGACTGGATATCGAGCAAAAGAGGAATCTTGAGATCCCATCTCTAATAAAAGGAAACAAATACTCAATCATGGTTGCTGATTTATAGCACACCTAAAAACGCCACAAAACGTAAACCTGAGGATCCGTTACTCTCTTTTTTTTTTAATTGAAAACAGGATCCGTTACTCTCTACTAGTAAAAAGGAAAAACAATCCTTAAACATGGAAGCTGATAAGAAAATTAATAGCATGATACGTACCTGTGATCCCCATCTTTAGTAAAAGAAAACAAGTATTCAATCATGGATGCTGATTTATAGCGCACCTAAAAAATCGCCACAAATGGGAAACTTGACGATCCGTTCCTCTGTAGTAAAAGGAAAAAATCCGTAAAAATGGAAGCTGATTTGATGACGCACACAAAATAAAATTGATTGCATGTACGTACATGTGTTATATAAGGGGAAAATCATTGTAAAGTATTATTCCACCATACCTCCATGGTCGTACAGGGATATGAAAATATTATATTTGGTGCTGTCCAAAGTAACATGATGTCAGCCTGTCACATTCAGGTTTAAATTTAAGTATTAACAAACTTGAAATATCGCAAGTTTTACCATACAAATATTTTTCACAATAAACAATTCATAGTGTCGTGTTCTATCCTAGCTACATTTTTTTTGCGGGTTATCCTAGCTACATTTTTGACAGAAAGATTATGAGGAAGAACTGAAAAACATATTAACTAAGACTAGGAGTGTGCACACTGATTGTCTCAGACCAAATATTGCCTGTGATATCAGATAGACCACCTAGAATATGCTACGACACCAAATACATGGGCGACACAGGAAGAGGGACATCAGGCGGGCCATGGCCGCAAGACAAAGGCGAACACCGTGATGGCCCAGCCCACCTAAGGACACACCGTACTGGGTGTTATCTCCGGCTGCTGCCTGCGTGCAGAATCAATCAATCAATTGTAATCATCGAGCTTAGCTCAGATCTCTCTCTCCTTCTTCCTCCCCAAGCAAACCTCTCTCTCAATATTACTCTGTAATTGAGGATCGAGATCCAGCTACTTTTGCGTGACGCGAGGGCAGTGATCGAGACCGTAGCAGAATATTTCTTATTTCTACTCTGCATGGGTAAGCACATTCAGCATATTTTTCCAACTTGAATGGCAAAGACTACATTATGTTAGGTTCTAAGATAAATAAAGGAAAAAAGTTCTCATCATATCTTGCTGTCCTGTTATCCCAAATTTTGTACAAAACGATAGTCGGAAATCTTAAATGAGATGATATAGAATTAATAAAAAGTTAGGTTGTATTGTTATATGGCTATAACTCTGCTCTGGGCAAAACACCTTTTGAAGTGTTATATGGCTATAAGCCTAGGCATTTGGGTGTCAATAACCTGCGGTCATCTACATCCACCGAGATTGCTGATTGGCTCCGGCAGCGACAAGATGCAACAGTGCTTCTTCAGCAACATCTCTTGCGAGCTCAGCAACGCATGAAGTCCCAAGAGGACAAGCACCGTTCTGACACTACTAGGAAAATGGTTGGAATTCTGTGGCGCACGTAAACCACATGCGCCACAGAAATACACATTTCTGTGGCGCATATTACTATATGCGCCACAGAAAATTCAAAAAATCCAGAAACTTCAAAAAAATTCAAAAAATCCAAAAAAAAATCAATAAATCCAAAAAAATTGAAAATTTAAGAAAAAATGTAATTTTTTTAAAATGACAAAAAAAATAAAAAATTCAAACAAAAATAAAAATTTCGAGGAATTCTAAATTTTTAGAAATTTCAAAAAAAAAGTAATATTTTTAAAAAATTAAAACTAATTTTTATTTTTTTGTTATTTTTAAAAAAATACATTTTTCTTAAATTTTCAAATTTTTTGGAATTATTGATTTTTTTAGATTTTTTTTGGAGTTTTTGGATTTTTTGAAAATTTTGAATTTCCTTTTGAAACTTTTGAACTTTTTGATTTTTTCAAATTTAAAAACACACAATATACACATACCACACAAAACTACACACACATCTACACACATATATACACATACAAGGCTTAAGAGGGTTGATATAATAGTTATATCAATAAGAACTTTAGTAGCATGAGGGTAGCTGAATTGAAACCGAACTTAGAAGTTAAGCGTGCTTGGGTTAGAGCAATCTGAGGATGGGTGACGTAGTGAGAAGTCATCATTTGAGATATGTTTGCAGTGTTATTAGATGTTCAAAAAATTCAAATATTTAGGTTTTTCCAAATTATTTCATTTTTTGTTTTTTCTGAATTTTTGAACATTTTTTAAAAAAATAGAGAATCTGTGGCGCATATCCCGTGGATGCGCCACAGAAATGTGAGAATTCTGTGGCGCATATCTACATGCGCCACAGAAATACAATTTAGTGACATGAATTCTGTGGCGCACCCACCATGCGCCACAGAATTCCAAAAAGGTGCGCCACTAATGACCTTTTCCCTAGTAGTGTGAGCGGGAATTCAAGGTGGGGGACATGGTGTACATGAAAGTACAACCATACGTACAAACTTTAGTCGCATGGCGCACTAACCAGAAGTTGTCCTTTAAATACTTCGGTCCCTACGAAGTACCGAAGCTCCTCCTGGCAGCCAAATCCATCCAGTACTACATGTGTCGCAGTTGAAGAAATCCGTCCCAGCTAACAAGGTGCACGACTCAGCCCTTCTTGTTCATTTCATTACTGATGATGCTTCTTCTGTTCAACCGGCACAAGTTCTGGAACTTCGTGCAATCAAGCGTGGTCGCGGCTACACGGAGGAGATCCTCGTCGCCTGGACGAATTGGCCACCATCGCTGGCTACCTGGGAGTCTGAAGCGATGCTGCATCAAGCATTTCCTGGAACAGCTGCTTGGGGGCAAGCAGCATTTCAAGGGGAGGGACCTTCTATGACACCAATACATGGGCGACACAGGAAGAGGAACATCAGGCGGGCCATGGGCCGCAAGATGAAGGCGAACACCGTGACGGCCCAACCCACCTAAGAACACACCGTACTGGGTGTTATCTCCGGCTGCTGCCTGCGTGCAGAATCAATCAATCAATTGTAATCATCGAGCTTAGCTCAGATCTCTCTCTCCTTCTTCCTCCCCAAACAAACCTCTCTCTCAATATTATTCTGTAATTGAGGATCGAGATCCAGCTACTTGTGCGTGATGCGAGGACAGTGATCGAGACCGTAGCAGAATATTTCTTATTTTCTACTCTGCATGGGTAAGCACATTCAGCATATTTTTCCAACTTGAATGGCAAAGACTACATTATGTTAGGTTCTAAGATAAATAAAAGGAAAAAGTTCTCATCGTATCTTGCTGTCCCTGTTATCCCAAATTTTATACAAAACGATAGTCGGAAATCTTAAATGAGATGATATAGAATTAAATAAAAAAGTTAGGTTGTAGCATAGCATGAAAGATGGATGCCTTTAAGATGGATATTTCATTTGATAAAACAAAACCATGCAGATACTTACTTGGTGCGGTCACGACACTTTTTTCCAATCGGAGGGACTATAAAATTTCATTGATGGAACAATATATGACAAAAAAACACTCTAGAAAAAACACTCTAGAAAAAACAAAATCCGACATTCATATAGGTTGTAAGAAACTGTAAGTATTGTCAAGAGATATGTGGGAAAACTCCTATTTCATAACTGGGTCACAGAACTGCTGAAGCTGCTGCATAACACGAATATAAATAAATTAGAACACCAAGAAAGGAGCATATCAATCGGATATGAGCAGGAAGAACATTAAATAAGACCGGCCTGAAGTAAGAACAAACCTGGATACGCAGTTGGGTGTGACGACCCTAGCTAGTGGCAACGCACCAATAGCAGGAATTCATCGATTCAGATACATATCTTCGAGTTCATACGAATTCGAGAGATCCAGGAAGAAAGAGGAAGGAAGCGAGAGCACGGTAGCTTGGCTACAAACAAGTTCATTCATGTTAATCTCCTACACGCACACGCAATACATGGGCGTTGCCCTCGCTCGGCTGGCACAGCAACGCAACACACTCTGGGCCTAGGCCGTCACTTCTCCTAGGCTTTGCCAGGCCTCGACAGGTACGGTCCATGACATTCTCCTCCCCTTGAGTGCCTGGATGACCCCAGACAGGCGCATATGGAAAATCTTGCTGCAACCGATGTTTGTTCTCCTAGGTCACCCACGAATCCGGCAGACCTGCCCATTGCACCTGCACCATTGGAACAATAGTATTACCAGAAACCACTTCTTTGGAATCCAATACCTGAAGAGATTGAATGATGCTATCCAATAAAGCACACTGAGATGGTAAATCTGGTTGAGCAATCATGTTAGCAGGCAATGCTTTCTTCAACATCGAAACATGTATCACTGGATGAATTTGACTTCCCGCCGGCAGTTGTAGTTTATAAGCTACAGCACCCACTTTCTGCAGTATTGTATAAGGACCGAAGAATTTGAAGCTGAGTTTTTGATTTGATCGGCGAGCAACTGATGTCTGCACATAGGGCTGCAGTTTGAGATACACTTGGTCACCAACCTCAAAACTCCTCTCCACACGCTTCTTATCAGCTT
This sequence comes from Poa pratensis, assembly GCA_947311845.1. Classification (NCBI taxonomy): domain Eukaryota; kingdom Viridiplantae; phylum Streptophyta; class Magnoliopsida; order Poales; family Poaceae; genus Poa; species Poa pratensis. Next base: position 38,279,889 of record CAMZMU010000080.1, on the reverse strand, counting down.
GACTTTTCATTCGTTGTTGTGCTCGCAGTAAATGTTGCTGGATCAATTTCTGCATTTCTTCTCTGTCCTTTAGCCAAGTAGCCAGATCAGGTGCAGTTGCTGACTGAGCATCTTGCAATCCGAAGTGTTTGGGTTTATGACCATGGAGCACCTCAAATGGTGATTTACCCAACGCTGAATGAAATGTGGTATTATACCAGAACTCAGCCAAAGCTAACCATTTTGACCATTGTGCTGGACAAGCCTGGGTCATGCATCTCAATATGTTTCCATGCATTGATTCAATCTCTCTGTCTGACCGTCAGTTTGACGATGATAGCTTGAGCTCATGTTCAATGTAGTATCAGCCAATCTGAACAACTGTTGCCAAAACGCACTTGTAAATACTTTATCTCGATCAGAAATGATTGATTGCATGGATCACATGTTCGTTGGGAGACCCCAAGAGGAAGGTATGATGTAGTGTAGCAGCAGTTTCCCTCAGTATGAAACCAAGGTTTAATCGACCAGTATGAGCAAGAAATCACTTCTGAAAGTTGTTGGTGGCGCCATTTACGATCACCAACGTGGAATCTGCACACAACTGATGGCCCTTCACGTAGTTACCTGCGTGAAAAGTAAATGGGTTAGGTTGAGACTCCAAGTGCAGAGTGTGTAGTAAGTGGAAGACGTGTTTTCCCCACGAGGGGTGACTCGAGGGTTTAATATCGAACTCTCGGGGAATCAGTAGTGAAGATTTATCTTTCCTATCCTTCTTTTGGTTACCTACAAAACAAAGTAAATGTTTTGGTCCTCAACCTCACCTAGTGGTTGTCAAGCACAAGGTGTGAGAATGATATCAAGATAATATGCAATGCAAACAAGAAATAAATATGCAATGGTGGTAAATAAATATGCAAGGATGGTGGTAGCAATGATAAATGATATTTTTGGGTTTTATATGATGAATGCAAGATGTAAAAGTGTTTTTGTATTTTCGGATTTTTAAATGGCAGAAAATGGAAAAGTGGTAAAAGTGGTTGGAAAGGTGTTTCTTATGATTAAAAATGGACCGGGGTTCATGGTTTCACAAATGCACTCTCTCTTTAATAAAGTGGTAGACAATGGAACACTAGAGTTGACATATGAGATTGCAACACAACAGTTTAATGACAAGTTATAATTATATGGGCATCACGTCCTAACATAGAGACCTTTTGGTTATTAGTCTCTCTTATACTCCACCAAGATGCGAACTAAATCATAACACCTCAGTAATTAAGATAACTCAGAGTATAGCAATAAGTATCATGACATGAAGTTAAAATAAGAACATGCTAGATCTAGTCATGGAGGAAGTGGCAATGGTCACACCCACATCTCCGGTAGCATGGTATTTCTTTTTATCCCTAGTGAGGCAACAAAGTAAGGTAAGATACCCAAGTGGATCGCAGAACTTTCTCTCACGTTCACTGCACTAGCCACCCCCCGTTACTCCAACTAATGCACACGTTCCCCTCACACGCTCTCATAAACATGCTTGATCATGACAAGTAAATAAGAACGGGGTACATAATATGCATCTACTTTCATAACTGAAACAAAACCATTGCAATCTCAAACATATATTAACTCATAAAAAGATCCACCACAAAGGTATTACATAGATGACCGTAATCATGTTCAGCAGCTCATACGGTACTAATTAGTGAAGCTCAAGAGAGAGAGATACATAAGTTACTTCCACAAACCCATAGTCCAGAGGTGGACTACTCCCTCTTCATCATGGAGACGGTGGAGAAGTCGTTGGAGAAGATGGAGACCACGCCGGCAGCGCCCCGCCGGAGTTTTCCCCCTCCAATCTGCAACTCCAGGTCTCTGTTTCGGTGTTTCTGTGTTTCTGCGGCGCTCCTTCCAGAGAACGTCGGGGGCTATTTTTATAGGCGGTTTTAGGTCAAAACGGAGTCGGTGGAGGAAAGATCGACGGCAACGGAGCTCCGAGGCCCAAAAGGGGGTCCCACGCGGCCAGGTACTGGCCGCGTGGGCCCACTCACTTTGGCCTCGGCTCCTTTGTGCTTCCTTCGCCCACGCTTTGTTCCTTCCAAAAACTGATGCTCGTAAATTTAGGTCATTTGGACGTCGTTTGGGTCCCTGAAACATTAAAATATAGAAAAGGGTTTTCTGCCTGTGCAGGGTTAATTCCATAAAAATAGGAAACATACAAATATTCCCAAAATCATTATAAAACAGTGATATAACCCTTATATGATGCAAATATGACTGGAATATAAGTAAAATAATGCAAAGTTCATGTATGCATTTTACATGCATCAACATCCCCAAGCTTAACCTATACTCGTCCTCGAGTATGAAGGTGATAAAACTAACATGGACTTTGCAATTTAATACTATCAATGGATATCAAAGATGATTACTATTGCTACATAGAGTCAAATGATTCATTCTTAAAAGGAGTAGCAATATGCAAGATAGTTTATGAAGTGATATCAAGTATTCAATGCAAGGATGTTCAATGATAATTCACAAAGTGTAACATAAAAGAAAGTACTATGGACCACATGTATGCATAATGATAAGTAAGAACATCCTACAATGGTCATAGAGTATTGATGAAAATCTGAATATAAAAGGTGGACACTTTGGAAAGATATATATATGAGTAGAGGTAAAGCATGAATAAGTTTCATCTAACTTCTGAACTTCTCTACTTAAGTTAATGATTGTAATGTGGTAATCCTTGGTGTCAAGCTCTCATTCCCCTATCATAGCATCTTGAATGATTAAGTTTAAAGTGAAAGCAAATATGAGTAGTGTGCTTGACAAAGTACAGGTTGAAAGTCTCATGCCCCTTGAATACAAGTACCTACTCCATGTGTTACTCAACTTGGGAAACAAAGCAAGTTCAAGTTAAATATCATTGTAAGTAATAATAGTATCATTAAGAGCGTCAACTGGGGTACCTCTTGTCCCAGGATATGGAACAAGCCCATATCAAAATGACAAGACAAACAAACACAATGAACAATCTCAACACCCTTTTTATTTACCATTAGATAGCTTTTTATTGTAAGGTGTATCACAGAAGGTTCACCATAGCATGTAAGTAAATTTCCACCATGAATGATGCATGGCTTAGATTAGCGGCCCAGGCGTCTCTCTAACCATTTATACAAACTCATTTAAACTCACTTCATTTCCACATTTATTTCACCCATGGTAAGCATCCATAAACAAAAGTACATGATATCAACTAAATGAAATGAAGTGCATGTTGAAAGCTTGCCATGTGACAGCACATATGAGCTAACTCTCAACCAAAGACATTTGTCAAGCCCACAACATCATAATTTTAATCACAATGGGTCATGTTTTATTATGCAATGAAAGTAAAGTGTGCATCAAGTTCGAGAGAGCTCTATAACCAACTTTTCCCATAACAATCAACAACATAAGCATTTTCATTCAGAGGTATAGATAACACAAATATCATGATAAACATACTCGGAATAGCATAAAGCTAATAGGTAGATATGGTGGACTCACTGGAAAAACTTTGGTTGAAGGTGTTGGAAACAAGTTTTTGCTTGTTGGAATTTTTGGGCTAGCAAGAGGGAGAAAGTTGACCATCTAAATGCATGCATGAGTGTCCATAGAACTAACTAATCCATGTTAAACAAGTAAATAACATTCAGCATCAAAACATGAATAAAAGATAGCTCTTGATAAAATACTTGCAAATTATTACTCATTAACAAGCTCATGAATCATGCAACTATATGTATCTTTTAAAATCAACTCAACATCCCTTTTCCCAATCTAATAATAGCATCCAACATAATTCAACCCAAATTTCCAGTAGCTCTCTCATATATAAATGATAGTGTGGTGGTCTCACAAAATAAAAATCAAACCAAACAAACAAAAAGACGCTCCAAGTTTATGCGATAAAGTGTTTCGATCGAAAAACAGAAGTTAGACGTGTGCAAACCGAGAGTGTGTAGGTCCAGTGGGGTTGTCTTCACATCCCCAAGCTTATGGTCTTCACCATCCTTGGATAGCTCTTGGTGCATCTCCTCTAATCCCTGTGAAAAAACTTCAAAACACCGTTTCTCCCATTTCTTTTTCTGTGGGGTGCATTAGTAGTGATAAACAAATAGATTTCTTGCTGCATATAATCCTTGAACAAAAATTCATATGAATGTCCAGAAAGTGTATAATGTTGTATGCCTACTCATAAACTCAATTGGATCAAAAAGATTCAAGTTAAAAGTTCAAAGCATGCATCAAACAAAATGGGACAGAATCTGTCCAGAAAAACAGCAGCAGCAAAACGTATTTTTCTACCCTACTTAACTTTGTCGAAAAATTCCGAAAAATTCATGCATACAGAGGATGAAAAGTTGCAACTACAGTTCAAATATGAGCTCATTCGGAGTTACAGAATAAGAATTAAAAATCATACCGTGCACAGATTCGTGCAGGAATAAAATCTCCGAACGCTATAAGCAACTTTTCAAACCAAAATGAGTAAAACTTGGCACTTTATTAAAAATTCCAGAAACTAAACTAAAACAAAGTCTCTTGTTACAGCAAGAGGACACAAAGAAAATCACAAATAAAAACAACCGGGTTGCCTCCCGTAAAGCGCTTTCTTTATAGCCATATAGCTAGGCTTCTTACTTGATGTTTATTGTGGACGAAGCTCATGAGGGAGCTTGAACTTTGGTGTCCCTCTTCCTTGGGAAGTGTTCCATGCACTTCTTGTGTGGAAACTGAAACTTCACATTCCCTTCTTTTGAATCAATGATAGCACCTGTAGTACGAAGAAAAGGTCTTCCAAGAATAATTGGACTAGAGGTTTTATTCCCCATATCCATGATTAGAAAATCAACAGGCACAAATGTCATATGTAACTCTACCATAACATCACTTACTTTTCCTAAAGCATGTTTAATGGAATCATCAGCAAGTGCAAGTTCAATAGAGCATTTTTCAAGATTTTTCAATTCAAGTACTTCATATAGTTCTTTAGATAAAACAGAGACACTAGATCCTAGATCAAGTATAGCATGGTGTGTCTCTTTTCCAATGGTTACTAGGACTTTGGGAATCCATATATCCCCAAGCTTAGGTGGTATCATAGCCTCTTGGTTGTACCTAGCAATCTTTTCTTTCAAGACATGATTAGCAATATAAGAACCAAAACCAGCTTGGTTAACATTATGGAAGGATCACTTGCAAATTTTTGTAAGATAGATATTAATTCATGCAAGCTACAATTCTCTAAGTCAAGCAATGGTTCCTTGACTTCACTAAGCATTTTAACTTCCTCAACTTTCTTTTCCTTTTTAACCCAAACTTGTTGCTTAACAGGAACTTCTTTCACATGTTTAAATGATGAGTCTTTTCTTATTGAATCACTAACACAAACCAGCTTTTCCTCAATTCTATTGAGGTAAACATCTTTTTCAAGAAATTCCTTCTCACATAATCTTAGTTTATGCATGACATTAACTAATTCATTGTTTATCTTGGGAATAATGTTTTCAGAATAAGATACTAGTTGTTCAAAATCCTCTTTACTTGGTAGCTTCTCTAACTTAGTTTCAAATTTATCTTTGGATAATGCAAGTGCTACGCGGTGTCCTCCAACTTTTTCTTGCTACCCACAAAGCTACCAAAGATTCTTCTAAGTGTCATGGCTGCACAAGGTGGTGTTGACAACACAAAACTTCCCCCTGTAGCCCCATCTAAAGCATTTTGGTACCAAGGGTCTATTCCATAATAGAAGTAAAGGTTTAGCTTTTCATCTTCACAAGGTGTAGGATCTTCATAGTGCATCCTATTAATTCTTACCCAAGCATCTTTTAATGTTTCTCCATGATATTGTTTAAAATTAGAAACCGAATTCAATGGAGGACTCACTCCTTGTTTGTTTCCCAGAACCATGATTGCAAGTTTTTATGTTTTTTTTTAATTTTTGTGCAAAACTGAAAATAAAATGAAACTAAATGATGCAAACAAGAAATAAATATGCAGTGGTGGTAAATAAATATGTAAGGATGGTGGCAGCAATGATAAATGATATTTTTGGGTTTTATATTATGAATGCAAGATGTAAAAGTGTTTTTGTATTTTCGGATTTTTAAATGGCAGAAAATGGAAAAGTGGTAAAAGTGGTTGGAAAGGTGTTTCTTATGATTAAAAATGGACCGGGGTTCATGGTTTCACAAATGCACTCTCTCTTTAATAAAGTGGTAGACAATGGAGCACTAGAGTTGACATATGAGATTGCAACACAACAGTTTAATGACAAGTTATAATTATATGGGCATCACGTCCTAACATAGAGACTTTTTGGTTATTAATCTCTCTTATACTCCACCAAGATGCGAACTAAATCATAACACCTCAGTAATTAAGATAACTCAGAGTATAGCAATAAGTATCATGACATGAAGTTAAAATAAGAACATGCTAGATCTAGTCATGGAGGAAGTGGCAATGGTCACACCCACATCTCCGGTAGCATGGTATTTATTTTTATCCCTAGTGAGGCAACAAAGTAAGGTAGAGATACCCAAGTGGATCGCAGAACTTTCTCTCGCGTTCACTGCACTAGCCACCCCCCGTTACTCCAACTAATGCACACGTTCCCCCTCACACGCTCTCATAAACATGCTTGATCATGACAAGTAAATAAGAATGGGGTACATAATATGCATCTACTTTCATAACTGAAATAAAACTATTGCAATCTCAAACATATATTAACTCATAAAAAGATCCACCGCAAAGGTATTACATAGATGACCGTAATCATGTTCAGCAGCTTATACGGTACTAATTAGTGAAGCTCAAGAGAGAGAGATACATAAGTTACTTCCACAAACCCATAGTCCAGAGGTGGACTACTCCTCTTCATCATGGAGACAGTGGAGAAGTCGTTGGAGAAGATGGAGACCACGCCGGCAGCGCCCCGCCGGAGTTTTCCCCCTCCAATCTGCAACTCCAGGTCTCTGTTTCGGTGTTTCTGTGTTTCTGCGGCGCTCCTTCCAGAGAACGTCGGGGGGCTATTTTTATAGTCGGTTTTAGGTCAAAACCGAGTCGGTGGAGGAAAGATCGACGGCAGCGGAGCTCCGAGGCCCAAAAGAGGGGGTCCCACGCGGCCCAGTTACCTGGCCGCGTGGGCCCACTCAACTTTGGCCTCCGGCTTCCTTTCGTGCGCTTCCTTGGCTCCTACGCTTTGTTCCTTCCAAAAACTGATGCCCGTAAAATATTAGGTCATTTGGACGTCGTTTGGATTCCTGAAACATTAAAATACAGAAAACAGGGTTTTCTGACTGTGCAGGGTTAATTCCATAAAAATAGGAAACATACCAAATATTCCCAAAATCATTATAAAACAGTGATATAACCCTTATATGATGCAAATATGACTGGAATATAAGTAAAATAATGCAAAGTTCATGTATGCATTTTACATGCATCAACAACACAATCAAACTACTTTGCCCCAACGAAACAGTGAGGTTGTCAATCTCACCGGCTTGCTGAAAACAAATGATTAAACGTATGGTGTGGAAAACAGTAGTAAATTGCAGAGAATGAAAAGGAACTATGTTTGCAGTTGGTTGTATTATCAGTGTAAAAGAATGGACCGGGGTCCACAGTTCACTAGTGGTGTCTCTCCATAAAAGATAACTAACATGCTGGGTGAACAAATTACAGCTGGACAATTGCCAAAATATTGAGCGCATGACAATGCATATATATGACATGATGATTACTATGATATTCATGTGGGTGTAGCGGACATGCACTTAGAAAATGGCAAGGTCCCTGTGTATAGTGCAAACCCCTGGATCATTTCATTTGCACACACAGTTTAAGACGAATATCACAACATTGTATCAATTTATTACACGAATGATCCAGTACTTAGGAAAAATTAATGTTCATTACATCCTTGCATAGCACAAAGGCTAGCTTGCAAAAGTAAAGCAGCGGAAATTTATTCTTCATGGAGTCTCCATCACCTTCATGCGCCACAGGCGAACATGTTGGTTGCAGACTAGAAACCCTTAACGTAAACTCACTCGTCGTCAGAACAATCTGCAACAAATAAAATTTTGCAACAGAGTGGGTCAGAACCATTAAAAATAGAACTGGCAAGTGACACTATGTGGACACTTAGTGGAATAACTCTAATAACCTATATGCATATTTGGCTGGTGGAGTTCAAGGCTATTTTGCATAAAGCCAATTTTCCTAACACTTTGTAAAACATTTTCTTCAAATTGAGAAGATTATGGCATGAAAACCATAGTCTCCTCTACCCTTGTTCACCCTTCAAATTTTACTTTAGAAGTTGGAATGTTGGGAGCCTCTGTTGACGTCCTTGATCAGCTGCTCAGAATTGTCCGTAACCGGGGACACGGCTAAGTACTTAGTTTTACACTCTCGAGAGGTTGTGCACGTTCACCATTAGACCCAATCAGCCCAAACTATCCTCTACACTCAAATTGTGTTAAGGAAAAGGAGAAGATTGAGACGAGACATTTCGGAAGCATTTTCCCCATCCCATACAGGCTTGACCCGTTCCACCTACATCCTTCTACATCTGCTTGTCAAGCCGGGAGGAGTCCACGCAACTTAATCCATCTAGCCAGAGCCCATATGACTAATGGCTGCACGAGAAGCATCTTCACTTGGAGAAAACTTTGGTCCCTTTGTTCCTGGGTGGCAATCCACAAGTGAATATCCCATCGGTATAACCCCTAGGGACAACACTCAACTCATACATCCGATCAAGCCCAAATCCACCCAGGTGTTCATTTTAACTTAGTAAAACTAAGCTTTTCAATAAAACACTTTTGCATAGCATCAATAATTCTACTAAGTTATAATAGGATTCTAGACAACTAGTAAAAGGAGATAGTGTAGTTTCAGCATAGCAATACTATCCAACTCATGCATATAGAAAAATACACTAAGTCATGCATAGAAAATACTTAGGAAATTTATGGGGGGTGTGCCACTTGCCTTGGCAACAGAGAGAGCAGGAGTAGCAGGTGCAAAAGCCTTCGTCTCTCTCCGAAATTTCTAACACATCAAACAAGTCACAATGAGCATACAAGCAAAACAACACTTAAGAAAATATGATATGCATGAGATGCAAATAAAATCACAAGTCAATAATTTTTTCTATCTTCTCTAATTTTGCTAGTTCATACATAGACCAAATAACTTAGACAAGTTGGCTAGGTCAAGGTTGGACAAAATAATCTTGATATAAAATAACTTGAATAGGTTGTATGGTTGCTTCAAGTCTTCACATGTTTGGTCTTCAAAGAATCTTCAACTCCCTTGTAGTTTCATTGATCTTCAATGATCTTCAATTAGTACTCTAGGGTCTTAGTCATAACCACTAAGGACTTGGTCTATGTCCACAGTTAAAGAGGGATAGGAAGAGCAGAAAAAGATAGAGAGAAAGATGTAATTGGTCTTACCAAGAATCATATCCAGGCTTCCTTGTAGCTTTCTCCTTGGTGTGATGACTTCATTGCAATTTTGTAGACTTGATGGTTTTGGTATCACCAGGGCTGGTCTTGGATAAACTTAGCCACCATAAAGTCTAAGGGAGAAGAAAAGAAAAGGGAGAAAGACTTAGAGAATAAAGGTGGTTGGTCTTCTTGAAGTTCCTCTTGATTTTCTTCTAAGTGCTTTTACTTCTTGGAGATGCTTCTGGAGTCTGTTTTCTTGGCTAAGTACTTAATTGGTCTTCATTGTAGTGCCTTCAAAGATGGACGAATTCAACATCTTATTGTCCTTCATGGTTTTCACTAGTTCTAACTTGGTGATTTTCAACTTGGAGGGTCAAATAGGGCTAACATACAAGCATATCAAATTTTGCTAAGGAAAAGTTAACCATTTCGAGATGCCTAATATTTCTAAGGAAAAGTTTAACAAAACCAGTGACAAAATAATTTCTAAGGAAAGTAAGTTAACAAAACAAGGTGACAAAATAATTTCTAAGGAAAGTACACAATTTATAAGGTGCTAAATTTTTGCTAAGGAAAGGATGACAAATATGTGGTCCAAATTATTTCTAAGTGTTTTTGAGAGCATCTCAATTCTTCTAAAAATACTAAGTCATGAATGATTCGAACATGTGATAAAAATATTTTTTGATATTAAATATAATTAAAATAACACCATTTTTACTAAGTCAAAATAATTAAAACAATTCCCAAAAAGGGAAATGAACACTATGTCGAAAATAATCCTAAACAAAATACTTAGCAAAAATAGGGAGAGGTTTTCCTAGGAGGAGTATAATTATACAATTCCAATGCAATTGGATTCACTCAAAAATATTTTTTATAATAAAAGATATGCCAAATTTACTCAAATAACCCATTTGTAATTTGAATAAATTTGAATTTGGCAAAATATAAAACTAATTCGGCCAAACTATTCTAAATGTCAAGGGTTTTCCAAAAAGATTTTATTTGCAAAAATTGGACTTATAGAATTAAAGTAATGTAAAAAATACTCAAACTTAGAGTTTCAAAATCAACGAAATTTAGTTTCGGTAAAAGTTAAATATTTTAACAGATCTGAGCAGATCACAATTTTCTGAATCCATAGACATAAAGTTTGTTAAATTTGTACATACGGTTTGAGAGATACGTATTTTACAAGTTTTAACAATTTTCTGGAATTTTTAATACGAAATTTGAAAAGATTCCGCTGACGCGAGCACGACGTCAACAGAGATCTGATTGGCTGAAACGGATCTCAGATCTGGTCTGATCTGAATCGTCAGATCCAGATCTGATGGCTAGAAACTCACCAGAAGCGGTGGTGGACGGGCGGCGGACGGACGGTCGCGGGTGGACGTAGATGCGGGCGGGTGCGGACGGACGCAGTAACGGCGGTTGCGGGCGGACGGACGCGGACGGTCGCGGGCGGACGGCGGTGCTTCCACTGGCTTCGAAAATAATAGAATTAGGTAGACAAAACCGTACATCAAATTGAAAAACTCACAACATGAAAGTTGTAGATAAAGGATGGATCTACCTTCCTCTCAAAGGAATTTGCGTTTGCTGCACCGAGTGCGAAGAAATCCGAGATTTACTTCGTAAGATCTGAAACACTTGAGAACGAAATTGGGACGCTACGGTATATGAAATTGGATGGGATTTGTCGGAATGGAACGATCTCGACGAGGGGAACAACTTTCGTGTTCAAGCCAAGATGATTCAAGATTGTTTTGGTGGTCGAATAATGGAGGGGAAGAAAAAGCTTGATACGCCAACAATGGCGGCAGCGGTAGATTGATTCCGGCCCCAAATTCGGGTAGCCTGGCGGCCAGTTTTTGGGAAAGTCAGGGAAAAGAAATCCTAGGGTTTGGGGTTTATATAGACAAAGTTTCATGGCAAACGATAAGAAGATTGGAAGAAATCGAGTATTTTGCGGACAGTTCGAGCTGGAAACGAACTCGTGTTCGTTCTGAAATTTCTGCACGTAGGTGACGATGGTGTTGGGCTGACTCGCTGATGTTGGGCTGGCCACCTTCTTGGGCCAAGGCTGGCTGGCTGGCGGTACGCGCGCGAGTTGGGCTAGGTTTTGGCCCAACTAGCTCGGCCGGCTGATTTTTTTTGTTTAAAACATTTCCCTTTATCTTTTTACTGTTTTTTTTAACTCTTGATTTTGAAATCAGAATTGAGTCAAACCAATTTTGAAAGATTTGTAAAATCAAAACCTGTCATATTTGACATTCAAACACACTTTTGCACACCTTTCAAAAATTTGTTTTTCAAAATATGTTTAAAAGCAAAAATGACTCTTAATGTCAAAATTAAAATAGGTTTTAAGAACAAAACAAATGTGGTTCTTAAATACCACAATTGCAAACATTTGAAAATAGCTATTTTAAACTTACATTTCAAATAATTAAAATCAAGTCAAAACCAAAATTTAAACATAACAACTAACACCATAAAGTCCAAAATAATATATAGGACATAAATTGTCCTTTTAATATATTTTCTTAAATATGTTTTCAAGTGGAAATAATATTCCAACTTTTGAAATTTTCAAATGCAAACAATGCAAGAAGATGATGAATGCATGCATGATTTTTCTTTTCAAATCAAAATACATATAGTTTTCAAAAAGTTTTTTAATTTTTCTGATTTTTCAAATTCTTGAAAAACTTAGGATGTTACAGTGGGCATTACGACAAAATACATAGACCGTTATCCAACAGCGTCTATGACTAATAATCCACCGCCATGTTGTCAGCCGAGTTCCCCGTTGGTATTAAGTTGCAAGCAACGAATAATTGCATTAAGTAATGTGCGTAAAGTAAACAAATGCATTAGACCTAACGGCGCACCCTTAAGCTAAGCATCATTTATTTTATCCATATTGGCAGCAGCACATCCACAATCTTAGAAGTTATTGTCACTCTCCCAGATTACCGGAGGCATGAACCCACTATCTAGCATAAATACTCACTCTTGGAGTTACAATCATCTACTTGGCCAAAGCATCTACTAGTAACGGAAAGCATGCAATATCATAAATAACATATAAGATAGATTGATAATCAACTTGACATAGTATTCAATATTCATCGGATCCCAGCAAACACAACATGTAGCATTACAATAAGATGATCTTGATCATGATAGGCAGCTCACAAGATCTAAACATGATAGCATAAAGTGGAGAGACAACCATCTAGCTACTGCCATGGACCCGTAGTCCAAGGATGAACTACTCACGCATCACTCCGGAGGCAGGCATGGTGATGTAGAGCCCTCCGGTGATGATTCCCTCTCCGGCAGGGTGCCGGGAAGAGCTTTTGAACCCTCCCGAGCTAGGGTTGACGGCGGCGGCATCTCTGGAACTTTTCGTGGATAATGGCTCGGGTAATTAGGGTTTTCGCGCCGGGAGGAATAAATAGGCGAAAGGGCGGCGGCTGGAGACGCCCGTGGGCCCACACCACCCCACGGCGCGGCAGGGGGCCGCGCGGCCCCATGGTGTGGCTACCACGTGGCTCCCCTCCGTCTCTCCTTTGGACTCCGTGTACGTGCTGGAAAAACAAGAGGTTCTGTCCAAGTTTCGTCCAATTCCGAGAATATTTCCAGACTAGCTTTTCTGAATACAAAAACAGCAGAAAACAGGAACTGGCACTGTGGCATCTTGTTAATAGGTTAGTCCCAGAAAATGCATAAAATGCTATGAAGTGTATATAAAACATGTAACAATTGGTATATAGATACGTTTGAGACGTATCAAGCATCCCCAAGCTTAGTTCTACTCGTCCTCGAGTAGGTAAAACGATAAAAACAAAATAATTTCTGAGGTGACATGCTACAATCATAATCTTGATCAAATAGTATTGTAAAGCACATGTTATGAATGAAGTGATCCAGGTCAATGGTCTATAGTTTGCTAGCAAGTAGATAATGAGCAAACAACTGAATCATATAAGCAAAAACTTTTCATGAATAGGTTCAAAGAGTTTTGCATAAGAGTTAACTCATAAAGCAATAGATTCTAAGTAAAAGGTATTTAACCAACACAAAGGAAGATTTAAGCTTCAGCAATTGCTTTCAACTTTCAACATATATATCTCATGGATATTTGTCAACACAAAGCAATATAATGAGTGCAATATACAAGCATATAAAAATTGTTGCACCAAAGTTGACACTAGTGTTTGCTTCTAAGATAGAAGAAGTAGGAAAACTGACTCAACATAAAAGTAAAAGAAAGGCCCTTCGCAGAGGGAAGCAGGGATTAAATCATGTGCTTTAGCTTTTTAAGTTTTTGAAATCATATAGAGAGTAAAAATAAGTTTTGAGAGGTGTTTGTTAATTGTCAACGAATCAGAAAATGGAAAGTACAATATGACCCCTGCCAACTAGACTTTTAAGAGCGGCTCCATGAAGGACGTTATTTATACCAGCAAGGCAGATCATCCCTCTTTCTCTTTTGTTTACACATGCAGATATTTCACTGTTTGTCATTGCTTGACTGATAAATCAGGGCAAAAATGTGAAGAGAATTAAGCGGTTAAAGTTGTAATTAATTGGGACTGGGCACCCCATTTGCCAGCTCTTTTTGCAAAATTAATGGATAAGCGGATGTATATGCCGCTAGTCCGGTGGTAAAGTCTGTTTGACAGTTGACATAAAGACATCCACCCCGTCCTCATGAGCTTGGTAAACATTGACACAAAATAGGAGTAATAATTTTTGAATAGTTTAAAGGTAGCACATGAAAAATTTACTTGGAATGGCAAGGAAATACCACATATAGGTAGTTATGGTGGACACAGATGGCATGGATTTTGGCTCAAGGTTTTGGATGCACGAGAAGCATTCCCTCTCAGTACAGAGTTTAGGCTAGCAAGGTTATTTGAAGCAAACACAGGATATCAACCGACACAGCAAGACTTATATGAAAACATATTGCAAGCATTATAAGACTCTACACTGTCTTCCTTGTTAACCAAACCCTTTTACTAGAAAATATCTAGACCTTAGAGATACCAATCATGCAAACCAAATTTCAACGAGCTTTACGGTAGTTCTTCATTAATAGGTTTTAACTACATGATACAAAAGCTTAAACATGAACTACTTGATAACTCAAAACAATTGACAAGTATCAAATTATCCAATACAGTGATCTACAAGAATATGTAAGCTTTTTCCATTATACCATCTACCACATGCAACATTTTCTGTTCCAACCAAACATCAATCAATTTATTTCAACATAAACTCTCCAAACAATTATAAGTGAAGCAAGAGAGTACTTTCTTTAAAAGAACTAACAGCTCTGAATAAGAGATGCATGCAAAACAGGAGCTAAAAGCATAGCAATAGCTAGACAAGAATACTCAACAAGTATAAGTGAAGAATAGGAGTATTCATATGAAAAAGCGGAGCGTGTCTCTCTCCCAATCAAGAATGCTGGGGTCCAATCAAGTTGACCATAAGAAAAATAAAATACTGAAAATAAAAGCACACAGACGCTCCAAGTAAAGCACATATGATGTGAAAGAATTAAAATATAGTTTCACTAGAGATGACCTGATAAGTTGCTGATGAAGAAGGGATGCCTTGGGCATCCCCAAGCTTAGACGCTTGAGTCTTCTTGAAATATGCTGGGGTGATCCATGGGAGCATCCCCAAGCTTAAGCTCTTCACTCTTCTTGATCACATTATATCAACCTTCTCTCTTGACCCTTGAAAACTTCCGCCACACCAAACTCAGAGTAATTCTCATTAGAGGGTTAGTGCACAATCAAAAACTCACATGTTCTATAAGGACACAAACATGACCGTTACTTTTAACATTACTACTGCCACTGATGTTATGTGAAGCTCTTCACCCTAAAAAAGAATTCCACTCAACACTAGTAAAAGAGAGAATGCGAAAAATAAAAGACAGAATCTGTCTAAACATAACAGTCCGCAAAGACGAATTTTTTCGATGCACTTACGTTCTCAGATCGAAAAACTTTAAACTAACGAAAGATGCGTACATATATGAGGATCACGCACAAAAATTTGCAGATATAAATAATTTTCTGTGATTTTACAGAACTAAAACGGTGAACAGCAGAAATCGGTTCCTGCGTAGAAATCCAAATCTAGCATCATCTTCCTATTAGAGGCAATACTTGGCACAACAATGCGATAAAATAAAGATACAAAGGAATTGTTACAGAAGTAAACAACTCCTTGACTCAAAAACTGAAAACAAAAGATAATGGGTTGCCTCCCAAAAGTGCTTTATTTAATGCCTTTTAGCTAGGCTATAAGATTTTAATGATGCTCTCATAAGAATAAGAGTTGAAAAACAAAGGAGAGCATCAAGAGGCAAATATCAAACACATTTAAGTCTAACCCACTTCCTATGGAAAGGAATCTTGTAACAAAATAAATTATTGAAGCATAAAGCAATTAGCATAGAAAGATGAAACAAATGCAACTTCAAAACTTTCAACATAAAGAGAGGTGTTTTAGTAACTTGAAAACTTTTACAACCATATTTTCCTCTCTCATAATAACTTTCAGTAGCATCATGAAGAAACTCAACAATATAACTATCACATAAAGCATGCTTTTCATGATCTACAAACACATAATTTTTATTAAGCTAAAAAACAGTGGGGTCATTAAACCCACTTTTGACAATAGTAGTATAACAAATATCATTAGGCAATATAGGACCATCATCAAGAGCATTATCATATAAGACATTAGGGAGCACATTTTTACTTTCTGCAAGTTCCTTTTCTTGAGTCAAGGAGGTTGTTACTTCAAATTTATCAAAAGGAGATATTTCAATAGAATCATGACATTCAACAATATAGCATTTCTCCTCCTTAGATAGGCATGGAGGGTAATCATATAATGTAAGAGTTAAAGAGTTACTATCATTAGAAGGTAGATCCTCCTTTTGATCATCACTCTCTTCCTCTTTTTCATCAAATGAGATTTCAGTTTCAGCAGTTTCTTCTCCCACAGGTTCCTGAAAGGTAGCAAGTTGTTCTGGAGAATAAGTTTTCTCAAGAAATTCAGTGATATAAGGATTATCGTTGTAATATTCAAGGCAATAACCAAGTATAGCAAAAAAATTAGATTTATAAGGAGAATCATCATCGTGAATATAACCAGCAATTTCAAAGGCACCTTTAAAAACAAAAAATTCTTCAGTTTGTTCAAGATTACCAAAGTCATAGTTTCCTTTAGCATAAGCAGCCAAGGTTTCATTATCATTATAATCACATTGGAAAGAGAGGTGTTTATGCCTTCTACAACATAATGATTCATTAAAGCAGTAGGATTCATCATAAGTAGAGCACAAGTCCTTAGCAAAATAATTCAGTGTACTTACTTATTTCCATAAATGTACCTGATGGAGGGATAATAACCCGGTAGGCCCATGCAGAGGGAAACGAGACCCGCCTGGAAGGAGGCCCGGCCAGGGCAGTTAGCCCTCAGCACGGGCCGGGTTATGTTTCTGGGCCGGCATCTTGGCGGTGACCCGGCTAAGGAAGGCAATATTCTAGAAGATACAAGAGGCGGTTCTAGAGGCGGTTCAAGACTTGGAATACACGAAGAGCAAAGGAGCTAGGATAGGACTTGGAGTTCGAGTAGAACACGGCTTTACTGTGTACGCGGTCAGAGGGCCCGGTACCTATATAAACCGGCCCTTGAGTCATAGCTAGCAAGTCTCTCATAACCCCCAAGCTTTAGGCGAGAGAACCATCGAGAGAGATACATAAGCTTTGTAACCTAGATCGAGATCCGGCTCTGTTGTCGTAGCCGGGTTATCGAGATCGAGACCAAGATTAATAATAAGATAGCAGGAAGTAGGTCTTTATCTCCAATGGAGAGGCCGAACCTGGGTAAACCTGTGTCCCCTGCAATGCTAAACAATCTCCCAGACGCCAGAGTCGCCTTGCCCAAAAACTTAAGCTACCCCAAAGTAGCATCTGCCGTGTTATCTACCCCACGACAGTTGGCGCCGTCTGTGGGAATCGCGGCCAAAGGTGTCACCATCATGGGAGAAGCAAGGAGAGGGGCCGAAAACTTTGTTTTTGGCCAGATCACAGTCAATGAGCAAGGAGAATCCATCGTCGATGATTTTGGCTGGGGGCCGGAATCTGATCTGCTTGAATCAGGTGATGTTATTCCAATTGGCAAATTTAATGTTTTTGTGGGCATGATTACAACTAGATCTGCTAGTGATGGAGATTATGAATCTGTGTCAGGAGCCGCCACAATTGTTCAATCTGATGGAGAGGAATCAGTTGGCACAGCTGAAGTTGAGAAGGTCCTGAACACGCTGGAGGAACGGCTGGATGACCCGGCAGAAATCCCGGGTGACGCGGTGGAACAAGCCGGGTCGGAATCAATCTTGCCCCTGTTCGAAGGCCGGTTTGGGTATGATGCAGAAGAAGAAGATGATGAGGAACAAGAATCAAGTCCAAGCCCGGTTCGTAGGGTAGCGGTGTACACCGCGCCTTCGTCCAGCATGCAACCATCACCATCAGCTGCTGTTCCACCGGCCTTTACCCCGGGTCAACAGCAGCTGCCCCCAATTCTGGAGTTGGCAGAACAGAGAGTTGATGGAGAGCCGGCTTCGGTCTCAGAGGAAAGCGAGGGTACGGCGAGTACAGAAACAGTTTTGGGTTCCTGCATAACCGGGCCCGAGGAGAGGAAAGAAGTAACACAGCAGCTGCCCCGGCCTTGTTTAACAATGGCCTGGTCTTAGATCCATCAGCACTTACAAGGTTGGTTACTCCAGAAAACGCAGCAGTTAGAGCAATGGAATTGGATACAGCACGCCGAGCGTTGGAGCAGATGCGCAGGGACGCTGAGGCAGAGAGGCAAGAAATAGAAGCAAGAAAGAGGCAAATAGAGGATGAGGAAAACCGTCTCAATGAGATAACCAGGGCGCACCGGAGGAGGCACCAGAGCCGGCTGGCCCCGGAGAAAACGCTATAAACCCAGCAGTATTGTTTAGGACCCCAGAAGATCAACCAGTTGGTGTCACCCAGGTGGCTCCAGTTGTAAGGGCAGATGTAGAACCAGATAGAGGAACAGGAGCAGCTGGGGTTGCAGCGGCAACGGCGCCGGGTCTTCTCGCTGGGGTAGCCAGGGGAAATCCGGGTCTGCCGCCCAGAACACCAAGGTTTCACACGCCGGCGGGTCACTATTCAAATCCGGCGGATAACGTGTATGCAGCAACTTTGGCGCTTGATCGTATTCCATTGGGAGACACGCCAGCGGAGATTGAAGCCCGGCGCGCCATTGACATGTTACGCACTGCAGTTGTCCAGCAAACTCAGTATTCAAGGGAGAAAAGTGCATTGCATTCCACAACGTATCGTAGCAAGAGTCGCAATGGAGGTAACCCGCCATTGGCCGGGCCGTAGCGGCACAGCAGCAAAACCCGCCCCAGCAAAATCTAAATCAAAACAATCAGCAGCATCAACCCGCCCCAGCAATTTCCATAGCTCAGCAGATAGTCAATAGATCACGCGCGGGGAGAAGTGCAGGCAATGCAAACCCGGTAGTGCCTGCAGCAGGAGTACCACAAGGAGGACCGGGTCCTGCACCAGCCGCGTCTGCAAGCTCACCCGGTAATATCAATATTTCGGCAAGTTCTTCTAGTTTAGCCGGGCCAAAATGTCTTTCAGATTCCATTAGAGCAGAGCCTTTCCCTGAGAAGTTCAAGGAGCCAAGCAAGATATCCAATTATGAGCCCAGCATGGACCCGGCCAGCTGGTTGAGCAGTTATGAGATGGCAATGTGTATACGCAATGCCACAGAGAATGTTTGTGCCAAGTACATGTATTTGATGATGAGCGATGGAGCAGCGAAGTTGTGGTTTAAAAATCTACCAGAGAAGTCCATTAATTCTTGGGACGAGTTGAAGGCGGTTTTCACCAAGCACTTTCAGGGTACGTGCAAGCGTTTGTTTTCCATTGAGGATCTTGATCGTTGTATACAGAAAAAAGGCGAGTCAGCACGTCATTGGATGGGCCGGGTTACGGAGATCCTGCACTCTTCATCTGGTATTGAGCCCAAGGATGCAATTTCATCAATGGAGAAAACTTGTAAGTATGCACCACTTGTCCAGAAGCTGGGTCGCATGAAGGAAGGGCACCGGGTTAAGCCGGTCACCATGGCAGAGTTGATGGATGCTTGCAATAGGCATGCAGCCACTGACAAGACTCAGGATGAGCCTGAGGAGGAGAAGGGGAAAGGCGCGGCAAATAATGGTGGAAGGAACAATAATGGCTCAGGAAACAACAATAACAATAACCAGAATCAGCATAAGCGAGGTCATAATGATGGAAGTTCAGAGTTAGTAGCAAACACCAATACCGGGTTTCAGAGGCAAAGGATGGACGGGAACTACCAGGAAAACAGAGGTTATCAGGAAAATAGAGGTTACCAGGACAACAGGGGTTATCAGGGGAACAGTGGAAATCACAATAGTGGAGGTAGTTACCAGGGAACACGCCCAATGAGTACTGAGGAAGCTTTTAGGATGCCGTGTCCTCGCCATAGCAAGATGGGCAGACCATCCAATCATTCATTGGCACAGTGTGTGGATTTGAATAGGTGGAAAAATAATGAGGTGCAGAGAGCTCTGCAGGGAGCAAACAGAAGTGGAGGACCCGGCCAGGGTGGTAACCCGGCTGCGGGGCCTCTAACAGGAGCAAATGCGGTACCCACTGGAAACCCGGGTCAGGGTCAGAACCAGAACATGAGTAACCAAGGAGGATTTTCACAGCAGCCAAGGCAACTTGGTCAGTATCACATTTATACCAGTGGCACAACAAAAAGAGAGAGAAAGATAGTCAAAAGGGCGGTTAATACAGTGGCAGCTGGAATTCCAAGGTATTTGAGGTGGTCAGAGCATGCAATTACTTGGAGCAGAGCAGATCATCCGAGGTGGTGGAGCACCCGGGCCTGCTTGCGCTAGTTGTTGCTCCTCAAGTTCATGGCTTCGAGTTGAAAAAGGTTTTGATGGACGGTGGCAGTAGCATCAATATTTTGTACTGGGACACGTTGTGCGCATGGGTTGAAGGAGTCACAGTTGCAGAAAACGTCAACAATTTTTCATGGTATAGTTCCGGGAAAGTCAGCCACACCAGAGGGTAAAATTTCATTGGAGGTAGCTTTTGGCGAGTCTATCCATAACTTCAGATCAGAGTGGCTCACGTTTGAGGTGGTAAAGTTTCCAAGTCCATATCATGCATTGTTGGGAAGGCCGGCTTATGCCAAGTTCATGGCAAGGCCGTGTTATGTGTATCTCCAGTTGAAAATGCCGGGTCCCAATGGGATCATCACTGTTCATGGTAACAGGGAAATAGCAGCAGAGTGTGATGAAGGGGATGCAGCCCTGGCAGAACAAACGTGTGCAAGAGAGGAGTTGAAAGCTTACAGATCAAATGTTGACCCACAGGATAACACGGCGCTCAAGAAGCCAATGACAGAAGATGATAGGGCAAAGTTTAAAGCAGCAAAGGACACAAAGATGGTGGATTTTGTGCCTGGGGATTCCTCCAAGCAGTTCGCCATAGGGACAAACTTAACTGACAAATAGGAAAGCGCGCTCATCGAGTTCATCCGTGAGAATCGGGATGTTTTTGCGTGGACACCTAGTGACATGCCAGGCATTCCAACTGAACTCGCTGAGCACCGTTTACATGTTGATCCCAAGGCTAGGCCGGTAAAACAAGGTTTGAGAAAAATGAATGCAGAAAGGAGAAAAGCAATTGGAGAGGAGATAGCCCGGCTTTGGAGGCCGGCTTTATCATGGAAGTGTTTCATCCAGAGTGGTTAGCTAACCCGGTTTTGGTTCTGAAAAAGAATAATGAGTGGAGGATGTGCATTGATTTCACGAGCTTGAACAAGCATTGTCCCAAGGATCCGTTCGCACTGCCGCGCATTGATCAAATTGTGGATGCCGTTGCAGGTAGCGAGCTCTTGTGTTTTCTGGATGCGTATTCAGGTTATCATCAGATCAAACTTAACAAGGAAGATTGGGAGAAGACGTCGTTTATCACCCCCTTTGGTGCTTTTTGCTACAAGACCATGACTTTTGGGTTGAAGAACGCAGGAGCAACTTATCAGAGGTGTATCCAGAATTGTTTTCATGATCAGATTGGGCGCAATGTGCACGCTTATGTTGATGATGTGGTGATCAAGTCAGAAAAAGCCGGGTCATTTATTAATGACCTTGCAGAGACATTCAAGAATCTGAGAGAGTACAAGATGAAGCTTAATCCTACGAAGTGTGTGTTTGGGGTTCCAGCGGGCAAGTTACTTGGTTTCATTGTGTCAGAGCGTGGAATTGAGGCAAACCCGGAAAAAATTCGTGCAATCCAGAGTTTGAAAAGGCCAGAGGAGTTGGCTGATGTTCAGAAGCTGACAGGCTGTGTGGCTGCGTTGAGCCGGTTTATTTCCCGGCTTGGAGAAAAAGCTATTCCGTTGTATAAGCTGTTGAAGAAGACAGATAACTTTGTGTGGAATCAAGAGGCAGATGAGGCCTTTGAGGCCTTGAAGAAGCAGTTGTCAAAGCGCCAGTTTTAGCGGCGCCGGGTCCCAAGGAACCCATGCTTTTGTATGTTGCAGCCGGGCCTCAAGCTGTGAGTGCCGTGGTGGTGGTTGAGCGAAAAGAGGAAGGAAAAGAGAACCCGGTACAAAGGCCGGTCTATTATGTCAGCGAGGTCCTATCAGAAGCAAAGCAGAGATACCCACATTGGCAGAAGCTTGTGTTTGGTGTTTTCATGGCTAGTAGAAAGTTGAAGCCGTATTTTCAGGAGCATCCAATTACGGTGGTCAGTTCTATTCCCTTAGCAGATATCATCAGAAACTCCGAAGCTACAGGAAGAATTGCCAAGTGGGCAATTGAAATGGGGGATTATCACATTGACTATGTGCCTCGCACAGCTATCAAGTCTCAGGCGTTGGCAGATTTTCTTAATGATTGGACACAGTTGAATGCACCACCTCTCACCCCGAGCCTCAAATCTTGGGTTATGCATTTTGACGGGTCTAAACAAGAGCAAGGTTCAGGAGCTGGAGTGGTGTTAACTTCTCCCAAAGGTGACAAGTTGAGTTATGTTTTGCAAATTCATTTGATTGTACCAATAATGTGGCAGAGTATGAGGCCTTGTTGCATGGTTTGCGTATGGCAAAGGAGATGAACATCAAGCGTATTAAGTGCTATGGGGATTCAGATCTTGTGGCGCAGCAAGTTTCAGGAACTTGGGACAGAAAAGATGCAACTATGGCGGCTTACAGGCGAGAGGTGGATAGAGTAGCTGGGTTCTTCTCAGGCTATCAAGTGGATCACATTGACCGCAGGAAAAACGATGCTGCAGATGCTTTGTCAAGACTCGGCTCACGCAGAGAGCCGGTTCCACCTAACGTTTTCTTGGACGAGCTATGGGCTCCATCAGTCAAGTCCCAGGATGAGGAAGAGTTGGCAGACCCGGATTCGCAGCTGGTGGCTGTAACCCGGGAAATTCCCGAGTGGACAGAACCGTATCTTGCATATCTTTTGAGAGGGGTGTTGCCCCAGCAGGAAGTCATAGCCCGGCAGATCGTGCGCCGGTGCAAGGCCTATGTGGTCATAGATGGTGAGTTATATAAGAGAAGTGTTTCAGGGGTATATCAGAGATGTGTGTCTGGAAAGGAGGGCCGGCAAATTCTGAAGGAAATTCACGAGGGAGATTGTGGTCATCATGCTTCAACTAGGTCCTTGGTTGCAAAAGCTTTCAGGCACGGTTTCTTTTGGCTCACAGCCCAGGCAGATGCAGAGCGCTTGGTGAATAGATGTGATGGATGTCAAAGTATGCAAGACAGATTCATGTGCCGGCTCAGGAGTTGAGAACAATACCTTTGACTTGGCCCTTTGCAGTTTGGGGGCTTGATATGGTGGGTCCTTTCAGCATGTCTCCTTGTAAGAAAACCCACCTCCTCGTTGCCATTGACAAGTTTACCAAGTGGGTTGAGGTCATGCCTGTTACAAATTGTGAGGCGGCAACAGCAGTGAAGTTTCTGAAGCAGATCATACACAGGTTTGGGTATCCCCATAGTATTATCACAGACAATGGTACTAATATGTCCTTGGGAGAGATGGCAAAGTTTTGTGGAAACAATGGTATACGTTTGGATGTTGCTTCTGTGGCTCATCCTCAGGCCAATGGGCAAGTTGAACGAGCTAACCAGGAGTTACTCAGAGGATTGAAACCACGTCTCCGGGTCCCGTGTCTCAGAGCCGCCGGAGCGTGGGTGGAGGAATTGCCATCAGTTGTTTGGGGAATCAATACAACACCAAACAGATCCACAAAGATGACCCCTTTCTTCATGGTGTATGGGGCAGAGGCAGTTTTGCCAAGTGATATTATTCATGACTCGCCTCGCGTGGCGGCTTACGTGGAGACAGAAAATGAGAAGACCCGGCAGGATTCTGTTGACCTGCTGGAGGAGAATAGAGAGAAAGCATTGGAAAGATCAGCAATTTATCAGCAAGATTTGAGGCGGTATCACAGTCGCCGGGTTAAAACTCGCACCTTCCAGGAAGGTGATCTAGTGTTGCGATGGGTGCAGTCCAAGGAAGGGATGCACAAGTTATCTCCTCCTTGGGAAGGGCCCTTCATCATAAGCAAGAAATTGAACAATGGTTCATACTATTTGGTGGACGCTAGAGAGAAATCAGAGACAGTCAATGACTCAACGCACTCTACCTTTTCTATGGAAGAGCGTGAGAGGCCGTGGAACATTGCGCAGCTGCGCCCATATTATACTTAGCATGAAAAAGATGTATCAGATGTAACACACGATGTAACAGGCAGCAGGTTTCAGACGCGCTCTTTTCCTTACCAGGGTACCTAAGGGGACTGGAAGGTTTTTAATGAGGCGGCTTGCTGACCTAACCTTTTCTATCAATAAAGTGAAGGTTGAAGCAGAAATTTGTCTTGTCTCAGGTTATGTTTCAGTTTTATAAGCCGGTTATTTTCTTTGTTCTATATGTATTGTGGCAGTTCTGGGTCAAGCTTGGTCCTGGGGGCTTGTCATTGAGATAGCTAAAGTTATTTCCCCAGGACCCGGCTCATAAGTATCCCCGGGTTTCAGTTTTGGTTGCAGTTGTTTAAGTTTTTTATTTTTGAGGATGCCCAGAGAGTGCGTCCCACCAGTATTTTGGATCAATGGGGTACTGAGGCATAAGCCCTTTACTTTATAAACATTGATCCAGGTCTTGGGGGCTCTTACTGCAAAAAGTCTGTAGCTGCAATCCCAAGACCCGGCTTTTATGCCACTAGTATTCTTGGTTATCTTGCTGTGTAGCTGATGTGACTCGCACTTATATGGCCTGATTGCACACCTGGAAACTCAATCAACCATGAAGCCCATTGGGACTTGGTTCGACCCTGTTTTTCTCAGAGAAGTTGCGCCAGGATATCCATGCGAAAGCCGGCTCACAGTTAAAGAAACCAAAAGGGTCATCAAAACCACAGAAGATAAGTAATTGGATATTTCTCATGTCATGTGATTCCACATAGTTTCACCAAAGTTTAAAACAAGTGCAAAAGCATACATCACAGGCATGGTATCAGAATAGCTAAGTTATTACAATAATGTGCCTCAAGGGCCAAATGACATTAAGTTTTCTGGCAGAGACACAGCATCTGCATAAGTTTAAGAGCCGGCTTCTGGAGCCGGGTTAGTGGAAGGAGTTGTAGCTGGGGTGCCATCTTTGGCGCTTGCGAGTCATCCTTGGCCGTTCTGCTTCTGCTTCCCGGTCTTGGGGGCTCCATCAGTGCGCCAGGTGACAAGCTGAAGGGACTGGAAGTAATGTTCGTCTTCATCTTCCACTGGTGCACGTGTTGGAGGTGGCACAGTGGGAGTTGAGGAGCTTGGCGCAGCAGAAGCACTTGGAGCAGTTTTATCACCAGCAACAGATTCTTGTAGCTTTGTAGCAGGTCGATGCGTTGAGGCTCGTCGTCCACAATTTCTTTATTCGCCTCGTTGTAGCCATACTGGATGGTGTTAAGCTTCAGATTGTTGGCAATTTGGGTAGCCACGAACCGGGTCTGCTTCATAACCCGGCTGTAGGTCTTCCTGTCAAAAGGAGTGCCATCTGCATTGTACTCAGGAAAGCCCGATGCCAGAGGAGCCGGGTCAAGTTGGGGATAGTAAGCTTAGCCAAAGCTAGGCTGCGCATGGCCCCGGCCCTGCATGCAGATTTCTTCAGCAGGTGAATCCAACCAGGCATTGTGGACAAATGGCCCAGCACTTCAGTGTAAGTGCTGGGCGGGTTTTCCCAGTTTCTTGCAGCCTTGATGACCTCGCAACTCCCAAAGTATAATTGGCGGACCAGTGTATACATGCATTTGACTTTCTCAGTTGCGGTCTTGCGGATGTTGCCATCACGTGCACCTGCAAAAGGGAAAGTGTCAGGCATAGTTTATATGCCAAGCTTGGAACAGACGAAAACTTTACCGGGTTTTGAGAATATTGTGCTTACCAACAAGGGAGGCAACCATGGCAGTAATCATCTTCTTCAGGCGGGTCAGCTCGTTGGTAGCTGTATTCAATTTCTGTTGGAGGCTGGTCAGCTGCTCTTGAAAGTTTTCTTCATGCTCTTGCATGTCCCGCTTCAAGTCTGAGTTCTCCTGAGTCAAGGCAGTTATTTTTCTTCCAGGGCTTGAAGTTTGTTTGCCCCTTCAGCCCGGGTCTCAGTCTCAGCTTTTAAGGCTCCTTGTAGCCGGGCCACTTCTTCATTGGCTTGGTTCACATGTTCCTGTTAAAAAAAAATGCACAGTTTAGCCTCAAGTTACTAAGGAATTATTAGCCTGGAACTTGGGGGCTACAAAGTTTCAAAAGTTTGCAACAGACAAGTAAAGCCCCAGGTTGCCGCAAGCGTGCTAACCCGGTGCTTGGGGGCTACACGGGTGAAAGTTTTAAAATTGTTCAAGTGATTAGTCCCAGGTTGCTGTGGACAGCTAACCCGGCACTTGGGGGCTACAGTGTTGAAAAGTTTTTGTAAAGGATGTTGGCGTTTCAAGCACCAAGTTTTTCAACAAGTGATAAATTTGGAGCTTGGGGGCTAGGCAGAGTATGGTTATAAGAAGTAAGAAGGTAAGTAAAGTTAAAAGCACACCTGGTACCGTTTCTGAAGCAGAGAGACAAGCTCAGTCTCCAAGTTCTTATGATGAGCAAGGCGAGAAAAGTATTCCTCGCACAGAGCCGGTGTGGACATGGAGTTCAGAGTCGCCAGATCCAAAGAAGCAACCGGGTCCTTGCCCTTTGCAGAGGGATCCACCTTGATTTCTGGTGCTGTGACCTTGGCAATGGCAGTGGACACGCCAGGAGCCGGGCCTTTCTTAGACCCGGTGATCTGGACTTCTGGGTCAACTTCTTTGGTTCCAGACCCATGCCCGGGTGATTGTGCGTCTGGGCTTGGTTTTGGAGCAGCTGGCGGGCTTGGTGGTGTGGCTGTCACGTTCTCTGCGCCAGATTCTTCTTCTGGGCTTGCTCTTCAACATGTACTTCCATTTGGGAAGGTTCAGCTGTAGCAGGTGGAGGAGAGGCAGCTGGAGAAGATTCCGGGTCTTCCTCCACGATAGCTTTGGCACTGAAACAAAGGAAAGGTGGTTAAATACAGAAAAGACTGCAAAGTAGTGAAAACTGAAAAGAAAGGAGAGTAATCCTAACCCGGTATTGATGAGGAAATCCTCGGGCGTGCTAGCCGCGTCCGAGGAAGAATCTGATAAACCAGAACGTTTAGGAACCCGGATTTTGCCAGCCAAAGGGTACTTTTTGCTGGGCGTCTTCTGGATCGATTTGGCCCAGCTTGATAAAGAACATGGGGGATACCTGTGCTCAAAGTGACATGGCTTGCAGAGGACCGGGTCCGCGGTTTCTTGTTGGCTTCAGCTTCTTTCGCAAGTTCCTTTTCCTGTGTTGGTATTTGAGTTTGAGATGAGTTCATCATGCAAGTTGAGGAACGAGAAAATGGCACCTTTGCAATTGCAGCCCGGGTCCTCTTTTGAGGAGTGGGTGCAGCAGTTTGAGGACCCGGCAATACGTCCGGAGCCGGGTCATTGGGGCCTGGAATGAGAAGAGCCGGGTTATCAGTAGAATTGTCCTTTTTGGGGACTTCGTTGTTAATCAGCTCGAGGAAGAGCCGGCCTACGGAGTCTGGCTCACCTTCTTCTTCTTCTTCATCTTGATCATCACTTTCTGTGTCCTCCTCAGCAGAGGACGTAGGGGTGTAATCTGCACTCCACCACTTGGGGTCCTGACAAAAAGAAGATATCGGTAAGATAGTTTGCAAGAAATACCGGGTTACAATTAAAGAAGTGAGTAGATGACAAGTTGTACCGTAGGAGGTTTGTTCTTGGTGCTGAAAGGGGCGAGCCCGTTCATTGCAATATCGGTCTTCTTTTCGCCAAGGAGCCTCTTGGCGTTCTTCACGATTTGGTCATCCAGCAGTGTGATTTCTGAGTAACGCATGTCGTCAGTGGTCTCTTCTGTGTATTCATGGAAGAGCCGGGTCCTGATGCTGAGGGGTTGGATGAACCAGCCGATCCAGCACTTGACCAGGTCAGTCCCCCTGAGTCCATGTGCGAGCAGGGCTTTGGCCGGCGGAGCGTGGGCTCGAGCTTGACCCGGTCTGCGTCTGGGGCGTAGCTGTTCATCTTTGCTTCGTAGGTCATGCCCGAGTTCAGAAAAGCCGGGTAACGAGCATCATCTGACGCGGGTGAAGTGTCTTTGAAATAGAAATATGTGTTTTGCCATCCCTTTGGATGGCTGGCAAGAGCAAGAGCCGGGAAATCACATTCCCTCCGGCGCTGGATCGCCACTCCACCGTAAGGGCCAAGGTTGTCTTTGCGGGATGGGTTGCAGTAGAAAAATTCTAGGAAAAGTTCAAGGCTGGGGGCTATTTGCAAGTAATCCTCGCAGAAAACTACAAAGTTGCTTATGTTGAGAATGGAGTTGGGGCCTATGTCTTGCGGCCTAAGCCGTAGTATTTTAAGACCCGGCGAAAGAACAGGGAACCCGGTGGGCGGAAACCGCGCAGGACATGATCTAAGAAGGCTACCACTTCACCTTCCTTGGGGTTTGGCGGATCTCCTCTCCAGGGGCGCGCCACTGGATCTCGTTCTGAGCCGGGAGTTCGCCCCGGTTCACGAAAGACTGAAGGGTGGTCTTGGTCGCACTGGACCTTGTCCAGTTCACTGGAGCGGCTGCGGGAGCCGCGGATCCAGATGCACCAGCAGCAGTACCAGAAGGTTTCTTTGCGAGCTTTTTGGCCGCACGGGGCCCTCCAGATTTTATCTTCTCCTTCGTCATGGATTTCAGCTCTGGAGGAGGACAGAGCGCAACAATGGCGTTATGAACCCTAGTTTGGATGCGGAAGTGAATAATGAAATACGGAGCCAATCTAGAAGAAATAAAGGTTGGAATCGGGCGCGGAATGGATAAAAGTAAGAATCGAGGTTACCTTGGAGATTGACCGAGATTAGAGGGCGCGATTGAAGATCGGAGTTCCGGCGGCTGCGGTGGCAGTGACGCGAGCGTGAGGTAGGGGATGAACGTGAGAATGGGGAAATTTACTCTGGGGTTATGGCCAGATATTTATAGCCACGGTGAAAACCCTAGGGGTATTGCGGTAAAAATGAGCGGATAAGATAAGCATCTTCTCCGGGAAGCCAGCGACAAACAGACAGGATAAAAGGAATATTCTTTGACTCCAGTTATGACTAGCGAGTGGTCCAGTTGAGTTGAGATTTTTGCTAAGTGTTGGGTGGGAGACCCGGAGACATATGACCTAGTATGAGAAAGCCGGGTTACGGTATGACCCGCCAAGAAGAGTTGGCCCAGTTAAGCAGAAGATAAAATAGTGCGTTATATGTATTTGTTGTTTTTGTGTTTCAGGTGGTTAACCCGGCAAGCCAGGGTACCAGCATTGATCAAGGAAGCAACACAAGTTGGAAGCAAAGCATGGCAACCTGGTTACCTGGTTAACCTGGGGGCTACTGATGGAGGGATAATAACCCGGTAGGCCCATGCAGAGGGAAACGAGACCCGCCTGGAAGGAGGCCCGGCCAGGGCAGTTAGCCCTCAGCACGGGCCGGGTTATGTTTCTGGGCCGGCATCTTGGCGGTGACCCGGCTAAGGAAGGCAATATTCTAGAAGATACAAGAGGCGGTTCTAGAGGCGGTTCAAGACTTGGAATACACGAAGAGCAAAGGAGCTAGGATAGGACTTGGAGTTCGAGTAGAACACGGCTTTACTGTGTACGCGGTCAGAGGGCCCGGTACCTATATAAACCGGCCCTTGAGTCATAGCTAGCAAGTCTCTCATAACCCCCAAGCTTTAGGCGAGAGAACCATCGAGAGAGATACATAAGCTTTGTAACCTAGATCGAGATCCGGCTCTGTTGTCGTAGCCGGGTTATCGAGATCGAGACCAAGATTAATAATAAGATAGCAGGAAGTAGGTCTTTATCTCCAATGGAGAGGCCGAACCTGGGTAAACCTGTGTCCCCTGCAATGCTAAACAATCTCCCAGACGCCAGAGTCGCCTTGCCCAAAAACTTAAGCTACCCCAAAGTAGCATCTGCCGTGTTATCTACCCCACGACAGTACCCCTTTTTTAGAAAAGCGGTATTCCTTATAATAATTTTGTTGATCATCAGTGAACCCACTTAGCCAACAAGACCCAATTTCATAGGAGTTAACCAATGATAGCAAATAACGAACTAGACATAATAATAAACCGAAATAAACCAAATGCAAGAAACTAATTTTGTTTTTGTTTTTGATAAATAAAGCAAACAAGACTAAATAAAAATAAACTAAGCAAGACAATAACAAAGTAAAGAGATTGGAAGCGTGAAACTCCCCATGCAGAAATCCTCTTGCTCCCCGGCAACGGCGCCAGAAAAAGAGTTTGATTGCGTGGATCACACGTTCGTTGGGAGACCCAAGAGGAAGGTATGATGCAGTGTAGCAGCAGTTTCCCTCAGTATGAAACTAAGGTTTAATCGATCAGTAGGAGCAAGAAATCACTTCTGAAAGTTGTTGGTGGCGCCGTTTACGATCACCAACGTGGAATCTGCACACAACACAATCAAACTACTTTGCCCCAACGAAACAGTAAGGTTGTCAATCTCACCGGCTTGCTGAAAACAAAGGATTAAATGTATGGTATGGAAAACAGTAGTAAATTGCAGAGAATGAAAAGGAACAATGTTTGCAGTTGGTTGTATTATCAGTGTAAAAGAATGGACCGGGGTCCACAGTTCACTAGTGGTGTCTCTCCATAAAAGATAACTAACATGCTGGGTGAACAAATTACAGCTGGGCAATTGACAAAATATTGAGCGCATGACAATGCATATATATGACATGATGATTACTATGATATTCATGTGGACATTACGACAAAATACATGGACCGTTATCCAACAGCGTCTATGACTAATAATCCACCGCCAGGTTGTCATCCGAGTTCCCCGTTGGTATTAAGTTGCAAGCAACGGATAATTGCATTAAGTAATGTGCGTAAAGTAAACAAATACATTAGACCTAACGGCGCACCCATAAGCTGAGCATCGGTTATTTTATCCCTAGTGGCAACAGCACATCCACAATCTTAAAAGTTATTGTCACTCTCCCAGATTACCGGAGGCATGAACCCACTATCTAGCATAAATACTCACTCTTAGAGTTACAATCATCTACTTGGCCAAAGCATCTACTAGTAACGGAAAGCATGCAAGATCATAAATAACATATAAGATAGATTGATAATCAACTTGACATAGTATTCAATATTCATCGGATCCCAGCAAACACAACATGTAGCATTACAATAAGATGATCTTGATCATGATAGGCAGCTCACAAGATCTAAACATGATAGCATAAAGTGGAGAGACAACCATCTAGCTACTGCCATGGACCCGTAGTCCAAGGATGAACTACTCACGCATCACTCCGGAGACAGGCATGGTGATGTAGAGCCCTCCGGTGATGATTCCCCTCTCCGGCAGGGTGCCGGGAAGAGCTTCCGAACCCTCCCGAGCTAGGGTTGACGGCGGCGGCGTCTCTGGAACTTTTCGTGGATAATGGCTCGGGTAATTAGGGTTTTCGCGCCGGGAGGAATAAATAGGCGAAAGGGCGGCGGCTGGAGACGACCGTGGGGCCCACACCACCCCACGGCGCGGCAGAGGGGCCCGCGCGGCCCATGGTGTGGCTGCCACGTGGCTCCCCTCCGTCTCTCCTTTGGACTTCGTGTACGTGCTGGAAAAATAGGAGGTTCTGTCCAAGTTTCGTCCAATTCCGAGAATATTTTCAGACTAGCTTTTCTGGAATACAAAAACAGCAGAAAACAGGAACTGGCACTGTGGCATCTTGTTAATAGGTTAGTCCCAGAAAATGCATAAAAATGCTATGAAGTGTATATAAAACATGTAACAATTGGTATAATATCAACATGGAACATCAGAAATTATAGATACGTTTGAGACGTATCAATGATCACAGAAGGTAACCCATGTAATTTGTAAATATGATCAACATACACTTGAGCAACTGACATGGCTGTATATAGATGAGCCAGTGGAATAAAGTGTCCATATTTAGTATACTTGTCAATGATAACCAAAATGGTGTCATACTTGGATGATTTCAGCAGCCCCTCCACAAAGTCCAAACTGACAATTTCCCAAGCCTTAGTTGCTATAGGCAGAGGTTGTAATAGTCCTGGTTGACCAACATGCTCAGCTTTTGCTTGTTGGCACACTGCACAATGGGCTACATAATCTTTTACCTCTTGCTTCAAGTTAGGCCAAGCAAACAAGGACCTAATCTTGTGATATGTTGCTATAAATCCACTGTGACCACCAATGCCACTGTCATGCAATGCTAGCAATATAGCATTCTTTGTTGCCTGATGATTTCCAAGCCAAACTCTGTTCAGGTGGCGGCGGCGTCCCTGGTGGCAACGCGCGTGGATACACAGTTGGCAGCGGCGCGCGTGGATGCGACCGGCCGGTCTAGAAGTGATTGGTGGCAGTATAGTTTAGAATCTGAAAACAAACAAATTTTTCTGATTGTGATCAATAGAGACACCTTCAGAATTTGAAAACCAATCAAACCCATTTGGAAAGCAAGAGGCGTTCCAGATGAGTGCAAAGGGTCAGTGCAGTGTAGTGCAGCTGTAGCGATCCACTGCAGTTCGGCGGCGGTGGTGTCGATCCACTGTAGTTCGGCGGTGGCGTCTATCCACTGTAGTTCGACGGTGGCGGCGGCATCGATCCAAATCGATTCTGTGGGCAGGTCGTGGGCGTCCAGCGGCGTCCAGCAGCACGGCGGCGGTCCAGTGCGGCGTTGGGTAGGGCGAGGTCGTGGGCGTCCAGTGGAGGCAGCGTGCGAGCGGCGGAGGTCGGCGATGGGCTGGCGGCGGCGTGCATGCAATGTTTTGGGGGAAAAAACTGTAGACGGGATTGTTTTAGCGGTAGGATTAGCCGGGGATTGGCGGTGTGCGACAATGTGTTTTAGCGCTAACGACGGGAATAATCTGTACCGTGCGTTAGACGATCCGAGGGTGTGTATTGGTTGGATTCCACACTCTGTGTCTTTTTATATTAGTGGTGATGATGAAAGGGGGAAAACGACCTCCATGTGCCGGTGCCTATTTTGAGGCTGCCCCAAATTTTGCTCCTCCATGCCTTATATTTGTTGGGTAGAGAGGCTCACGACCTATCCACCAAATCGCATGCGCGGGAAGCCCAACTGCCGCGCGGAAGGTTTCGTCGCCCCCGCGCCGCCCCACCTCCTCCCGTGATTCGACCGTCGCCAGCGACTTCCGTGCCATGGACGGCGACGACGATGCCCTTCCCGTCTTCCCCAACCCTCCCGTGACTTTTTCTGCCCCTTCCCCAGCCCCGGCCGTCGCGTCCGCCGCGGTGGAAAACCCTAGGGTCCCGCCCCTCCGCCGCCCAGTGTTCGCGCCTCCCCGACCCATCACCTGCACCGGGAATCCGTCCCGGGAGGCCACCGTGGTGGCGAAAACGGGCTCCGCCTGCAAGAAGGCGGCCACAACGGACACGGCCGGCGGCAATAGGGGGTCGGCGGCTGTGACCACGGGAACAAGAAGCAAAAGCCGGGCCGCGAACCCAAGCCCAACGACGACGCTGAGATGCCTCCGCCGCCCGCGGCCGAGGAGTTCATGCCGCCCGCTCTCCTCAAAATTATGGCCTGATGGGTTTGTCTGTCTCGCTCGTTTGGCTCGGCCCGGTTCAACCCTAGCATGTGGGGCTGGGCAGGCATTGTGTGAGGGAATGTAGACCAGGGCAAACCTCGGGCCGAGCCAGGTTTCGGCCCGACCTGCAAAGCCGAGCCCGAGCCAGGATCGGCCCAAGACATGTGTATAAAGCCTAATTTGTATTAAAAACATTAAATAAATTATTTTCGGACTATAATAATACCTATTTTTTCTATAAAATGCTAAAAATCACCATTTAGGCTTTGGGTGCACAAATGAAGCCCGAGCCTAGCCCGGTGTAGGACTTTTGGGACAGGCTGCCTATGCCCAGGTTTAGTTGCACGTCGAGGCAGTTTGTAGAGCAAAACGGTTTTTAACAAGGGCATATGGCGCCAAGGGCAAATCTGGGCCGTCCGTTTCGTCCGTCCGACGGACCAGATTGCACAGATTTGTCCGTTTTCGTCCGTCGGTCAACGACAAATCTCGTCCGTCGGATAGACAAAACGGACGGCCCAGATTTGTCCTTGGCGCCATGTGCCCTTTTAAATCTCTTTTCCGTTTGTAGAGCATCGTTAACAACCAAATGCCAAGTGTGTGTCTCATTTATTTCCCTTCCCCTCTCTCCAGCTATACTATTTGAGAGTCGTCGCTGCCAACCCAAGCAAAACAGAGGCCTTCCTAGTGGCGCTGCCTTCCGAAGATGGCTGAGGCGAGGTGCCAGCCAGAGTAGTGTGTATACTAATCTAGGTGTTGTCCCCAAGTTGTGGTTGGGAGTAGAGTTCTATAACCCGTCGGCCAGATCTCAAGCGGCCCGAGCTTAGTCTTTCGTTTCGCGCTTCTCCGGTGGCGGTAGCTATTGCGTGTGATGGAGCGAAGCTGAGGGATCTCCGAAAATAAGGCTGTGCTCTCAAGCTTCTCTTTGGCGCACCGAGTTTCCTTGACTCTCTCTTCTTGAGGTGGGTCGAGCAACTTGCTCAATAAGCTCAATGAGCCCTCGCTGAGGGCAGTTCTAGCGGAGCTTTGGTCCTGCGTTGGCCCTTCGTCTCGTCGTCGCGGTGGCAAAAGGTGGAGTGGAAGCCACTACATGGAAAATTGTAGACCACTACATGGAAGCCATGGATTGTCGCCATGATCTTTTTGCTGAGACTACATGGAAGCCAAGACGGAGGCCTTTTCAAGGATTCCCGACGGCGTGCTCTATCTTTCCCCTCCCAAATTGGTATGTCCCCGTGAGGTGAAGGGGAATTTTTTGATTCCACCATCACTCATCCTTCAAGATGGAGGTCTTTCAACCAGGAGTCGAAGTTCTCTATGAGGTCCAATGTTCTCCTTTCTTAATGACAACAGCCGTAAAACCCACTCTTGAAATACTTCCACAACCCCGATAATTTAAGCGTCAACTGTTTGATTCTCTCATCACAA
This sequence comes from Poa pratensis, assembly GCA_947311845.1. Taxonomy (NCBI): domain Eukaryota; kingdom Viridiplantae; phylum Streptophyta; class Magnoliopsida; order Poales; family Poaceae; genus Poa; species Poa pratensis. The sequence goes on along the minus strand of CAMZMU010000080.1, from coordinate 38,244,619 downwards.
ACGAAATCCTACGGATCCTTCCTCGGCCGTGTGAACAGAACCATCACCACTCGCGCCTCATCTTTGAGTCCAATCTAGCAACTATAGGCCCACGATTCCTCTACTCAAATCGAGCGATGTCCAGAATATCCACTCTAAATGACTACAAATGCAAGGAATCACGATTTATACCTTGTCAGCTTGAACGCATGGTCATGTACCGCCTTGGAGATTATTAAGACATGATAGATTGGAGTAAGGATGGGCGCACACGAGAATCCACTAGTCGCCAGGGTGAGCGCAAGCTCACTTTACGACGGAGACGCCGAGTGAAATCGCGAGTGAGCGACGCCGAGAGTGACAACCAGCGCGGTGGACAACGGAGGTGGTGCCGGCGAATGAAATCACATACGAGTAGTGAGAGCATGAGATGAACGACGAATGAGAGCCGAAGCACATGGATATGGCGAATCTTTAGGATGATGTGAGCTTATGGCTTCAGCTTGTGAAGGCCAGATACTTGTGAGGACGCCCTCTCATGACCTGCGAGCAGAAGGAGGGGTCTCAGTTTTGGAACCGTCAAACATGAGATTCGGCTGGGGGCCTCCTTTTCCGTTGGCGCGGAAGAGAAATCCTATTCTAGATGGACTCATGACTCGACGGACAACCCATAAGGCATGAGTTCCCTGAACTCTTTGCTATCATGGGAGTTGGGATATTGGGTTCTGTCGTACGTTTGGACCGGCGGAAGCCATTTTCCTGGGAGATGCTTCTCGCTAGTCTCTCAGAGTCACTTTTGGATTCTTCAGACAATGTTTCGTGGTCTCTTTCTCCTTCGGGTTGCTACACCGTAGGATCCGCGTATTGGGCCCTATTTGGAGGGCCTGAGTGGAAGGCCCGAGACTTTGGGGAGTTACCATACTAGTAAGAGGAGGCGCCTCTTCTGGTTAGTGTTTGTCGTGATTGCCTGGCCACTATGGACTATCCGTAATAAGACAGTTATCGAGCGTGTCTTTTTAAGACGTGCCTCTGACTCTGTGTTTAAATTATTGGTATTCTTGCAGCAGGGGCACCCACTCTGTAGACAGCGGGACAGTGAGCAGTTGGACGACATTATCAAGAACTTCCTGATGGCGGCACGCCTACTTTGTTTGTTGTCTAGTGGTTGAGTTCTACTCCTTCTGGAGTTGTATCGCTACCGTCTATTTGTTCTTGTTGGGCATGTTTGTGATGTTTCCCTAGCAGATTTTGCCTTCTTACTATCTTGTAAAACACAATGACTAAAGAAAAAGAACAAAACTAAAACTTAACCGTCAAAACGTTTTCTTATCAAATAAAATGTGTGTTTTACCTATATTGTATAACCTCGCGTATTGATATGCAACCTCGCGTCTCTAGTTGTTGAGTTCTACTCCTTCTGGAGTTGAATCTCTACCGTCTATTTTTTCTTGTTGGGCATGTTTGTGCTGTTTCCCTAGCAGATTTTGCTTCTTACTATCTTGCAAAACACAATGACTGAAGAAAAAGAATAAAAATAAAACTTAACCGTCAAAACATTTTCTTATCAAATAAAATTTGTGTTTACCTATATTGTCTAACCTCGCGTATTGATATGCAACCTCGCGTCTTGATATCCAAGATCAGTTAGAAACCACCACACAAATTTTAGTTGGCAATCAGTATGTGATCATATCATGGTCAAATAGGCACCAAAATATCTTAAATTGATGGATCTTAACACCAAACACACAAAGAAGACGGTACCTTTATTAATATGTATTCCCAATTAAAAATTGCATAGATCTTGTTTACAATTTACTCTATTTGATACTTCAATCTGCAGATGCCAGTAGAGTTACCCATGTCGGGTAGCATTAGCTCGTGGAGACGCCTTCCATCTCCACTTTTTTCATTCTCTCGTGCAACATACTAACATATTCCAATCATCCAAGAGGATCAATAATAGGACAAGTGTCTTCAAATGTTCCAAATATATTGTAGGGTCTCATCGGTACATAAAAGGAAACCACCGTCCAACCATCAGGGCTCTGCAAAACTACCAAAACACATGGGTATATATTACAACACAAATTGAAATGTAAACAAAAAATTTAGAACACGTTCTTACAACAGAACTGACATCAAACTTCATGTACATTTTTTTTTGAGGAATTACAACAGGAGAGTCTTGTACTGATATTTTATTAAGAGGCCTTTCAGCCCGAGCTCAAAAAGGATTGCATAAGCACTCCCAAAACAAAAAACATGAGAGGCCAGAACAGGGCAGGGGGAGGGGAGAATTACAGAGAGAGCCTAGTTATCAACTGTTTGAGGGATTCCTTGTTTTTTTCCTTCAATCCACACTTAAGTATGTCCAGGTCTTGTGCTAACCCACTTCTCCATGTCGCAAGCTCTGGCCTGACTCCATCAAATAGCTTTGTGTTGCGATTTTTTCAAATGTTCCAGGAACCCAAGATCAGTCTCCAAGAAGAACAGGCCCTGCCACGAGCTCTTGGCATGTTCTACCATGTTGGCCAGCGCAAGATCAATGTCCCAAGATATTGCAACTTCAAAGGAAAGTCGAATGCACGCATGCATAGATGTACATAGAAGCTAAGTGTGTGGTTTCACAACCAAATTTCCTATCTGTACATAGGGGCTTCTATTTGGTATCAAAAGACTAATTCAAACAGACCGGTGACCTTGCAGCTTAAAGCATAAGAACAATTTCCTATCTGTACATTGGCAGCTATGATGACTGAACCATAGAAAATAATGCACATATATACACTGCAATTCTCCTTCTAAAAACAACAACGGTTGTGCTCGGTGCTTGCCTAAGAGGACAACGAGCTCCACCACGATTGCCTGCTGGGAGAAGAGACTCTGATGTACCTACGACGTTGGTGGACGACGCCTCGCCCCCCTTGCTGTCACCTTGCTCGGCGTCCAGAGTGGCAGAGGGATGCCAGATCCTGCGGCAGAAGGCCCAGGAGAGGCCAGATCTTCCTCTGATAGCTTCTCACCGAAGGCTCTGCAGAGAATGTGACGCGCTGGGTGGACGCGAACACCGTCATGCTGCCTCTTAGGCCGTCACCCACCGGCGACGACGCTGTCACGGCTCGTCTAGCCACCAGAAGGTGAGCTCTCTCCGCCGCCTTGTGGGTGCAACACTGAAATTACCCGACACGAACGTCCTCACGATCAGGCGCTAACCATACTACAAACAACGTCAATCTGACAACTAAAACGCAAGACAGGCTACAAGGTAAAGCCTCAAATCTGACAATACTGCAACAGGCTACAAGGTAAAGTCTCAAATCACTCTTTGACAAAATGAATTCAAGGTACCAGTTATAAACGGAAAGAGCAACCAACATTCCTTGGTACTACATGTACCACGCCCTGACCACGAGAAGCAAATGACCTTCTCTCTCAGCCTGAATTTGAAGGAAAGATCAAATGGAGCATAACACATAATTCATGTCAGAGAGTAATTCTCTACCGCATAATTTCCAGCGTAACCTCACCTGTTCAATTCAATCAAGGGCTAGAGCTCCAGGAGTGGTCACTTCATCTACAGATGTTGACCTGTTGCAGGTGACATGATCAAACAGGCTACTTTCATGCACGGGAGCATCCATGAGATCCCAGAGGTCATAGAGTTGATAAGGAAGCTCATGTAATGCGGCACGAGCTTCAGATTTTAATAAATGGGCTCTGAGCAATTTAACAAAACTTCGAAAGCCCTATTGCTAGCACTGACACGCGCCGTGTAACTTCCTCCATAGCAATGAACAACGATCTAAGCTAAAAACTCGAAGATCAGCTACGTCTGTCAGGAAAATCAGATTTGCGATCGGCAGAAGCGGATCGGATCCATTGTACGGGTGTGAACATTAGCGAGGCCGATTTGGTCTTCGTAGACAGCGGCGGCGAGGTTAGCTAGAGCGGCAGTGGCAAGGAACCCGAGGAGGATGGCGACGCGGGCAGGACGGCGGCCCAAGGCGGCGAGGCCGGCGCGAGCAGGACGGCGACGTAGGGCGTGGGGGCATCCCGAGCAGCGGCGGCGACTGCGCGCGCAATACGTGGGAGAGATAGAGAGAGAGGGGATTGGAGAAGAAGGGCCGAAGTGTGCGGCTTTGCAGATGGGGAAGGGAATAGCAAATGCCGGTGATTACGGAAGGATTGGTTTTAACAAAACACATGCAGGCCCACGACGTCTGGGTGGATTGTGGACAGATTACGCCGGTCATTACGGGAAGGGATCGACGCGAGATGATGCGGGGTGCGGGACGAAGGTTGGACGAAATCAGACCACGTACGAGAGGAACCAAATTCTTCTTTTAGATAGGAGAGATATATTAGTAAATGAATAAATCTATCACTCATTAATTGGAATGTGAATTAGCAAAACCCCTTGAAATCTCTACAATGAAACATGAAATGGTACTCTCTCGGTTCACTAATATAAGGCACTGGACATGGACGCAGATTTGTGGCATCCGAGCACCAGTGAACCCTATAAGATTTGTTTTTGAAATTTCAAATTTGAGTTTGAAAAAAATCCGAAAAAATTCCTATGATCCCACGTATGAGATATATCCATTTTAACGGCAACTAATTGTAACGGGTGAGCGTTACATAATATACTAGTGACAAATTAGGGAAATGCGAGAAAATCACTTAGAGATTTTACTGGGATTTGTTATGGTTCAGATAGCGTTTGAGGGATGTGCACTCTGACATACTCCCTCTGTTCATAAAAGGATGTCTCAATCTTTTCTAGATTTGTATGTATATGGAGACATCATTTTGTGAACGGAAGGAGTAGATCTTATATCTTTGTGAGATTTTCTTTTCGTCTGCTTACGCGGTGCGTGTGTGTGTCAGCGACGGCTCGGTCGGTGGGAGTAAGCTCCCAAACCTCATACTTTTTTTAAACAAGGTTCTTGATAACGGGGCACTGAAACTAGATTTCCTTTTCGTGCCATATGCCAATGATACATACATGTATTTGACGAACGGAAGGAGTATCTTGAAATTGACAAAATAAATGTAACAGTGCAACACGGATTGAGCACAAATTATCGCAAACAGTAGATTAATCGCCGGCGAGAAAGAAAACACTACTACGCGCTGACTGTCAGAGACGTCGTGGCGTCTTGGCCTTCTTCTCTAGGTTCCTCTGGTCGGTGCAGCTGCAGCAGCGAGGACTTTCAGACCTGATCAATGGCAGTCCACCACGCACGCTACCCCGCACGCGGCGAGCCACCGTCCAACCTACTCATCGAATCACGATATACATCTTCCAAAAATAATCGAATCGCGATCGAGGTGGCACGAAAGGGACAGTTCCCTGCGTCCGGGAGGTTTCCCTGTTTCCTTTCGCTTCATCTTCTTCTCCGAAGTCGACGCGTCTAAGCAATCTTGTAAACCCCTATAAATACAGACCAGTTGATAGATAACGCAGCATCAAAGCTTCTTCGTCCTCGTCTACAATTCGCGCTGTGTATCTGTTAATCAGGAGAACTAACCAGTTTTTGCTAGCTCTTTCTGCAACTCGGTCATGAGCTACCAGCAGGACAACATGGTGTACCCTCCGCAGGAAAAGCAGCAGGCCTACGTCGCGCCGCCCCCGCCGGCCGGCTACCCGCAGGCCGACCAGCAGTATCCCGCTGCCGGCGGCGCCACCGACACCACCAGCCGCGGCGGTCACCACCACCACCACCACAACGGCGGGGGCGGCTTCTGGAGAGGATGGTAAGTTATGTTTTTTCCCTTCTGAATTATCGCTCTGCTTCATCTTCTCCGTGGCTCTGGCCTCGTACGTTCATGATGAAACTGCTGCTGCTGATTATGTTTGTTTCTCTTGTTCTGTTTGCAGCTGCGCGGCGCTCTGCTGCTGTTGCCTCCTCGACGCCTGCTTCTGATCAACTCCTACCTGACACTTACGCTCTTCGTCGAGATCAATGTCCATCACGGTTGATCTGGAGTCTGGAGCCTGGGCATGTAGTCTTGCGTCTGATTAGTTGTTAATGAACATTCTTCTTTTTGTGTGCTGATGCCATTGGCTAGTTGTTTGTTGCTTTGTTGAGTATTACACTAGTTCGTTTCGATGTATATATAAATTACAAGTTTTAGGGTACTTGGTAATTTTAACAACCGTCCATTGACTCTAATCGAACGGTGATAAAATAGAGCTACCTGAAACTACTAAATTAAAACTACCCGAAACTACCTAAAACTACCAAATATTTATTTATTTTTAATGAAAAGTAAATGGGCATTTAGGTAATTTCGTCCCCACGTTAATTATTTCGATCCCCAGATCGGGGCCTCCATCATCGCTCTTCTCAGTCTCAGACCCGAGGCTGGAGGTAAGCGGCGACGCGGCGGCGAGGTCTCAGCCGGCTCCGCGGTGGTGAAGGTTGATCGGTGCCTCCATCCCCGGTCTTCTCACTCTCCCCCCTCCTCCCCCCACACCCTCCATCCCACAAAGCGATCCGAGGCAGAGGATCTCAGCCGGCGACGCGGTGGCGCCGCGGTGGCGAGGGTTCGTGTCGGCCCGACCGAGGGCACGTCGGCGGCGTGGGCAGACTTCTCCACCTCCCCCTGTAGCAGCTGGTCGCGGGCGCGCCATCGGGCGACGCGCCGACGCTAGTCGCCTGCTTCGTCGAGCCCAAGATGGAGGCCGTCCCGGTCGTCCCCAGCGCCTTTATCCGCTAGGACCCCCCCTTGTCGCAGGCTCCATCGACGTGCGACGCGCCGCCTGCTCTCCATCTTCCTCGAGGCCAAGATGGAGGCCGTCGTGGTAGAGTGGTAGTCCCCACCGCCTGCCTCCCTCAGATCCCTTGTCTCGGGCGCCATCGACGCGCCGCCCCTGCTCGCCATCTTCCCCAACCTTCTTCCTCTCATGACATAAGGTACTGAGTCCATGCTGAATAGATAAGCAAATATCAGTATAACGTTGATAAAGAAATGACCCTCGTTAAGTTTGTAGATGATGAATTAGGTCCAGTTGGAAGTTTTAACTGGTTTGCGACTCACGGTACATGTCGTACAAATTCTTTGATAAGTGGTGATAACAAAGGAGCAGCTGCACGGATCATGGAAGACTGGGCTGAACAAAGTGGTGTTTCAAAGCAGACATCTGTACTTCCAGGGAGTCTCTACAATAATCCCGGAGACAAATGAAATAAGTATGTTCCATGCTTCTTGCATCGTTTAGATAGTATATTGGAATGGAATGTGTTGGTTCTGCCTAAACCTTGGCATCATCCTACGAGGCCTCAGGTGGCAGTCGATTGGCAGCTTCAAATATTACTAGGCGCATTAGAAGCAACCAAGGAAACAATCCCAAATTTGTTTCTGCATTTTGCCAGTCCAACTGTGGAGATGTTAGTACAAATGTCCTCGGAACGTTTTGCATAGACACCCATGCCTGTTCAAGCCATTTTATACATCATATGATTCACAACTCACGAGAGCTTTGTTTTGGTCAGACAGTATGAAACATTTTCCAAGATATTGTTCTGTTAGCATACAACAATGCTTTATACATAGGCATGTTAGAATTTCCAACTTGTATTTGATTTCCCTACTACAATGCTATGTTTATGGTTGTGTGCCTTAATAGATCGTCACCTGCAGCCAGGCATTATCTGATATATGTTCATTTCTTGCAACAGACAGCAAGTTGGTTGAGGAGCTTCAGGAGCGGCAGTCCCGGTTGCGCACCGAGCTGCTGGAGCACAAGACCCTCAAGAAGACCGTCGTCATCGTCCCTTCCTCTAGACCGACTCACTGACAGGAGCAGGCAGTTCTGATCTTGTTCAGAAATTGTACTGAAATTTGGTGTTGTGGTGTGCGGCCAGTTCTGAATTTCTGATCTTGTTCAGAAATTTCAGACTTACTAACATTCAGCTAGAATGCTAGATTGCAAGCAAGTTCCTTCAAGAATGCACCAGCAGCTTAGCTATGTAGCACTAGTGTTGCAAAAATTGTGTGTAAATGAATGGAATTCCAGTATATACTGAATTGATGAATGAATGTGCAATCATGTGGTTTGTTTCCCTGAAGTTTGTCATCATCGTCATGTCCTTGGCATATTCAGTTGATGAATGCATGGCTACTTTGATAAATGTGTTTGGCTTGTGTTTGTAGTCCTGTTATGAGAAAAAGGACCTTACCAGTAACCAGTGGCATGCTCTAGCTTAAGCCAGGAAAGGAAGAAATACTATTGTCATAACCTGACATTTAAAATGAACAAAGCATTCATGGGCTAATGACAGAATAGTACATATATTTATGTTTGCATCATAACCTGGCATTTAAAATGAAGTAAAATTACAGTACAGTACATATATTTTTGTTTGCATCATAACTTGGCATTTAACGTGAAGTAAAACTACAGTACAGTACATATATTTGTGTTTGCATCATAACCTGTCATTTAAAATGAAGTAAAACGGCAGTACTTTCACAACAGGTCGATCATGACTCAATGGAGAGTTCAAATGCAGCGAATTCATCATAATTCATCAAGTTTCACAGTACATAAGACTGACAAAAATGACACAGGTTTAACCGGAGGTACATAAGGTCCAACACGAGTGATATTCCGTGGCCTCCTCTTCCTATCTTCTCTCTTCCTCTTCACGTGCTTCTCTTCACGACAGCCTTCACGGCTACAGACAAGTTTCCTCAAAATAATCTCTTTCTTGGCTCCATCCCACTCGACATACTCCTTCCCTACACTAAAACCTTTCTCAAGAGCATACTGCTGTTGTAGAACCGAAAACCTTCATCCTCGCTATCAAACATCTTGCTGACAATCTCACAGTACTCAGCAGCCATAGACTCATCACTTACATCGGCCATTTCTTCCTGCATATCAAATTAACAATTATAAGTCAATCATGTGGTCGAATAAAGGGCAAAGAAAATATATGATATTACTTAGAGTTTATGTACACGGGAGATAGACATAAGAATATATGATATTCCTTTGCCTCAACAACTCTAACAATTATATTGGAGAACTATCAAGGAAAATAATTTGAGCTTATTCTGCTTTTCCCCTAATGTTAAAGCCTATCTTATTAGCTACCACATGAATTGTGAACTACAGAGCCTCAACAACTCTTAACAGTTATATTTCGCTACCTTTATTAGTGATTACTACATGGCTAAATAAAAATGCATTATCAATTTTTTCAAAGTACAGAAGGGAGGAAAATAAGCATACATACTTCACTAGCCTGACCAACAAGCACAACGACATGGGCAACAACACAGGCACCAACGCAGGGGCATCACACACAGAGCACACAGTACCAGCACAACATGAATCAACTTATTGAAAGGGTCGTCTAATACTGAAGCACTACAACAGCGCTTCAAAGACCAATGCAAGCAGAAAATCTAGTAGCACTTTCATTCTATGAAGATATCATCTTCACATTCCCTATGAAAACTTAAGTTCTACAGGGCATCATGACTACAGTTTCTGAGTACAGTTGATCAGCTAATCTAGGCCTTAAAAGACCAAGTTCGTACAGTTGGATCGTTTCTTGATAAGGAGCACACTGTTTCAAACTGTATTACTGTACAACCATCTATTCATTGAAGAAATTTGATCAAACCATCATTTCCTTAATTTCCTCTTATATATTACACAAAATCAAGATAAGAGCCAAGAAGCAAGAAATAGGCAAGAATTAATAACTGAAAGCTCAAGTATTTACTGCACATTAGTATTTCGCTTTACATTAATCAAGCTAATATCAGCGCCAATTTTTACATTCATATACAAGCATCGACTCTTATTCCTGAATCACCATCACCGCAATGGTAATTCTGCAGCAAGGAGCCAAGAAGAACAATTCGTTCTCTTCCATTAATCTTGAGCTAAAGTACTTACAGTGGCAGCACGTCGGGCAACGGAGGAGAGGGCTGAGGGAAGGTAGCGGAGGGCGTCGATGCAGCGGGCCTCTGACCTTGGCGTCGGGGGCCGCTCCAGTCCCAATCCGTGCGCCGCGTGAAGGGGGCCTCGTCCTCCGGCGTGCGCGATCCTACGGCCGGCAGTGTGGCGGATCAGTCGCCCAAGAAGGGGACGGTGGCCTCCGCTCCCGCAGGCGAAGAGAGAGAGGTGGCCGGAAGATCCAATACCGGCGGCTCCGATTCAACTGGTGAGGACGGCGACGGCGCCGGAGTCAGCTGGTCAAGGAATCGGTAGCTACCGGCAGTGGGGATGGAGGCGGAAGACCGGGTGTGGAACAGGATCGATTGCCGCAGTGGGGATGGAGGCGGAAGACCCAGATGACCTAGATCGACGACCGCGTTAGGGAGCACGAAGGAGGAGGGCGGCGGCGTGAGGGAGCACGAAGGAGGGTGGGGGCGCCGCAGTCAGAGCGGATCGCCGGGCGGACGAGGACGAGAAATTTGTTCGTGGACAAATGACAAATGACCAAAATACCCCTGCGTGATTATAGTTAATTTTCTTTTAATACTTGGACGGCTGGAATAATTTAGCAGTGCTACCTACGAATAAATAATTTTCGACGGGAGCTACCGGAAACTACCTGCGGTAGTTTTCCAAGCACCGTAAAAGAGCTCATTATAAATATGTATGATGATGATGTAGTGATGTCATTCGGTTCTTGTACATTATTAGCTGTTGAATGTATGAAAGCTTCGCTGAATAAGTTTGAGACAATATATCGTTAACAAGCAAGTGTTTCGGTCAACAATGCATTGTCAGCTGAAACTGGCACAAACAAGGCTGGATCGGTTTTGTTCATCTGCTTGTATTTTTGTTGTGACGCTAATAAATTGCTAGCAACGATGTCATCAATTGTGAAGAGTGAAACTTCAGATTGCTGATTACTTAGACAAGCACAAAGTTCTAACTTTTCATGAAAGCAAATGTGCAGCTTACAGTATGAGATCAAATAGATAAGAAACCACTACAACTTAAACAGAAAAGGTACTAAATAACATTCAAACCCTGAGCAGAGATAAAACTACTGAAACCCCTCTTCAATATCTTCTATCCAGCATCACTTCGCAAGTTTTGAATTTAAAGCTTCAGTGTAATGGTATGCTCCTGAGAGGCCCAGAAAACCTTCCATTGTTGGACAAAATAGATCACTGAGTAGAATTTAGAAGGGTTGGATAACTTCAGACCAGAAACAAAAGGCAGACATATAGAGGCAATGTGATCTTCTGAATGGGAACCAAATTCGAATGAATCATCAATACAGGGTGCTCTCAAAGGGATCTGCCATTGACAAATCATGGGTATGTCTGTTACGTGTGAAAGTACACCAGTAAGAACTTTTGAATTCAAATCGAGCATCTCGGGATGCTCTATTGTCCAATTGTAACCGCCTGTGCTGATTAGTTTTCCATTTGTCGTTGCAGTTGTTAAATACTCCAAATTTCATTTCATCTAGCACCTTTGCATTCAGAACAAAGAATTTGGCGAAATTGACATCTGGCCTGTTGCCAAAGTAGTTCTTCAACACAACCTTTTTCAGATGAAGCTCAAGACATTGAATCGGATCCAGTGGGTCATATTTCCGCACGTTTTTCACTTCCTTTCGTAGGTGCGACTGGAGATGGAAAGAATCGACAATTTAAAGGCAGTTGGTTAGTAGTATAATACTTAATGCACTTGATATCATAAGGTAGTGGTATGCTGATTTTGACATTGAAACAAGAAAATATGAATACTCACAATGACATACAGCCTCTCCAGGCAGGGGAAGCACCTGAGGAAGCTAATTACTGAATCAAGATTAGGTCCAATAGACTCGATAACCAAAACCTTCACGGTGTGCATTGTGGTTGTCAGGCTAACTGCAGTCATTTCCTGAACAAAATGACAAACCGAAATAAGAATAGTGACCTGCATATAAGAATGCCAATTGGATGATTTGAGGAGGCTGTTGTTACCTGAAAAACCGTGGTTCCAATCTGGAGTTTGGATATGCCATCCGACAGCAAACCTAGTACCTGCAGTTTAGGTGCTTGGATTACCTGGATGGTTCTCGGACCACTGTCTGGATAAAGTGGTAGCAATCTCTCAAGGCGAGGGGCGTCCTCGATGACCAGCTCTTGGAAAATGGTACCATTTTCAACCTCGAAGCCGATGCTCCTAAGAGTCGGCGAGCTAATGCGTAGGCGTACGATGCCGACATTACATTTCAACAAAAGGCTTTCCAAGGAAAGGCAGCCATTGAGCATGCTCTGAAGAGCGTCCGCCGTGATGGTGACCCCATACAAGGTGAGCTCTTTGACGTGCGGAAAATTCAGAGACGGCGCAGACAAGTCTGAGATGGTGGAGCTGTGCACGCTGAGCTTCTTGAGGCACTTGAAATTCAGAGACTGCGTAGACAAGTCGGGAAAATGGCAGTCGCCGAAGCTGGCGACGTGGAGTGTCGGCGCGAAGCGGAGCGCGGACGGTGGCAGCGGGGGGCGCGAGTACGGCAAGGAGTCCTTGACGTCGTAGCTGAATACGAGCTCCTCGAGGTTGGTAAGGGCCTGGGAACGAAGCCAGCATTCGATCTTACCGTAGTGGCGTTGGCGGATGAAGGGGAGCTCGAGGCGGAGCGCTGGTCCAGGGTGCTCGGCGAGTATCTTGGAGACGTAGACGACGCGCTTGCGTTCCTGGCCGGAGAGGGTATAGTCCGCGACGAGGTTGAGGGGCGCGGAGCGCCACAGGGGACACCACCGGCGGGAGCGGCCTTCGTGCGAGCGCCGTCCTTGGTGGGGAGCAGCGAGATGATGGTGCAGAGGATGGCGTCGGGGAGGCGGTTGATGAAATCGAGGCTCACTCCATCACCGGCGCTGCTGCTCCCCGGTGGTTCTTGGTCGTCCGCTCCATCGAACTTACGCTTCTTGCGGGTGGGCGGCGGCGCCTCCATGGCTGCAGAGGAGGACGGTTTTGCCACGTAGTGGCTTGGTGATGATGGTGGGATCGGAGAATGGGGAGCGAGGGATTCGGTCGATTGGTTCTATCTTTCTTAATTCTAGCGGGGCGCAAAACAAAATAGCGGAAACTCTCGGGATTTTGGCGCCAACTTGAATTTACATTTGCGCGCCCAACTTACTTTCACGAGAAAAGTTAGTTGGGCGCGCGGGGATGACCTTACGGTACTTGTACTACATTCGACAAGAAAAGTGGCAACGGTGTGTGAGGTACCTGTACATTCGACAAGAAAAATGACGGTATGTGACTAATCGATGCATACAATGAACATATAAGAAAAAGGAACGGCCGCTTAAAATCATGAGTAAAACGGCAATATATGTATGCGCGCTCTTCCTTGTTTACCACCGGCGGAAAATTTGTGTTAATTCAACCGAAAAGTCACTTCATTTAAGGAATTTATCTACTCATTATATTCAGAAACTACACTGAAACATCAATGGGTTTTGTTCCAGTGTACCCCCTCGCCTCAAATTTAAAAGGGTATCATGGTCTTTTATCGTTAATTAATCTCTAAACTCCTTTTAGTTAAACTTAATCATCTATCTACAGGTTAGGCTCGGGTCTGGCTTGAGCCGAGCTGACCTGAAGACTAAGACTCGGCCCGCGAGCTGGGGAAAAAGCGCAGCAAAATGGCAAACGTATGGAATCGAACTTGGGACCAACGAGCACAACAAATCGAGCTCAGCCACTGAACTAATTTCAAGTCGGTGAATTACCTGCATCTTTCCGAGTAATATTTATATGTTCCCGGATGGACCTGATCGTGCATAAGATGTGTCAGATTTCCATCGTTTCTGACTAACTAATCATGAAATTGAGCACCAAATAATTCAAAAGTAATTCTAAGAAATTAATAACATGAAATTGAAATATAAATGAATCCATTTTCATAAAAAACTTGATAATTATAGCAAGTGAATATTTCGACCCGATGGGAATGACCCGTTATTTTTTTCCAACATAGGGTGTGTTTGATTCAACTTATTCAACCTGCTTCTGTTGTGTAAAAGTTAGAAGCTAACCAAACGAAGTTAAAACCAAAGCAGATTTTTGGAAGCAGGCAGATTTTTGTAGTGTAATTTCCACAGCAGGTCTACCCCTGCTTCTCCCGCGGTGAGTTTACAAAAGTCGACGGAAATTACCCATCATGCCACTAATAAGTGAGCGTACCGCTTCATTCTTTTCCGTCAACACGAACCCACGACCCTTTCTTCCATTCCCCTCCGCGCTCGCACGACCCCAACTCCGGCCGACATACAGCGGCGTGCAGCCCCTCTTGGCCATTCCGGCAGATGCTTGCTCGCGCCCCACACCCAAGCATCTCATCCAACTACCTGCACGTCCCAGCCAGTCCGGTTCGTACATTCCTCCACGAGCGCCGCCCGCTCCGGCGGCCCTCCATTGGTGCGCTGCCCACCGCGTCCTCTTGAAGATCCTCCATGCGATTGGATAGACATGAAATTCCGCTGCCCCACCACCCTCGTTAATTTCTCCCCTAGTCTATGGTGTTAGACTTGTAATACTTCATGTATTTCACCGTATACATGTAGAGTATGGAATAGTACTCCACCTCTTATACGTACCCATGTACTGCCACGCCAGGGGCTATTCCTGGCTCTTATAACACGAAACCGATCGACCCACAAGGGCTACGATCGTTCTACCCAAAACTTCACATGGTATCAGAGCAGGCTCTTCCGAGACCTAGCTGCTGCACCGTCGCCAAACCCTAAAAACACCAAACCGCCACCGCCGCAACAGAAGACCACGATCAAGACCTGGGCCGCCGCCGCCACACTGCCGCCGCCGCCTGAAGACCAAGATCAAACCAAGAAGACAACGACCAAGACAAGCCGCCGCAATTACTGCCGCCGCCGCCTCAAGATCAAGATCACGACCCTGTCGCCGCCGCCATGTCGTCCTCTTCAGCGACCTCTGCGCTCGTCGCCGCTCTGGGTCATACTCCCTCCTCCTCCTCACCCGCACCAACTTTCTGTTCTGGAAAGCCCTCGTGCTCCCTCGCCTCCGTGGAGCGCAGGTGACCGGGCTGATCGATGGTACTGATGCCGCTCCCGCCAAGACCGTGGAGGTGGACGAAGGAGGGAAGAAGATGGTTACCCCAAATCCGCTGTACTCTGTCTGGATTGTCCGAGATCAACAAGTCATGGGATGGCTTCTCCAGAGTATATCCCCGGAGATGCTCCCGCACTTCTTCGAGCATACGTCTACTACTGAAGTTTGGGGCACGATTTCAGCCATGTTTACTTCTGTTTCGAGATCCAAAGTCACGCATCTGCGGACAACTCTCAACAAAACCAAGAAGAAAGATATGACCGCTGCGGAGTACTTCACCATCATGAAAGGGCTCTGTTCAGAACTTGCCGCTGCTGGAAAACCGATTGACGATGATGTACTGATCGGATATATTCTGAATGGCCTTGATGCTTCATACAATGACGTTGTTGCCGCCGTGAACGGTCAGCGGGGCACAACTCTTGATGATCTTTTTGCCCAGATTGCTGCACACAATATGCGACGTGAGATGCTCTCCGATGATGAGGACTCCGTGCCTGCGCAAACCTTCACCTCCTCTGCCCATCTTGCGCGTGGTGGCTATGACCAAGGACGGTCGGGTGACCGTGATCGCCGTGATGGAGGCCGCCGTGATGATGGTGGCTCCTGGCGCGGCCGTGATGATGGTGGACAGTGGCGCTCCCGCTACCGTGACAGTGGGCGCTATGATGGAGGCGGAGGCCGCCGTGATGACAGGCGTTACCGTGACGATGGAGGGCGTCGTGATGACAGGCGTGATGACGGAGGCCGCCGCAATGGCGGCTATGATAGGCGTGATGATCGGGTCCGCCGTGATGACAAGGGTGGTTGCCGTGACAAGGGTGGCCGCCGTGATGATGATGGCCAAGGACGTCGCCGTGATCGTGCCCCCACTCCGTACGTCAACACCACTTGCCAAATATGTACAATTCATGGGCATCCGGCAAGTGACTGTTGGTGGCGTTATGAGGACCGTGATGACTCTGATGATGATGATCGTGAAGAGAAGAATGCACATCTTGCTTCATATGGTGTTGATACCAACTAGTACCCGGACACTGGAGCATCAAACCATATCACGGGAGATCTACGCAAACTCTCCACCCATGACAAGTACAAGGGAAAGGATCGTGTCCACACCGCCAATGGAAACGGTATGCAAATAAGTCACATAGGTCATTCAATATTGCACATCCCACATGCATCTTTACATCTTAACAATGTTCTTCATGTTCCTAGTGCCACTGCAAATCTTTTATCTGTTCACAAACTTTTTCTTGATAATCACATCTTTTTGAATTTCACCCATATTTCTTTTTGATAAAGGATCAGGCAACAAGGAGAATTATGTTTAAAGGTCTGTGTCATGGTGGCCTTTACCCGCTAGTGCCGTTTTCTACCGGTCTACCAAGCATGCTTGGATTACAATAAAGCCGTCATCCTCCACTTGGCATCGTCGTCTAGGCCATCCTTCATCCTTTGTGGTTCAACAAGTTCTTAGAAACAATAAAATTTCTTATACTCCTGAAGCTAGTCCATACATTTGTGATTTGTGTCAGTTAGCCAAGAGTCATCAGTTGCCTTATCCTACCTCTACTAGTGTTTCCACTGTTCTTTTGGAGCAAGTGTTTTCTAATGTATGGGGCCCTGCACCTGAGTCTGTTGGCAAACATTCATATTATGTAAGCTTTATTGATGATTTTAGTAAATTTACATGGATTTATTTGCTCAAGAAACGTTCCGAGGTGTATCAAGTCTTTCTCAATTTTCAGCAACTTGCTGAACGCAAATTTGATAGAAAAATCATTACTATGTAAACTGATTGGGGTGGTGAGTACGAAAAACTTAATAGTTTCTTTCAAACGCATGGCATTTCCCATCATGTTTATTGTCCACATGCACATCAACAAAACGGTTCCGCTGAACGCAAACATCGTCACATTGTTGAAGTTGGCCTTGCCCTTCTTGCTAACGCGTCCATGCCTCTCAAATATTGGGATGAAGCTTTTCTCACCACCACCTTCCTTATAAACTTGCTTCCAAGCAAAGTCATCAATCTTGATAAATCTGTTGAACGTCTCCTCCACACTCAGCCAAACTATGAGTCTCTTCGAGTTTTTGGTTGCGCTTGTTGGCCTAATCTTTGTCCCTACAACAAAAGAAAACTTGCTTTTCGTTCCACACGTTGTGTTTTTCTGGGCTATAGTCCTCGCCACAATGGAGTTAAGTGTTTAGAGGTTTCCACTGGCCGTATATATATATATATATATATATATATCTCGAGACATTGTCTTTGATGAAAGTGTTTTCCCGTTTGAGTCTCTTCATCCAAATGCCGGTGCCCGTCTTCGAAAAGATATTCTTCTTTTGACTTCAAATCGTGGGGATGCAAATATTGATGACTATATGACTTTGCCTATTATACCAGTTGTTACTAATGATCAAAATGTAGAAAACAGTGTGCCAATAGATGCTACCATGCCACAGCAATCATCAGGAAAAAAATTGACTCCAAACGGAGCTGGAACGAAGCAAAACAGCCATTTCAAGCATTTAGAAAAAGACAACAGACGTTGTCTGTCCCGGTGCGATCCCGAGGAGATTCTCGCTGATCCCGGTGCAAATCCTGATCCAGAGGACCATGCTGATCCCGAAACTGATGGAGAGAAAGATTCCTCTGTCGCCGCGTCAGAATCCCCGCATGTGACGCCGCGGTCTCCCTCTTCCATGCATGCCGAATACCCGACTGACACGTCCCTGCCGCGGACCCCGCATCGGTCGCTGTCGCCGACCCCGCCTCGGTCTCCCCACTGTGATTCGCACCATGCTGAATCAGGTGACAACGCGTCACCTCGGTCCCCTCCGTCTGCCTCACCTGGACGGGACAACGCCGGACCTGCAGGCCATGCAGGCCACACGGCCACACCCTCCTCTGCTACTTCCGATGCGGGCCACACGCCCACGCCATCCATAGCTGCTTCCGACAGCGACGGGGGCAGTCCCTCTGGATCATCTGTGCCAGCGTCAGCTGTGGCCTTTCCTGCTCCAACGCCTACTCCGCCTCCTCCAGAACCTCGCACACGGTTACAAAAAGGTATTCGTAATCCGAGAAAGATCACTAATGGGACTATTCGCTGGTGTTTGTTTACATCTACAGATGAACCACGCACACTCTCTGAGGCTCTTGCGGATGATCGTTGCCACAAAGCAATGGATGAAGAATACAATGCTCTCATGGACAACAAAACATGGCATCTTGTCCCTCCACATCCCACGAAAAATTTAATTGATTGTAAGTGGGTTTATCGTATCAAGAAGCATGCAGATGGTACAATTGACAGGTACAAGGCTCGCCTGGTTGCAAAAGGTTTTAAGCAAAGGTATGGAATAGATTATGAAGATACCTTCAGCCCTGTTGTCAAAGCAGCAACTATCAGGATTGTTTTGTCTGTTGCTGTCTCTCGTGGCTGGAGTTTGCGGCAGCTAGATGTCAATAACGCGTTTCTTCATGGCGTTCTGGAAGAGGAAGTATATATGAAACAACCCCCAGGTTTTGAAGATCCTCACAATCCACATTATATATACAAACTTGACAAAGCTCTGTATGGTCTTAAACAAGCCCCTCGAGCATGGTATTCCAGACTTAGCACCAAGTTGCAACAACTTGGGTTTATTCCTTCCAAGGCTGATACTTCACTTTTTCTCTACAACAAGTCTGGTGTTGTGATATTTGTTCTAATCTATGTTGATGATATTATAGTTACAAGCTCATCTGACCAAGCTATTTCAGCCCTTCTGCGTGACATGAATGCTGATTTTGCTCTCAACGACTTGGAAGATTTACATTTCTTTTTGGACATTGAAGTGAAGAAGACCAAGTCTGGGTTACTTCTTACACAGGAGAAATATGTTGCTGATTTGCTTGCTAAAGTTGGTATGACTATAGCACATCCGCCCCTACACCTCTGTCCTCTATTGAAAAACTGTCTCTCACCGAGGGCAACCCTCTTGGTCCTGATGATAGTACACACTACAGAAGCATGGTAGGTGCATTACAATACTTGACATTGACAAGGCCTGATATTTCCTTCTCAGTCAACAAAATTTGTCAGTATTTACATGCTCCCACAACTGCTCATTGGACAGCTGCAAAGAGGATCTTACGTTATATCTAGGGTACACTACATGTTGGACTAACGTTTCAGAAAACTGCTTCTAATTACCTTAGTGCAGATTGGGCGGGTTGTCTTGATGATAGAAGGTCTACTGGAGGTTTTGCCATATTCATTGGACCAAATTTAGTCTCTTGGAGTGCACGTAAGCAAAAGACAGTCTCAAGATCAAGTACTGAAGCTGAATACAAAGCTCTAGCGAATGCCACAGCTGAGTTGATATGTGTTGAAGTTGTTCTTGCTGAACTTGGCGTCAAACTAAAGGATAAACCATGTATGTGGTGTGATAACTTAGGTGCCACATATTTATCTGCTAATCCTATCTTTCATGCCAGGACCAAGCATATTGAGATAGACTATCACTTTGTTCGTGAAAGAGTTGCCAACAAATTGCTTGACATAAAGTTCATCTCCAGTAAATACCAAGTTGCTGATGGTTTTATGAAGGTGTTGCCAGTTAAGAATCTTTATGAGTTCATGCGTAATCTCAACCTTTCTGCAAGTTGTGATTAAGGGGGGCTGTTAGACTTGCAATACTTCATGTATTTCACCGTATATGTGTAGAGTATGGAGTAGTACTTCACCTCTTATACATACCCATGTACTGCCACGCCAGGGGCTATTCCTGGCTCTTATAACACGAAACCGATCGACCCACGAGGCTATGATCATTCAACCCAAAACTTCACATCTGGAACTTATCTTCGGGAATAGATCTTCGGGAAGCCGTGCATCCTCACGTGGGCCGGCCGCCGCCGGAAGAACGCCTGCGCTGTGGGAACACGAGTGGTGGCCACGTATGGCAGTGATGGAGTGGCCGCCGGCGTACGTGTGCGTGCGTGGCGCGGGGATGGATCATGGATCGAGTGGATCTGTGGATGCCATGGCGTACATCGTCTGTGCTGGGAGCCGTGCAGAGTAGATGACGATGGTAGCTAGCACACAGATACGCCATGTGCACACATAGGTGAAGATGGTTTTGATCAGTACTACTCCCTCCGTTCCAATTTAATTGACTTGTCATGCACCACATGTGGATGTATCTAGACATGTTACAAGTGTAGATACATCCACTTGTGGTGCATAGCAAGTCAATTAAATTGGAACGGAGGGAGTACTTTATTAGTGGAAATACATATTGACATGGGTATGCCTATCGGGTACCCTACCATGAGGGTACCTGGTGCACGTATCGACTAGGCCCAACTATCAGAGCCTACATGAAGCCCATGAAGGGAGGCCCACGAAGATGGAGTATCCTCCAAGTTTGGCGAAGCAATAGTCGGTTTAGAGTTTCCTTACTTGTAAATCGAGTCGGTTACGAACACCCGAGACCCAGCCTATTATTTAAGGACTGGGAGGGCCATCGAACCAGACAACGAACCACCAGAGCCACAAACCCTAGCGAGATCGACATCTCGCCGGGATCCTTGTAACCATCATATTCACAAAGCAATAACAGACAGGCAGGACGTAGGGGTGTTACCTCCACACGAGGGCCCTGAACCTGGGTAAAATCTTTGCCCTGCTTGTCAGCCGACGATACTTCCAGCTCTACCACGTTCTCTCCCCCATATTCATAACCTAGGGACCTTAACTATGGGTCTTGATGAGTCTACCCCTCGTCAAGTGGCGCCGTCTGTGGGAAAGAATAGCGCTGGACTCGAAGTTTCGCCGGTCCCAACAGCAAACGGCAAATCGCCGATCACACCAGCAAACGGCAACTCGCCGATCTCATCTGCAAACGGCAACTCGCCGGCCATGTCAGCAAACAGCAACTCGCCGATCCAGGCGACACACGGCGACTCGCCGATCCACTCGAAAAGCGGCAGCCTGCCCGCTTCACCTGCAAAAAGCGCATCTGCTCTTCCAATGAATTTCAATCCGCACTCGCCGGAGCTTCAGGAGGCGTTTTCCGGCCTTGAATCAGGTTTGAGTTTGACTGTTGGAGCATTCAATTTTTTCGTAAACAATCTTGGCACGCAGGACTCGACAGATCCGCAACAACGGTGCTGGGCGCACTCGAGGCTCCGTCGACTGCGCTCGCCCCTTCATCGATTCCTGAAGCCTGCTCGCCCGCAACAACCATGTCGACCGGCGAGATCGACAGGTTCATGATGACGGAACTCCAAGGCGAGGAGGCAGAATCAGCATACCGCACAAGCAACGTCGACTTCAACCTACCACTCGACGAGAGTTTCGACTGCGGGATCTCCCTCGATGACTTCTACGAGCCCGCGATTCATAACGACAACAACGTCGACTCGGAGATCTTCACCAACACCAACCTCGACTCAGAAATCCATAATGGCTTCGCCAACACCGAGATGAGCATAGGCGATGAGCACATCGACAACGAGATTCGCCTCGAAGATCTACTCGATGAACACACTGGCTCTGACATGAGCCTCGACGGCGACGTCGAGTCCATGACTGGAATCGACAGCACATACACCTGTCCACGGGTCACGCCCCATCAGGTCTACGTGGCCTTCTCCGCAGAATCATCCGCAGACGCAGCCGCTCGCAGGCCTGCACAATTCCCATGCACGGTAACCATGCCGGATGGGGTCACAACCTTGACAATCACGGAGGAGATGGCAGCAAAAGCAGATAAAGTCATAAAGGAGTGCACAATGATGCCACCAAATTCCACCCCAGAGGAGATGTTGACCTTCCAGTACTTCAACTGGCAGGAGTCAATTCGACTGCAAAACTACCGAGCAACGCTCGAAGAGCGCAAAAGGCAAGCCAGCCTCTCGAGTGCCCGAAGAAGGGAGCAATCCCTCGGGTCCACAAGCAACCAACCCCACGACCTAGGTCGCGGTTGGCAAGCCTTCCAGAACATGAAAGGGTAGCAATCACCCGTAACCTGTCGTTCATGACAGAGGACGCTAACGGAATCCCAGTGCCCAAAACTGCTGCGGGTGCATTATTCTCCGTAGGTGCTTACCTCAAGGCAATGCAACCTCCGGCGAATGACCCTAACGCAGCCCTGCATCGCCAACAACTCAAATCGCTAGCTCTAGCGGCACAGGCTATACAGCCAGAAGACAAAACTCCAGCAAGGAATCGCGATCGCGACATAGTCGACTCACGACACGCAGCACATCATCGCAGTGGTCGCAGCCACCACTCGGATGAAGGAAGGAGAAGCACGCGCCGGCACAGGTCCAGCAGAAGCAGATCTCGAAGATCCTATAGCAGCGATTCATACTCTGATCGCAACCAGAGCCATGCGGAGCATTGTGCTTCACTCGACGCATCCGTGAGACGCGGATGCCCAAAGGTTCAAGTTGACAGGCGAACAACCCAAGTACAACGGTCGCCAAGAACCTTCCGGGTGGCTAGAAGATTACAGACTCGCCGTGGCATGCCAGCGTGGCACGAACACCACGGCGATGCAGTACATACGACTCATGCTCGAAGGAACTGCCCGCGACTGGCTCAAGGCGCTCCCTCCATCATCATACGACTCGTGGGACGATTTCCGCAGAGACTTCATCAAAAACTTCGAGCCTCTATGTGAGCGCCCGAAGACATTCGAAAATTAAGGGCATGCACTCAACGATCAGACGAGTCGTTGAGATCATACATACGGCGGTGGACCGAAATACGCAATTCGGTTGGCAAAGTGTCAGAAGACAGGGCCATGGATGCCTTCATACAAGGTCTCGCCAGGAAGGACTTCAAAGAGGCACTGGTCGTGAAAAGCCAACCTCCCTGGCTGACCTCATCAAAGTTGCGACTGAGTGGGCAGATGGAGAGGATTCTGTACGCAGATCCCGTGCTTCCCCACCACGCGACAACTACGAAAGCGGCAGTCGAGGCCGCAGAGATTCATACAGAGAAGATCGCAGGCGCAAACGTTCCAAACGTCCTTACGACGATAACAGACCCGAGTTCATGGCGGCTGGATACACACAACCCGGGAGGACCAAGATAGAAGCAATCGACGCTCGGATGATCGACGGGACAGTCGAGATCGCGAGCAGCGGAGCGACAGCTACAAAAGGCAAGAATGGCGCAAACGCAGCGACGCAAAACCCGAGCGGTCATTCGAGGAAAAGATGGACGACTGGTGCAGATTCCACCTCTTCAAGGGGGACGACGGAAAACTACGCTCCAATCACACCCTAAGGAACTGCAGGGAATTCGACCAAATGGCGACTGACTACATGATACGACTCAAAAGGTACGGCCCAGCACCTGCTCAGCCCACGCCTGCACCCGTACCACAGCCGAACGCTGTGCCCGCTCTCATGGCGCCACAGCCGCCACCGCAACCACCACCACAGCCTGCTCCAGGCGCAAACCTCGCAGGTGCCATACAACCCGTACTACGGGCGGAAGATGATCAATATCCACAGCCCCACGGGCAGATGTACATGATACAAAAGGGTCGCCCCTCAACAGGCAGCAAAAGCTAATCACTCGACAGGTGAACATGGCTGTCATGGCACCTCCTGCCGTGCCGAATTTCTGAAGGGATCGGAAACCATCATAAGCTTCAGTCGAGAGGATCATCCCCCAGCTGTAGTTCGACCAGGGCACGCGGCTCTGGTACTCGACGCGCAAATAGGAGGCTACGCCATGACCAAGGTCTTCATGGATGGAGGCAGCGGCATAAACATCATCTTCGCGGACACGCTCCGCAAAATGAACAGGTCAGTCGAAAACCTCCCAAAATCTTCAAATACCTTCCACGGTATCGTTCCTGGCAAAGCAATTAGCCCAGAAGGCACCATACAACTCGACGTTACGTTCGGGGACAAAAGCCACTTCAGGACAGAGTCGATTGAGTTCGAGGTCGTCGACTGGAAATCACAATACCATGCTATTCTTGGTCGCCCGACGTTTGCTCGATTCATGGCGGTGCCACACTACGCGTACCTCACGCTGAAGATGCCAGGACCAAAGGGAGTCATCACTGTCCGTGGAAACTTTCAAAGGTCCGATGCTTGCGACCGCGAGTTCAGCAAAATCTCCGAGATGTTCGGGGTGGAAGAATCACTCGCCGACCTGGCGATTTCCAACGACCGCACACTCCTTCCGGAGCATAAGAAGTTGGCAGTCGACAGATCCTTCAATGCTACAAATGACACAAGGTCGCATCAGGTGCACCCGACCGATCCGTCCAAGACAGTCAACATATCTTCGAGCCTGCCTATCGCATAGGAAGGCGCGCTCGTCGAATTCCTCCGTGAGAACTGGGAAATATTTGCGTGGTGTCCAGCCGACATGCCAGGTATTCCCAGGGAATTCGCCGAGCACTCTCTCCAATTGTTTCCAGATGCAAAGCCAGTCAAGCAAACGATGCGTCGAATCTCCGGCCCAAAGCGAACCGCAGTCGAATCTGAAGTCGACCGGTTACTCGCAGCAGGATTCATTAGGGAAATCAAGAAATCACAATGGGTGGCCCCCCGTACTCGTAGAGAAGAAGCATACAGACATCCTTCGGATGTGCGTGGACTTCACAGCGCTGAACAAGTGCTGTCCAAAGGATCACTTCCCGCTACCCGAATCGACCAGATCGTCGACTCCACCGCCGGATGCGCACGACTCTCCTTTCTGGATGCTTACTCAGGTTATCACCAGATAAGGATGAAGCAAGAAGACGAAGAAAAAACGGCGTTCATAACCCCACTCGGGGTCTACTGCACAACTATGCCCTTTGGGCTCAAAAACGCGGGTGCAACATACCAGCGCATGATGCAGGACTGCCTCAAAAAGCAAATCGGACGCAACGTCCAGGTCTACGTGGATGACATTGTCATTACCACAAGGGAAGAACACACTACTCGACGATTTGAGGGAGACGTTCGCAAACCTCAAACGCTTCCATATCAAGCTCAATCCTAAGAAGTGCACGTTCGGCGTTCCAGCCGGGCAGCTCCTAGGGTACCTAGTCTCTGCCCGTGGAATCGAAGCAGACCCGGAGAAAATACAGGCCATCCTCACAATGCAAAGGCCTTCAAAGCTTCACGATGTGCAGAAACTAGCAGGACGAGTAGCAGCGCTCAGTCGATTCATCAGCAAACTGGGTGAAAAGGCTCTACCATTCTATCGACTGATGAAGAAGGCGGACAAGTTCGAGTGGACGCCAGAAGCTGAAGCAGCCTTCACAGATCTCAAGCGGATCCTCACAAGCCCTCCGATCCTCGTCGCACCTAAGGAACGGGAACCACTCTACCTGTATGTCTCGGCTACAAACAGGGTGGTGAGCACCGTACTGGTAGTCGAACGCATGGAGGAGGGGCACATCCAAAGCATACAACGTCCAGTCTACTACCTGAGCGAGGTTCTCTCCATATCAAAACAGCGGTACCCGCACTATCAAAAGCTGGCATACGCTGTATTCATGTCCTCAAGGAAGTTGACACACTACTTCACCGAGCACCCGATCACCGTGGTAAGTAACTCAGCAATCGGTGATATCCTCACAAACCCCAATGCAACGGGTCGAGGCAAAATGGCTCATCGAGCTGGCTCCAAGAGACATCAAGTACGAGCACCCGAAGGCTATCAAAGCACAAGTCCTACCCGACTTCACAACCGAGTGGATAGAGGCCCAATTACCTGGAGCACCAGACGTGTCCAATTCCTGGACCATGTACTTCGATGGGTCCAAGAAACACGAAGGCGCAGGCGCAGGCGTCATCCTCATATCACCAAAAGGGGACAAGCTACGTTATGTTTTGCAGATGGGATTCAAACTACCCTCCAATAACGAGGCTGAATACGAGGCTCGATCCATGGCATGCGGATGGCAAAAGCACTTGGGTGCACTCGATTGATGATCTACGGCGACTCCAATCTCGTGGTGCAGCAAACAATGAAGGCCTGCGACGCAATCGCGGACAACATGATCGCTTATCGCGACCTGTACAACACACTGGAGGGCAGCTTCGAGGGCTGCGAGTTGAGGCACATAGGAAGGGAAAGTAACGAAGAAGCAGACATGCTAGCCAATCTTGGCTCAACTGGCGCACAAATTCCACCTGGTGTCTTCCTCGAGCGCATCGAACACAGATCTATCAAGGAGAAACGAGAGCCTCCTCCGTCGACTACGCCACCCAAAAGCAAATGCCCTAGCACAGAGGACCCCCCAGTCGAGGTACTCATTGAGCCAACTGGACTCAACCTTTTCTGGCTTACATACTCCGGCGAGCTACCAGATGACATAACCGAGTCCCGACGCGTGACTCGAAGATCAAAAGCATACACCGTTATCAACGGCGAGTTATACAAGCGCAGCATATCAGGTATGTTCCAAAGATGCATCGCATTCGAAGATGGCCAAGCCATACTTCGAGATATTCATGCAGGTACCTGTGGGCATCACGCCAGCAGTCGATCACTCGTAGCCAAAGCCTTTCGCGCAGGGTTTTACTGGCCTACAGCACTCAAAGACGCGGAGGACATAGTCAAAAGGTGCGTCGGCTGCCAGAAATTCGCAACAAGGCCGCACGCACCCGCATCGGCGTTGAAGACTATACCGCTGGCCTGGCCTTTCGCCCAATGGGGGCTCGATATGGTTGGGCCACTCAAAAAATCATCGCATGGCGGGCATACTCACCTACTGGTGGCAGTCGACAAGTTCACAAAGTGGATCGAGGCGGTCCCCATCACAAATTCGACTGCTACTACGGCAGTCAACTTCATAAAGAGCATCATCTACCGCTTCGGTGTCCCAAACAGTATCATCACTGATAACGGCACAAACTTCACGGCTGAGGAGTTCAAAACCTTCTGCAAAGAGCAGGACATTACGCTCAACTACGCATCCGTGGCGCATCCACAATCCAATGGCCAAGTCGAAAAGGCCAATGGACTTGTGACGAGTGGGATCAAGAAGCGCCTCCTGGTGCCACTCAAAAGAGCTGCGGGTGCTTGGGTCGAAGAACTACCATCTGTGCTATGGAGCCTACGCACAACTCCCAACACTTCTACGCAGTTCACCCCATTCTTCATGGTCTATGGTGCAGAGGCAATTCTGCCATCAGATGTAAGGTTCAATGCGCCACGAGTTGAAGCATACAATGAAGGACGCAGAAGAAGCACTCGAAGACGCAGTCGACTTGCTCGATGAGCGCGAGACACGGCCTTGGCCCGCACAGCTGTTTACCAGCAGGATTCGCAACTACCATAGCCGTCGACTGCGAACCAGGTCCTTCGTCGTTGGCGACCTGGTTCTTCGACTGAAGCAAAAGAAGGTGCACAAGCTCGCTTCCCCATGGGAGGTCCCTTCATCATCACGGAGGTCCTTGGTGGAGGCGCATATCGACTGAAGCACGCGAAGACAGGCGAACTCTCTCATAATCCTTGGAACGTTGCGCATCTGCGCCGTTTCTACGCATAAAGTGCTCACAGTCATACAATGTAATAGGCTATATGTCGGATGGCTGCAGGTTTCAGACGCGCTCTTTTCCTTACCAGGGTACCTAAGGGGACTGGAAGGTTTTTAATGAGGCGGCCTGCAGCCTAACATTCAAAAGAGGAATAAAATCAATGTTCCTTCGACTTCTTTGTGGCTACTACCCGCATAATTCATACCTTAACCGCACCCGAAACCCTCGGGGGCTGTGTTATCGATCAAATGAGCTCTCGCTCTTGCAGAAACACAATGCCTTAGCCGCACCCGAATGCTCGGGGGCTGCGTAACAAGGATCCAAACAAAAACACAAAAACTCTGCAGCCGCACTCGAATACTCGGGGGCTGCACAGTCATTGGTTCACAACCAACCATATTTCACAAACCCCGCTCGACTGACTCGGGGGCTCGACAAAAAATCAAAGTATACAAACTATACAATATACAAAGAGTCAAAAATTACACTCGGGGGCTGCCCCTATACAAAAATTGCACTCGCAAACTATTCTAATCCTCAGGCTCGTCCTTTACGGGCAGCTCGGGACCGCAAAGCTGTTCGCGAGTGCACTCGATTAGTGTCTCCGCAGCTTGGATCGTGTCATCCAGGTCTTTTTGTTCGAGAACCTCTCCGGCTGCAGGTGTCCGCAACACCAACCTTGGTTTTCGACTACGCATATACGCCATTGCAGCGTTGGCTCCAATCACAAGTCTCTGAGACAGCAACTCTCGAATGGGATTTGTTTGACGGAAGATGTTCAACAAAGCACGAATCCCTTGTGGTTGTGGCCCCGCAGGAAAAAGAGTCTCGTTCAGGCGAATAAACGCTGCCCGGCATAACTCCAGCAGTTCAGCACTTCGCCAGACGCGATCCTTCAGGGTGGCGAGTATGCGGGCATGGTACCTATCAAGCCAAAAGTGTTGACGCCCAGTCGTAGGGTCGTCAACCACGCTATCCAGACGCCCTTCCACGCGAATCTTTTCAGCCTGGAAGTTGTCGACAAAGCCTACAAACACGGGCGCACCAGTCAGATCAAAAGGACAATGCTACGCAAAAAGCTTGTAAACAGAGCACTCGAACTTACACTCGAGTTGCCTGTTCACAAGATCCATCTCCCCGAGCACATATTCCTCGCGTTGGGTGGCCAACGCGGGTCTCGCCCTCAATCGATTCAGCTCAGCCTGGGCGTCCTTCAGATCTTGCTCCATTCTCACAAATTTGGCCTTCATATACTCCATCACCTTGGCATCATTTACCATGACCCTGGGATCGGGTGGTGATTGGAGCCTGCGAGGAACTAGTCGCAGTAGCAGGTTCTCGTGACTGTTCAAAGAGCATAATCACAAACACAAAGTTTGTGTCAGAAGCTAAAACTCATGTCATAAGCATACAACTCTTCGAGTGAAAGACATTAGCAAAAGACTGTTTGCATAAACAAGGTAGCACAAACAAAGCGCAGACTCGCGCAGTTCAGAAGGTATCATTACAAGGCATAAAAAAGCAAAAGGGTACAGCTACCCTAAACCTAAGATTCGATTTCCTAAGCAGACGATTGGCAGTCTCGAGTGCCCGGCGCTCCATGGTGTTCATAAAAACTTCGGCCAGTCGCGCGGCGGCTCCGCTCACCCCCTTCAGAAATGGGCTTCCCATCTGGCTTCGAGGGAACGCAGACAGTGCTGCCTCATAGTCGCAATCTATCCCATGTCCCATAAGAAGCTTGATGGTGGACTCGGATCCGCGTACCGTGTTGGCGCGAGCGAAACCCGCCATGGTGGACGTCCCGGGGCCAAACACGTCGGCGAAGTCATCCACCGTCGACGGCACTACGCCAGTCGGGAACACCACTTGGTATACAGCGCCAAGTGTGCTCGTCGATTTGGCGAGTGCTTCTTTCGCCTGGTTGCATAGCGCCTAAGCCGCCCACAGCCTGTTCCAGCGAAAGATCGTCACTCGCCACGTCCGCAGAGGCCGGTGCGCCAACAGCTTCTGCACAATTCAAAACAGGCAAAGTCATTTCGACACTCGACAGTTATATCGTCATATCAAAAGGAGAAAAGATTACTCACCTCCCATGACCTGCGCGAGTGCCGCGAGCTGGTCAGCATATCCTCGCTCGCGTGCAGCGGCTGAGTTGGTGGCGGCAGCCAGCTCTTTCTTCGACTCTTCGCGCTGCGCGGCGAGTGCGTCTTCCAGCTCCTTCTTCTCGCCTGGCCCAGCAAAATCACGTGCATTCAATACTCGACAAAATCAAGCATTGCAAAAAGAATTCGGCAAAACAAAAGCAAAAAGGAGAACTCACGACTGAGCCGCTCAGCTCGGCGCGCATGGTGTCCCTCTCCTGCTCCACCTGGACATAAGCCTTGGCAGAATCTGCCAAGGTGTGGTAGAAGGGCTGCGAGCACACGATTCAGCAAAAATCAAACTCTCACAGACCTACAACTAAACGGGTCAAGCAAAAAGTTACTCACGTGGTTCATCCACGGCTCAGGAGCCGCGACTGATGTCCCGACATCTGGAGTTGCCGCCTTGGCTGTCTCAACGACAGCGTCAGTGGCCATTGGCTGGGCAGCCTCGTTTCCAGTCGGTGCAGATTCGAGTGCTCCAGGGTTGGAACATTCTCGACTGGAGGAGTCCCAGGCTGATTGTTTTCAGCGCTGTGGCAACACAACAAAGCAAAAAGACGGTCAGCACAAATATGTGACAGCACAAAATTCTCATATCATACTCAAAAACACATACCTGTGCTCCTCATCTTCCTCATCTTCGGAGTCGCCAAAAATTGGTCCCCAAAGGCTGGGGTACCACTCGACTGAAGAGGAAGAGTTGAGCTTGTTGAGCACGCACGCAAAGGAGCGGCTTGGAAAACAGGTGGTGAGCCTGATTCCTCGTCATCCTCCAACCTGCCCTTCGCGGGTGAACTCACAGCAGAAGGCGCCTTCTTGGCCAGTCGACGCCGCTTCTGGTGGCGCGGTATCGACTTCTTGGTCAGAGGGGCCTTGTCTTCAGATTGGACCTCTTCTGCTGCTTCCTCCTCGACCTCCTCCACATGTGAAGTGGTGGCAGAAGGGATGGGCGACTGATCCCCTTTCGGGTCCACCACCTGTGCCTGTGTTTCTTCAGTCTCGCCATTTTCAGGCAGAGGAGGAAGGGAGGCAGCAGTCGAGTGACCCTGCATAGCATACATCACAAATTGCAAAGTCAGAATCAAAAATCGCATATCGCAGAACATGCGAGTGGCAAACTCTTCATTGCAAGCAGGCTATAACACATACATACCTCAAGCAAAGGGTTCTCCAACCCATATGGTGCAACAGGGCAGTCGACGTTGCAAGTGTCGCCTGTCGTCAAGTTGGTGATGTGCCGCACATGCGTCAGCAGCTCACTCCTTGAAAGCTCCTCTGGGTTCATTCGGGTGATGTCACCCGCGCCTTCATACTCCCACATGGGGTGCGCTCGGGCACGGATGGGCCACACCCGCCTCTTCACAAAGGTGGCGATCAAATGGATGCCTGTGACCTTGTCCAGCATGCCTCCGATCCGAGCCAGCAAAGGGCTTGCCTCCTCCATTTCTTCGGCTGAGAGTTGGTGATCCACGCCTTGGTCCTGGTGAAAGCATAAAACCACCCTTCCTCCAGCCTTGAGCGGAGTCGACGGTCTTCAGGCGGAAGTAGGGGTGTCGCTGCTCACCTGGATTCCACAGCCGCCAACAGGGTAGGTGCGACCGCCTCCTCTGTTCGGCCGTACCATGAAGATGGCTTTCCACAGCGCCCAGCTGGGTGCGACGCCAAGGAAGCACTCGCACAGCATGATGAAACACGCGATATGCATAATGCCATTTGGGGTGAGATCATGGATCTGCACCCCGTAGGCAAAAAGAAGACCACGAACGAAGTCGTGGAGGGGAAGCGAAAAGCCCTAGGCAAAAACTCCGCAAAACAAACACGCTCGTTGGCGCGTGGTTCGGGGAGTACCTCCTTGGGCGACGGCGCGCGGACGGCGAGCTGCTCGCGGGTGGCAGATACCCCTGCTCGCGGAACTTGACCAAATGGGCGTCCTTTATGGTGGACTTCGCCCAGTCCCCGCTGCCCTTCTTCAGCGCGGCGGATGCAGATGTACCCGCCACGGCCTTCTTGCCCTTGGTCGCATCGGTCGCGGCGGCGGCGGCGGCAGCACCACGCTTCGCACCTCCACCTTTCGCCATTGCTACAGTGGAGGAAGTGTGGGGCAAAGAACTTGGGCGCAGAGCAATGGAGGGGCAGCGCGAGGAAGGAGACGAGGGGCGGCGCAGGGAGCAAATGGCAAGTAAAAACTCTGCCAGCGCCGTCCCCCTATTTACCACAGATCGCGAAATAATCGTAACCGTTCAAAGATGCATACGCTCCGCGCGAAATCTGGCCATACACGTGGCGGCCATGGAGAGCAACCGTCGCCGGCCACTCCGCCCACTACGCACGAGAATCCAGGAAACCATCATCACGCCCGTGAAAATCGCGCCAGAACGGTCAAATCAAGTCACGCGGCGTCATCCTGGTCAGCTCTGCATAAACGGGCCCACAAAACAGGGTCACGTCTTATCAAAGCCTCTCCAATCACGCCACCGCTTGTCAGAGATAGCAGTCGCAAAATGCGTCATTGCTGACGTTGTTCTCTCTTTCACAACTGGCATAAAAGTCACTCGATGATATCTTCGGGTGGTCTCTCGTATAAGTCTCGGTTGGTTTTTAGCAAAAGTCATAGAGGCCAGTCGAATTCTTTCGACTGCAGCATCGTACTCCCATCGGGAGCGTATCAAAAAAATTTCTTTGACTAAAATGTGCAGGGTAAAAGATTTTGAGATTATCCTCCATTGCAAGCAATAAGCACAATCTCGGGGCTACTCCCATCGGAGCGCTGTCGCGCACCCGATAGAATAATGGCAAAATGTGTCAGTCGACGAAACATTCGACTAAGTTCATAAGCAAAATCACACTCAAAATATTCCCGAGTTGATCCGACGATCCTTGGATGCTGCATGCATAGTGCAAAGGTAAGACCCACCGATCAGTCGAGCTGGGCTAAGGACCGCTCCAGCAGCGTTATCCTTAAATTTTCCGTGTCAGCAGACATGATGAATTATCCCCGACGGACGCGTTGGGTGATTCAAAATTTACTGCAGTTCGATTCCGTAAGACCTCAACGGCTGTTTCGAGTCTGTCCAGTTTGTTCCAGATTCGAGTCCGGGGACTCGAGTTTGATTGAAAGCTAGTATGGTTTTGCCACAAATGGTAGTTAACTGGCCCGATCCGTCGTGTGTGCCGGGCCTGCTAAGCTAATATCCCTTGACTATCATAAGCAAAAACTCATAGTCGATGAAACACTCGACATAGCCAACATGTGCTATTTCATAAGAATTCTAAATACAGATGTAAAAAATATAACGTGCATGATGTATGAGTCCACGCCCGACTCTTCGAATCAGACAAGTACTCGGGGGCTACTGACATGGGTATGCCTATCGGGTACCCTACCATGAGGGTACCTGGTGCACGTATCGACTAGGCCCAACTATCAGAGCCTACATGAAGCCCATGAAGGGAGGCCCACGAAGATGGAGTATCCTCCAAGTTTGGCGAAGCAATAGTCGGTTTAGAGTTTCCTTACTTGTAAATCGAGTCGGTTACGAACACCCGAGACCAGCCTATATTTAAGGACTGGGAGGGCCATCGAACCAGACAACGAACCACCAGAGCCACAAACCTAGCGAGATCGACATCTCGCGGGATCCTTGTAACCATCATATTCACAAAGCAATAACAACAGGCAGGACGTAGGGGTGTTACCTCCACACGAGGGCCCTGAACCTGGGTAAAATCTTTGCCCTGCTTGTCAAGCCGCGATACTTCCAGCTACCACGTTCTCTCCCCATATTCATAACCTAGGGACCTCGATTATGGGTCTTGATGAGTCTACCCTCGTCACATATGAACGGATGCTAGCACATAGATACTCCAATGTGCTAGCGGATGCTTGGCGAGTCACGACGGAGCTTCGGCACGGTGGTCCAGCGAGGCGTGACGGTACTGCGAACTCAACGAGATTCTGGCGAGTCATGAACAGAGCTCGGCCCGGTGGTCCGGCAAGGTGTGACGGTCTTGGCGAACTCAACGAGATGCTTGGCGAGTCACGACGGAGCTCTCGGCGTAGTGGTCCGGCGAGGTGTGACGATACGGCGAACTCAACGAGATTCCGGCGAGTCACGACGGAGCTCCCGCGTGGTGGTCCGGCGAGTTTTGACGGTTCAGCGAACTCAACGAGATTTCGGTGAGTTTAGACGGAGCTCCGGCGCGGTGGTCCGGCGAGGCGTGACGCGTCCGGTGACTCTCGGCGATGTTGGTTGGCCTACGTGACCGTGGCGAGAAATTTTCGGCCAACGTCGTTTCAGGGTCTCAGGGTATTACAGATGATTCACAGTTTCGGTATTGTTTCTCCAAACAACTTTCAGTTTTGCCGCAGCAGTTCTCAGTTCACAACGGATTTTTCACAGCTCACAGTTCATAGCAGCTTTTTTTAGAATCCACAGCCGAACCAAACACCCATAGTATGACCAAATTATGATTTGACAAGTATTTTTGTTTTTTAACAAGTCGGACATATTATTAATTTTATGCTTAACAAACCTGCCAAAACAAAATACATTCTGACAACGAGCAGTGAATATTCTTGCGACAACTGAGTCTCCATTTTAGTTCTCACGTGCTTTCATGGCCTATCTTACACACTCAATGAGAAAACGCAATTGGTCTACCCCATTCGATGTCGGTCCAAAGGGTAGATGACGAATGATAGACTGATCATCAGGGTTCGTCAAGAATATATGATAGAGGGCGTTGGGACCACCCAAAAAGTTGGACTTGATCATAATATTGTATTGTAGGTGTGGATTGAATTTAAGTAGACCACTTTATGACCTCTAAATTCACAAAAATTACCAGTTTGCCATTATTCACAACAAATTTGAATTGAAAAGATGAAAGTATGAAAATATTTCCAATGCAAAATAATATTGCATTAATGCCTTATTTGGTCTAGTTAGCCGGATAAAAAATTAGGTGTCATCTCACGAAATTCGAAAAAATCACTTGCTTATAAATGGGTGCCAAACATAGCCACAACGTCCATTTGTTAAGCAATTGATTTTTTTCGATCTCCTCGAAGTGACCCATTATTTTTCCCTAGTACAATATAACCAAATTATGCATCTTTGACAAGAATTTTTGTTTTTTCACAAGTCCTACATTATTATTTATTTTTTGTTCAACAAATGTGTCGAAAAAAGGACATTCTCGCACATGCAGCGAATCTTACGACAACTAAAGCTCCATTTTAGGTTCTCACATGCTTGTATGGCCTACCCTTACATATTCAATGAGCAAATCCATATGGTTTACCCCATTCGATGCTGGTCCGAAGGGTAGATGACGCACGGGGTTCGTTAAGAATCTGTGGGGGCACGTGGACCCACATGAAATACTCATAGCCATCTAGTTGTATATTTACCATTTGTGACATGTGGATCACATGCAACACTCCTAGATTTGTTGTCTGTGGTGGGACCCACATGATAGTTCTAGGTCAGACTGTTTAGTGCTGATGCGTGTGGTCTACATATCTAGTAGGTCATATAGGTATGTGTCTACCACATTTGGGACATTTGGATCCATATGCAACACCCTAGCCGTTTTGACCTATCACATTTGGGATGTGGACCCACATGAAAAACTTATAGATATCTACCACATTTGCAACATTTGGACCACATGCAACACTCTTATCTCCGTTGCATGTTGTGGAACCCACATGATATAGTTCTAGGTCAAGCTGTCTAGGCTGGTGCATATGGGTCAGATGTTTAGAGGTCCTATAGGTATGTATCTACCAATTTGGGACATGTGGATCCACATGCAACACACTTAGCCATTTTGACCTAGCACATCTGAGACATGTGGACCCACATGTAACACTCATAGTCATTTAGTTATATATGTACCTGCACATTTGGGATATGTAGACCCACATGAAATATCCTATATAGTCATCTAGTTGTATATCTAGCACCTTTGGGACATGTGGACCCACATGCAACACTCTTACCTCGTTGCATGTTATGGGGACCCACATTATATTTCTGGTCAAACTGTGTAGGGCTGTTGTATGTGGGTCTAGCTGTCTAGTAGGCCATATAGGTATGTATCTACCACTTTGGGGCATGTGGATCCACATGCAACACCCCTAGCCATTTTGGCCTAGCACATCTGAGACATGTGGATCCACATGTGACTCATAGTCATTTAGTTATATATGTACCACATTTGGACATGTGGACCCATATGCAACACTCCTACCTCTATTGCATGTTGTGGGACCCACATTATAGTTCTGGTCAAGCCGTGTAGGGTTGTTGCATGTGGGTCCAGATATCTATTAGGCCATATTGATATGTATCTACCACATTTGGAACATGTGGATCCAAATGCAACACCCCTATCGAACGGGGTAGACCAATTGAGTTTGCTCATTGATATTATAAGATAGGCCATATAAGGACGTGAGAACCTAAAATAGAGACTTAGTTGTCACAAGATTCGCTGCACGTGGCAGAATGCCCTTTCGGCACGTTTGCTGGGCATAAAATTAATAATATGCTAGATTTGTCAAAAAACAAAAATACTTGTCAAAGATGTCTAATTTGATCATACTATGTCGTTGGGAAAAAAATAACGGGTCATTCATCAGGTCGAAAAAATCACTGCTATAATTATCAAGTTTTTCATGAAAATGGGTTCATCTATATTTTAATTTTATATTGTTAAATTTTCAGAATTAATCTTAAATTATTTAGTGCTCAATTTCAATGATTAGTGAAACAAAAAACGATGGAAATATGCCTTCTGTATCTTAGCTCCATATGTTTCCCTTAGTAGAACATTAAATATTAGAAATGAAGATGCATAACGTATCACAGAGATGAAGTTAGCTTAGGGTGTGTTTGGTTGGGTGGCTAGCCACCAGGTGGTTAGTGGTAGCCACTTTTTAAGTGGTTAGCCCCCGTTCGGTTTATGGTGTTGGGTGTGTGGGTAACCACATTTTGGGTATATTCCCTCCAAAATGTGGTTGAGCCCAACACCAAATAAGTGATGGTTGAGACCAACCACCCTCCTATATGTTGCTGAACTGAGTTATTTTATGTATAATACTTATGAAATGAGTTATTTTATGCCTAATACTTGCTGGAATAATCCATCTTAAGCCTTTATGTGCCTAGAATAATAAGAATTTTGCTTTGAAACTTTACGTACTGGTAGATCTAGAGTTTATCTATATGTAGGATTTTTTCTCGGTTTTTTTAAACAGAAAAATATGGATTCAATTTTTTTTGGAAACCGAGCTACATATAGCTCGTCTCCAAAACACTACTCTCACTATGACATGTTCTATTTGGAATTGTCTGCGTTATTGAATCATGGCGCTGAAATTTTTGTTTCTTTGTGTCTAAATGGAATATGATGTCAAAATATATTATATTTTTGAAATTCTTATTTTCATACCATACTTTAATCGATTATGTAGCAAAGCTCATGTTGTGAGGGTATTCTTACCATCATGATTACCATATCACCCACACCTCAAACCATGGCTACCATAACCACTTTTTATCACTTCAACCAAACACAAAACTTGGCTAACCAACCTACACAACAAACATGAAAAGTGGTTACCAACCAACACGTGGTTGGGGTACCCCCAACCACTTTTTATAGCCACTGAATCAAAACACACCTAGTGGTTGGTCTCCTTTCCTACGCTGGCTAGTCAGGTTCGAGTCCCCAGGAATACCATTTTGCTCCGTTTCAAGAAATTCTGCTCCGTTTTTTTCCAGCTCGCGAGCCGGACTTCAAGTTTTCAGTGGCTCGGCTCAAGAAAATACGTGGGTAATATGGGTTTAAGTTTAGATCTCGGTGGCCCAATTAGATAAAAATATATTAGGCATTAATTAATGGCAAAAGACCAAATTATCCTTCCAAATTTGGAGAGGGGGGTACATGGAGCACAGCCTCAATAACGATCAGCATCAAAGGCCTCTCCATTTGCAAAAAAAAAAACAAGTGCTGGAACTCATAGAAGTCTCGTCTGGACCATATGCAACCAAATGTTGGCATATTGAGCAATTAGTGATCTCATCTTTTGGATAGCACATCGTTTTCTCAATACTGCTTTCTTAATACATTGGCATATCGAAAATGTCTTGCCTCTCGCGCTGCTCTCGAGTAGCATCAGGGCGACAACCCTAGCAGCCCCACAGGCCTTGCTCCCCTTGCTGCCTCTCGAACACCAGCAACGGTCTCTCCCGCACCTGCTCCTCCTAGAGGGTGTGCTCCGCGACTCTAGTTTGTGGAACTCCTCCCGGTTGCGCGATTCTGATCTAGATCGAGACCCATGAGCCAGCTTCACTTCCGTTGCTCCTTCGGACAGTCAAGGGTGCATATCCAGCGAGTGCGCTCCTACTTGGGTATGGGGGCGCCACCAGAGCCATTGGGGGAAGTTGCGTCTCTACGGCGGTGTGAGGGTGTCGCCGGTGTTGACATCCTTAATGGGTGGAGGATCCTTAGGGTCTCGAGGCCCTAGGAGCGCCGGCGTGCTCCTTGACCTAGTGCTAGCTGTTCTATTCTGGTTGCATGTTTTGTTCCTGATCTACAGCCCAAGTGAGGATTTGTGTTTGATGACGGGCCAGGGTGGCACCGTTGTACTAGCCGGGTCGGTGTGCGGCTCGATGCTTGTGGGTTGCTTAGAAGGTAATTGGGTGGTGCTCCTCAATGGGTTGGTTGATCATGACGTTGTACCCCAACGTATGGTGTACATGCTAAGGGGGAATTTGCGGTCTACAGTGACTTGCGACGTCACTTTGGTCAGAGAAAGGGCTTGCCGTACCCCTGAAAGTGCATGGAACCCCACATGTGATTTTGATAATTAATGATGATCTGTATGGACTAATGTTTTTGTTGAGTTATATTTGAAGTGTTTTCTCATAATCAATTCTTAAAGATCATATGTTGCATTCTAGGCTGGTAGAAGAAGAAAGTAAAAGAAGACAACGTTCTTGTGTGGAACTCAAAAGTTATCTTGCTCTAGCTTATGAGTTAAACCGTGCAGGATCAAGATCTTGAGAAGATGATTATAGAAAATAATTCATGATATGGCTCTAAGTCGTGATATGATGGACCTATGTGTGAACCATGGTTGACCAAGGATTGGAGGATGTAATCAAGTAAAAAATTCATTGTGTGTCTCACTAGATTGTGATAGAGCATGGAAAAGATCAAGTGATGACCATGGTGATGTTTAAGTTGTGATCCGAAAATGATCATGAGAGAGTTGAGCATATGAAGTGATGACCATGGTGATGTTTAAATTGTGATCCGAAAATGATCATGAGAGAGTTGAGCATAAGAAAATTGTGTGAGCATTCATGTTTACTTTAAAGATATCATAATGAAGAGAGAAGAAAATATACGAGGTTGATCAAAACAAAATGCAAAGTTTGGGTTCAATCATAACATAGTGATGAACTAAGTGGGAGCAACTGATGTCGTGGTATGGTAAGAAATTTTCAATTGCACTTTATGAACTAATACATGGCCTACGTGTTTGATGTTTCTATATGGGAGTTAGCTATCTTTTCATGGATTTGCACCAAAAGTAAGATTCATATAGCATGAGAGGATGACATCAAGTGGTGATCATTGAACATGTCGAAGACTTTGGATATTACAGTGTGCCATAATTTACGGTAGAAACTGGGTCCGAAACCATCCGGGACTAGACTGGCGATAAGGTTCCTTGTCAGAGAATGAGTCGATTTTTCTAGGAAAGGCCATAATGGCCAGCTTTATTGATATCAAATACGGAGTAATAGTTACTCCCTCCGTTCCAAATTAATTGACTTCCATTTGTCCACATGTAGATGTATCTATACGTGTAACATGTTTAGATACATCCATGTGTGGATAAATGGAAGTCAATTAATTTGGAACGGAGGGAGTACATCTTCCAAAAGAGTTTAAACAAAATATAGGAAGTTCCTCGACCCAATTACAAAGTGATTTTGAAATAAAACAATGTCTAGCTATATAACATGAGCTGCTAAGCGATGATTAAAATCAACCTTCCCAATCCAACCTGCACTTATGATACAACCGTAGATAACTGTCTCTTTATTCCACAACATATTTTTAAGAACTCTATTGTGTGAATGAAGGGGTATGAAAGACATGAAACATGAAGTTAGTACATGAACATGCAAGATTTTCTATTGGTGATAATACTTGAGGGGCAAAATTTAATCAAAACCTCCCGCTTGCTACTGCCATCGTTTGTTAACCTTAGTTGGTGTTTGCTAACTAATTAGCTTAGCAGAATAATCCACTCCTAGTTAATATTATAACTTAATTGGCGTTTTCCCCAGTCACAAACGCCTTCTTGTGTGATCGGGCCAGTAAATAACAACTGCCTATCTGCATACCATATGAACAATGTTCAGCTTCCCTAAAAAGAGAAAATCAACCAGGTTCAGGCTTTCAACGAGCTCGTTATTTTGAATTCTAACAATTGTTGGATACTTCAAGTTCCTCTGTACATTAAACACTGTCATCACCATCACCAACCATCGCTACAGGCTTACAGCAGAATGACATTGATTAGTTCTTGTTGGATTTGAGCTTTGCAATTCTTTCCTCCGTGGCCTTCACGGCATCACCATATTTGCTCACAATCTGAAAGGATGGTGTCAGTTCAGACAGTTCACCAGAAAGACGAATATCCTACTGTAAAGAGTGTGATCTTACTTCTTCAACTTCACCAGGAGTCATTATCAGCGGGGGTGACAGCATGATGCTATCACCGGCGACCCTGATAAGCATCCCGTCGCCTCTCAGGTCGCGGGAGGTCGAAGCTGATGCCCTAGGGTTCGTTGCGGGGCCGCAGCAGTCTCTGGTGGGCCGGTTGGCTGAAGTTGGGCCTGGGTGGGCCAGCGACAGCGCGCTTCGTGGCGTGGGTTTGGTGCCAGGCTCCTGTGGTATGGGCCCCTCTGTCCAAGTCGTGTCTTCTGGTCCTGGGCTTCCTTTCGACGGCCCAAGGCCCTCGCCGACCTCAGGGGAGGTCCGGGAGGCTCCGAGGCTATTTAAGTGGCTGTGGCTTCACCCCTCAACCCTAGATCTCGAGTTAGGGTTCCCAGCCTCTGAACTGGACGTGCGCCGCCATAGACACAAAGCCAAGCGTCTCGTGTGCGTTTCACCAGGTTCCTCTCCGTCCGTTCCGGTGCTGGTGGGCATGGACCGTGACCGGGATCGTCCCTGGCGGGGCAAGCGCGGCTTCGATGAGGTGGCTCGCGGGGGCGACCACTCCCGTGGTGGTGAAGACCTGCGTGCGCGGCTGGATCGGGAGCAGCGGGAGAGAGCTCAGAGGGATAGGGAGTAGCGGGAGAGAGAGGCGGCGCAAGATAGGAGAAGAGATGAGGAAAGGCGCGAGGAAGATCGTATCAGGAACCAACTACTGCACAACCCTCGAGGGCGCGAGGGTGGCCAAGGGGGCTACAGGAGGAACTACAGGGCGGATGGGCCGCCGCTGGCTGCGCCCACGGGGGGCGGTGGCCAGCAGACTGCGACTGCCAACGCGAAGATTACCTGTTACAAGTGCGGGCAGACTGGCCATAGGCAATCGGAGTGCAAGGAAGACCCCTTCTGTGTTCAGTGTGATGTGAAAGGGCACTTCACGGCGATGTGTCCGGCGGGCAACAAGGGCGTGAAGCCTTTCTGGGCAGGTTTTGGAGTGGAGGGTCGGGGTTTTTTCGGGATCTCGATT
This sequence comes from Poa pratensis, assembly GCA_947311845.1. NCBI lineage: Eukaryota > Viridiplantae > Streptophyta > Magnoliopsida > Poales > Poaceae > Poa > Poa pratensis. Next base: position 38,203,151 of record CAMZMU010000080.1, on the reverse strand, counting down.
CCGGAGGAGAAACTCGCGAAGCCAGCTGCTAATCTTGCTAAGGTGGTGATTGAGAAGGGGAATATCACTGAAGAGGAGCTGGACTATGAGTTCAAGGAACTGGTTAATGATAAGTGGGACTGGAAGGTACGTCAGTTAAGTGGCAACGAGTTCTCGCTCGTCTTCCCTTCTAAGGAGCTGCTGCGGATGGCGGCCCGCGGGGGCGGGTTGTCCTCCCGTTCACAGAGTTCCGCGCTAGGGTGACTGAGCTGTCGGGTGATCCTTTGGCGTCCGAAACTCTGGAAGTTCTGTGGGTCCGGCTACACGGGGTGCCCGGGCCTCTGAGGGAAGAGCAAACTCTGTTGGGTTCTACTCTGGAGCTGGGCTCGCCTTTGGAAGTCGACACATCTGCTCTTGCGGACGAGAAGGCCCCCATTCGTATGAAGTTTGGATGTCGCAAGCCTGTCCACCTCAAGGAATTTATCACGCTCTTCGTCAATCTGTCTGGGTACAAGATCAGAGTGGAAAGGGTGGAGGAGGGTGGTGCCATGGCGACCTTGCCTCCGCCCCCTCCCCCACCAAGCAGGAAAGATGACCCACCAGAGGACCCGGAGGATGGCAGCTCTGACGATGGGGACGAAGATGACTATGGGCGCAAGAGGAGGAAGAAGTCTAGGGAGAACAAGGGCGATGATGGCTCGGGCGGCCAGGTGTCTGATCCCAAGCTGGTGCAAGGGGCACGGCTCTCTCGGGATGCGGCGGAGGGTCCCTCTTCGGTGTCTGCCATGGCTGGCAGCACTCGGCCTTCGCAGGTTGCGCAATCTGATCCTCCCCTGGAACTGCCTAAAACGATGTTCTCTCAATATGGCTCCAATCTGACGCCAGATGGCAATGTGTTCAAAACCATGGGTGCTATCGTGGTGGCCGCTAGCGTTCCAGCGCAGACTGCTACTGTGTCGGAGGCTCCACAGCGTTCAAACGTGAGTGACTCCATGCTTAACTCACCGCTAGCTTCAAAAGAGGCTCCGGAGGTTGGGGTGCTCAATACGCCGGCAGAAGCAGACTCGTCCAGAGCTAGAGAATGGCGCAGCAAGCTTAACCAGGATAGGGCGGCAAGGGTGTGCAGGGAGGAAGATAAAGAGGAGGTGGTGGAAGAATCGCCGGATGTTGAGCGTCCAGCGCCGTCTCCATCTACGGCTATGGGAGCCTTCTGGACAGCTCCGGTGGTGCCGGAGCTGAACGCGGTGGTGGCTCGAGGGCTCAGGTCCAAGGCTGGGCCAGTGGAAACTCTGCGCAAGAGCGACCGCAGGGACGGTGGCTCGGACGGTCTGATGATGGACAAGGCAACTCGCCGCTTGGAGGAGAAGTGCAACTCTGCAGCAAAGAAGAACCCTAAAGGTACCAATCTCGATCCGATCTTTGCAATTCTTCAAGATATTCCAGATGCTCATTTTCTTTCCGTAGCCTCCGATAGTTGTGTTTTATTTCCGTCCTCGGAGGGCCAAGCCGCCGAGGCTCTCTCGCTGATTAGGGCAAATGAGCTCGCACAAGCGGCGCTGGCAAGTACACGGGTTCGTTTAGAGCAAGAGCAACTGGCGGCTAGGGCCAAGGAAAAAGAAGTGAGCCCAGTTCAGCCCACTGAGGGGGGGACCTCAGTTTCTCTCGCTTCCACAGCAGGGGCTGTGGAGAATGTGAATGCGGAGGTGGTGCCGGGTCGGTCACCCTCCCCACCCAAGGCGTCTACAAGAAGAAGAGCTAAATCGGTGGCGCCGCAGGGGCGGCGCCCAGCTACCCGCCAAGCACGGGCTCTCGGTCTGGTTATCTAATGCGGATCCTCTTCTGGAATATTCGAGGGTTTAGTTGCGCGGGGCGACGAACCCTCATAAAAGACCTACTCCGCAAGTACAGCATCGACATCATTTGCCTGCAGGAAACCATTAAACAAGATTTTACAGACCTCGAACTGCAGAATTTAGAGGTGGGAGAGAAATTTTTCTGGTGTTGGCTCTCGGCTTCGGGCCACTCTGGTGGTATTTTGGTTGGCCTCAAGGATAGCGCGTTTGAAGTTGAGAGCACTGACAGGGGTCAGTACTTCCTGAGCGCTAATTGTTTACACCGGGCGTCTAATAAACCTTTGACCTTCATCGGGATTTATGGCCCTGCGAACCACTCAGACTCGGCCGCCTTTTTAGATGAGGTATCTACAAAGGTGGCAAGCTGTCGCTTCCCGGTCCTCATGGGCGGGGATTTTAACTTGCTGCGAGGGGCGCAAGACAAGAACAATGATAGATTGAATTGGCCACGGATTGATCTTTTCAACAACCACATAGCTTCTTGGGCCCTGAGAGAGATACCGCGCTCGGGGGCGCAGTATACTTGGTCCAATAAACAACGCAATCCTGTTCGCTGTGTGCTAGACAGAGTTTTTATTGCCCCAGCGCTTGATGCCCAGTTTCCCCTTGCAACGCTTTGTGCCGAAACCAGCCTCGGGTCAGACCACACGCCACTGATCTTCAACTCGGGCGAGGGAGTAGTGGTGAAAAGCAACCGGTTCTTCTTCGAACTTGGGTGGTTCGAACTAGAAGGGTTTATGGACCTCGTAAAAAATAACTGGCTTAGGCTTGCCACCTTGGCAGGGGGCAGGGACATTCTGGACTGGTGGAATCACATGTCGGTTGGGCTTAGACAGTACCTGCGGGGCTGGAGCAAAAATATGGGTAGGGCGGCCAGATTGAACAAACTGGCGCTTGTGGCCCAGATTAAGCAGTTAGACACAATAGCAGATGCCTCTGGTCTAGAGGAAGATGAATGGATGTTTCGTTATCACCTGGAAGAACAGCTCCTCCAAATCTTTAAAATGGAGGAAGAGTATTGGCGGCAGAGAGGGCGAGTTCGCTGGACTTTGCAAGGGGATGCAAATACGGCGTACTTTCATGCGGTCGCCAACGGTAGAAGAAGAAAGTGTATCATTTCGACCCTGCAAACTCCTGATGGTCCGATCTCGGATCCCTTGCGTATTCAAGAACATGTGTATGATTTCTATAGGGAGCTGCTGGGCTCGGAGTCTCCGAGGTGCCTAGGGCTCGCCACCAATACTTGGGCCGAGGGGGCACGAGTATCTGACCCGGAAAACGAGTCGCTTATGTTGACCTTTACAGAACAAGAACTCGATGGTGTGCTTAAGGAGATGAAGGTAAATACCGCGCCTGGGCCGGACGGGTTCCCGGTTTCCTTCTTCAAAAAGTTTTGGCCGCTGTGCAGACAAGGGGTCCTGCATATGCTGAATGACTTTATGTTAGGCAGAATTGACGTCTCTAGGCTCAACTTTGGGGTGTTGTCCCTGATTCCCAAGATTCCTGGGGCGGACCAAATCACTCAATTTAGACCGATTGCTCTTATAAATGTGGTGTTCAAAATCATTTCAAAAGCTGTTGCAACTCGCCTGGAACCTATTGCCAACAGAGTCATTAACCCTACCCAGTCTGCTTTCCTTAAGGGGCGGTTCATCCTTGATGGTGCATTGGCTCTTTTGGAGATTGTCCATGAGCTGAAGTCCAAAAAGCTGGGAGGGATCCTCCTTAAGCTGGACTTCGAAAAGGCGTACGACAAGGTGAACTGGTCGTTCCTAATTGAGGTCCTGCGCCGAAAAGGGTTCGACGCAGGTTACATTCACAGAATTCAGCAACTGGTTTCCGGAGGTCAGACCGCGATATCGATTAACGGCGTCGTAGGGCCGTATTTCCGCAATAAAAGAGGTGTGCGTCAAGGGGACCCCCTCTCGCCAATTCTCTTCAATTTCGTAGTGGAAGCTTTGTCTGCTATGCTCTTGGCAGCCGGGGCGGCTGGCCATATCAAAGGGGTGGTGCCGCACTTATTTCCAGGAGGAATTTCGCACCTGCAGTACGCGGATGATACCCTTATTCTGATCCAAAATAATGACCTTGACATTGCAAATCTTAAATTCCTGCTGTTATGCTTTGAGAACATGTCAGGGCTGAGAATCAACTTTAATAAAAGTGAGGTGTACGTGCTGGAGGAGCCTTTGGAGGAGCAACAGAGGATAGCCAACATGTTGAACTGCAAGTTGGGCTCGTTCCCTTTCATTTACCTTGGGCTCCCGATTTCCGATCGTAAACTCACGGTGGAGCAGTGGAACTTTTTGGTGGCTAAATTAGCAGGGAAGGTCGAAGTGTGGATGGGTAGATTGCTTTCCTCGGGTGGAAGGTTAATTCTATCCAATTCCTGCCTAGACGCGCTCCCTATCTTTGCGATGGGTCTGTTCTTGATGCAGGATGGTGTTCATGCGAAGTTTGATTCAATTAGGGCTAGGTTTTTTTGGGAAGGCGCGGGGCCGAACCGTAAGTATCACTGGGTCAACTGGCCGGCGGTGTGTAGACCCAAAGACTGCGGGGGCCTTGGGCTCACAAACACAAAAAACATGAATATCGCGTTGATGCTCAAATGGGTTTGGAAGCTATACAGCAACGATAGGTCGGTGTGGCACTCGCTGATCCGCGCAAAATACCCAGAGGCTGATAACATCTTCGCCACGGCAACCCAGGGGGGTTCCCACTTCTGGCAAAGTTTGCACAAGATAAAGCATTGGTTCAAGCTAGGGGCTAAACACTCCCCTAGAAATGGAGCTCGCACTGCCTTTTGGCTTGACTGGTGGCTGGGGGACAGACCACTCAAAGACACGTTTCCTAGCTTGTTTGCCATTTGCAACAATCCTAGTATCTCGGTAGCTGCTGTCTTTGCTCCTACCTCGGCGGGGGTGGAGTTTAGAAGACCCCTCGATCTGGACAATGTAGCCCAGTGGCAGGCTATGCTCACGGCGCTGGATGATGTTGTTTTGCAAGAGGGCCCTGATCTGATTAGTTGGGCTCTGGAGCCTTCTGGGAGTTACTCTGTGGCCTCTATGTATCGTGCTATCTCCAAGGGGGCATCTGTTGCGTTTGGGCGGGACATCTGGGGGGCCAGATTACCGCTTAAGATCAAAGTGTTCACTTGGCAGCTTGCCCTTGATCGCCTGCCGGCTGGAAAGCAGTTGGCGGAACGTAGGGGCCCCTCGAATGGCCACTGTGCGACGTGTGGCGAGGTTGAAGACGCAACACATATCTTCTTCTCTTGTGCACTTGCCAAGCTTGGGTGGAGTGTAGTGAGACGGCTGCTTGGGTGCAATTGGTCTCCGGCCAACTTCCCCCAATTTCATGCATATATTCAACAGTTGCTGGGGCAGCGGCGTAGACTAACATGGGTGTTGGTTTCGGTGTTGTTTTGGGCTCTTTGGGTCACTCGCAACAAACTTGCTATAGAAGGCACTGTGCCAAGACACCCTTCTGATCTCATCTTTAAAACTATGATGTTCCTTCAGGTGTGGGCGGGTCTCGCAAAGGCGCAGGACAAGGCGGCGCTTCAGGTGCTTACAAGCGGCCTTAAGGAGATTTACTTTGAGCTTAGACCTAGCCGTGCTCTTTAACAGTGCTCTAGTCGTTTCGGCATGTTGGGGAGGTGGCCGACCCCGGTTTCGTACTTGTTTTCATTTCTAGGCGAAGCTGTATGCCTCAGCACGTGTAATATCTATGTTGTGGATCTGCTTGCTTTATTAATTTAAAGCAGGGCGTGTGCCTTTGTTCTAAAAAATAAGCATCCCACGCTTCTCGCACTCGGCACCAAATATTGAACCAACTCCTGAAATCACCAACCAGGACTTGCTCAACTATCCAAGCCAAAGCTATTTCCCAAGGTATTTTTACTGATCATATGATTTAATTTGGTAACTACTCTCAACTTCTGAAGGATAAGTTATCAAATTGCAGAACCACTAGACTACCGTTTTCTTTTGTTGTTTATCAGAGTAGTTTACTGACAGAGCATAGTTGTTGAAGTTAAATTAGAATCTTGGCTTTTGCATTATATATTTCTAGCTGGCCCGGAAACTCAATTATTATGTACATCTGTGGTAAATAACAAAATTTCCCTATCATACCATCCCCCTAGCATCATGGACTGCGTAGAAAAAAATGGTGGCTGAAAACTAGAATATTCTATGCTAGTAATTCCATGCTAAACTGGAAGCATGCAAGGTACAAACCCCATTCTGCAGGAAATGGATCATTTGGCGACTTGTTGTCAACGAATTCAGTTCCAAGTATCAATCCCAGGCCACGTGTCTGTGAAAAGGAGGACAATATTATGTGTGTTAAACAGGAAAGAAACAATTTAATATTTATAAAGGAAATAAACTGAAGAAAATAGACATGACAGTTACCTCTCCGATGATCGGACTTCCTGAGAAGGCCTTGATTCCTTCCTGGAATCTTGGAGCAATTTCGTTGACATGTTTGGTAATATTTCTTTCACTAATAACAATTATGGAAATGATTCATTAGATGCATAAATCAACATAAATAAAGTGTACAGCATTTTTAAACTGTCGTTACTTATAAATCTTCAGAGCTTCTATGGCAACAGCACACGAAACTGGATGCCCCGAGTACGTAAAGCCATGAGAAAAAGAACCTGTAATTAAACAGCACAAGTGATGGTAAATAGAGTAGCAAGAGAAAACAGATTTAATGCAGTAGAATTATTTTTACCAAGTTTATTGCTCTCCGAATGGACTACATCCGCTATTTCTGGGCTAACGAGAATAGCTGCAATTGGCATGTAGGCAGAAGAAAGAGCCTGGCAGAGGAAAAATTAGCAACAGCAACAAGAAAATCCTTAACCAATATCTTAAGGAAAAGAGGGAAGTTATCCTCTCTCAAAAAAGTACTCGTGAGGTGCCAAACTCAGGAAGTCACCTTTGCTATGGAGACAAGATCAGGTTTAATGTTATACTTATCACATCCAAACATGGTTCCCAATCTTCCAAATGCAGTAATGACCTAAAGAGATGATTAAATAACTTTTCCACAAATGAAGTATTTGAATTCTCTCTTTACAAGATAAACTTAAATTACCTCATCCGCTATTAATAAGATGTCGTACTTCTTGAGGATTACTTGAATCTGTTGGAGGAGAGAAAAAAATAGTACAAAATTAGCATACCTGGTCCCGTAAAAAAAATTGAACTACCTAACTGTACAAATAGTGGTGGCTGCAGTCAGATGTACTTAGTAACGACCATTTTTGTTTTGGAAAAACATTATGAAATTATGAAATGGAAAACGAATAAAATCACATTGCCACGTACAGTACGCACAACATTTGGAACTACCTTCTTTTCAGAATTTGTATTAAACAAAGAAAATCCTGGAGAGATACAAGACCGAGTTCCCACCAAAACATCTGATGTACATTCAAATGCACCTTGCAGAGCGCAGTTGTGTCGACTGAAGAATATACAGAGAACGGTTCAAAATTTTCCTTTCAGGTTTGCTGGCAAGAAGGTATTGCATTTAGGGTGTTTCGACTATTTTCTTCAAATAATTTGATATGCATTTTAGGGTATTCTGACTATTTTATAGAAGTCAGAACTAAATCTGATGAAATTGTTACAAGTTGAAATATCGTGTAATTGTCGCGGAGAAAATATATGTTAAATTGTTAACCGTAACGACCTTTGAAGGTGAACCATATATTTTTCAGAATTAATAACTAGAAGAAAGTTACGGGGCCTTCTAAAATCAAGTTCTTTATGTCACCTTCTCAAAATAACTCTTTGGAGGGAGGATGACCCCACCGGCACCCATCACAGGTTCAGCAATAAAAGCAGCAATCTGAAAAATAAAAGGGGAGGGGGATACTTCAGGAACAGTTTACCAACATATAGCATAGGGCCCTTTAAAACTAGCACATGATCCTTCACGAGTACGAAAAATAAACTTTACTGTTTCGGGTCCTTCTTTGAGGATAAGACTCTCCAAGTTATTAGCCAGTCTAGTTGAAAATTCTTCTTCTGTTTCATTTATATCAAACAAAATCAATTTTAGTAAACATAGGATCCTACCGTGAGTGTGCAAAATAACTGATATATGGGTACCAGGAAGATGGAAGCGCCAGTAATGAGGGCAGTCCGTGTGCAGAACAAATGGTGCCGGTAGGTCAAACTTTTGGTGGAGAGCGGGAAGCCCGGATAAAGAAGAATATAGAAAATTATTACAAATATACCAAGAACATAAGGAGCATGTCAACTGTAGACAATAGAGCATCCTTTAAAAAGTTCATTCTTCATTGCACAAACTGAAGGATTTGAAAACAAAATATTACTATTATGCAGGATCGTTGAGAACTGGGTGCTAACCCAGTGGCAGAGGCTGCGAGTGCGCGCCTAGCCGGCCCGGGTTCGAGTCCCAGCTGCGCCTAAATGGCTGCGCCGAGGCATACTCGAATAAACCGGGCATCTCACCTACCTAGCAACGTAAAGTCAAGGGAGGGATCATTCCCCCGTTGACCACGTTTTTTTTATTATGCAGGATCGTTTGCTCACCCCGATAGGCTAGCTGCTATTAACGTTGAACCATGATACCTGTAAGAACATAGAATCAAGATCTTGTTAATATCAAATTATACAACTTAAATAAATAACATTAATCGAAATGCTTGGAGGATACATGTTCCCTGGTGAAAGATAATTAAAATGCAATTCTTGGACTACTCAATTTTTCACTAGTGGTGATCCAATGTTGTCATTGTGATGTGAGACACTTTAAGTGGCCTTCAATTCATATTGTGTTCTTATCCTAATGAACAACGAATAGGCAAGACCAAATGAAATCAAAATAAAAGAGACTTACGATTTTGAGCGTGCAATAAATTTCTTCTTCTTTGGCTTCCCCAGTGCATTGTTATAATACCACACTAGTTTCACCTGTAAATGACAAGTGATCAGGACTAAAAGAGCGGAGCTAAATAGTAATGATAGTCATCCATCAATGGGACAAAATATTAGCAATAACAGACCATGCTGCAGTGAAGTAATAAACGAATTTGCTACTGCTCCTGATGCTATTCACGCAATGTGGACTCTTACAATTTGAAATATCACAACTAAAGGACAGGGGAGAAACTAAGTGTTGCTAGAAAAGACGATGAATCTGAACACCATACATAATTCACAGCCATCGCAGCCTCAAAGTTTCAGTAAATAGAAGATCAAAAGCAGAGTCATTTTTCTGTGACACCACGTTTTTTTTTTTTGACAGGATGTGGCACTATGCGTATTGTTTTGACTATTTAAGCTTAAGCACAATGGAAAGTTCAAAAAAAATAGCTTAACCGCACAGTGTTCTATTAATTAGTATCATAAACTCCAATTGATGACAATTTGTTTAACAAATAATTTTACCTGAGAGTCATTTGCTTCTGAACCGCTGTTTGCGAAGAATACCTTTCCCATTTCCCTTGCAGTGAACATCTTGAGAATTTCATTCGCAAGATCCTGAATTTAGCAACACACGTTAATCATCAATTTCACTGTAGCAATTTCTACAGTTTGTTTCTTTCTAGTGGAACAAGGCGAAAAAGAAATGAGGCAGACAGCATGCTAAAACATGATATCATCAACAAAATAAGCACTCTACCATTTAAGCATTGTCTTAAATAGGATACTGAAAGATCAACGTATGTACCAATGAGGGTTTGGTAGTGCGGTTCCAGAAGGAATGATAGAAGGGTAATTTGTTTAATTGCTCTGTAGCAGCCTTGACTAGCCGAGGTTCGTTTCCACCTGAAACAATGCAAACAGTATGCAAAAGAAATAATGTGGACATATGCTAAGAAAACAATATAAAAAACAACCTGCAAAATGTACCAGCAGGATTTTTTTATTAAATTAATTACTGAGACCACAAGCTGTAATACACACAAATATACGTTGTCCTCATTTATGATAACTGTAAAAAACCTTTCATAGATGTATGATACATATTAAAAACTAGAAATGAACTAAGAAATTTTTCTATCAAATTAAGTACTGGGACACAAGCTGTAATACACACAAATATACGTTTTTTTAATTTATGATACCTGTAATAAAACCTTTCAGAGATGTATGATACATATTAGATACTAGAAATGAACTACCACTGGGGTGTGGAAATCCTAGAAATTTACAGTTGTCTTTTTTCTTCCAAGTAGGCAAAACAGGAAAAGAGTGCAATGGTAACATATAGGATTACAATTAATGCTAACCTAGAACAAGCGGTTAGCCAATTTTTTGTTCATATTGGCACTAATTTGAAGCATAGAAACTTGAGGTAGAATTATGCTCTTAAGAAGTGTGATTAGTCAGTAGGGCCAGGTTTTTTTTCCAAAGTATGAAGTCATTCAGTTTCACGCATAACTTTGTTTACCTCTTGCTAATCCAGTGTTCAGTGGACCTACAAACAGGTAATTACATACATGTAAAGGCTCTTAGCATCGAAATGACTAGTAAGCCTAAGTTGCTGAATTGTTTTTGAAGGAAAACTATAGCCCTGACAGTATAAATAGGAAACCCAGATTTGCATCCACAAAGATGAAACCAGGTAGTGTTGGATTGTACATCCACTGCCCCAACCAAGTGAGTCCCCACTGGTTTCCTAAGTTCAAAATTTGAATACCACAGTAAGACCATGGAGAAATAAGAGGTGATACAATCAGTGATATCCAAATAATGCAACAATTTTTTGGTATATCGTAAAATCTGGCTCCATAGGTTGCATCATACCTAGAGCTGTACACCACAATCCCGCAAGAGCATCTATATACTTTTTCCCGTTGATATCATAGACATAAGCGCCCTGCAATATGAGTTGTACAGTGTAAGGTAAAACTTACAACCACTGCAATATATCGACAGGTCAACATTCTTAGCATCATTTTCCAGAATCTTATTTCTGTAGGAGAACTAAATCAATGCCAGAGCCCAGAACCTCAGATCTATCGATAACGAGGGGATTCACGTCGGTGCTCTGCCATCCAGCTGTGAACGGAGCCAGCATGCCATGCCCCTTAAACCTGGAAAAATGTTGCAGCATCAGAGGTATAAAGTATACACCATAACTAATCCATGTAAAGTTAGAAGCATCCTAGTGACACGGTGTCACTTGTGCACATGGGGATTTCACTTACCCGATTTCTTCTGTTGAGTCAGCCTGAAGGAACGGTTCAGAGCTGAAATATCTGGCTGGTGCCTCTGAAAAACTATGCGGCCCATGGTAGCTGCCAGCACTAGCTACATATTTCACAAAACCTTCAACCTGTGTGATGAGAAGAAAGAGGAAATCAGGCGTCTTATAACTCTTGCAAGAAATTACTGCACATGTTCTAGTGTCAAAGCTGTGTCATGTCACTGGCAGCGATCCTAAACCAAACAAAGAACTTCTAATCTCAAGCGCAGAGCCATAGAAAAAAATCTACATGTACGCCGCACGCAGAGAATATTTTGGTAAAATTAAAAGGGAAGCGGATCCAGTTGCCGATCACACAACGATCAGGTCTGAATGACAAGTCTACACGCCTGGGGAACTGAAGAACAAAAACAGAGTTCAAATTAATGTCCTATTGATGTTGGTCCATAATCGATCAAAACTTAATCCACCGCTCCACTTATGCCTCGAATAAACCATCCCCAACCAAACTGGAAAATAAGAACCCGGATACAAAAAACCACCCCTCTTGTCGCATTTCTGGATGATAAAAACAGAGGCGAATGCCCCGTATCTTCGGCCGCGGTAGGGAATGGATAGGAGGAGTCGAGTAGATGGAAGAGCTGCGATGGTCACCTTGGCGGCGGCGTTGGATCTGAGGAGGCGGCCGCGGGCAATCATCATCATCTCGCCGGGATTCCGTCCACCTTCACTCCCCGGGGCTTTGGAATGAAGGAAGCGACAAGAGGAGTGGGAAAAAGGATGTCGGGGAGGTAAATGGAATTTATAAGCCCTGGATCAACTGAACGGCAAGGGAGGCATTTTGGTAAGTCCACCTGGGAAATGCACACAGTTGTGTACCCACACGCGTCAGCTTGCCCCGCTTTTCCGTCCGTTTAATAAACCTAATTTGTTTTTGCGGGATAATAAACCTCTCTCAAAAAGGTTAAAGACTCCAGCCTCTGTATCAGTTGATTCATATAGCCTTTACGGGTTAATAAACCTATGTTGAAATATGTTGATCAGTTTGTTTCGATGAATATAGTTTATCAATTGAGAACTAAAGCAGTAGCCTAGTGGCAATGGTGGCAGTGGCGCATCCCTGCGTCCAGGGTTTGACTCCCTTCGGGAGCGAATTCATGGTTCCTCACCAGGGTGAGCTCTTCTATACAAAAAAATTTCATGGGTGCTAGTGCTCACAGATCTCATTTTTTGAGTAATTTATCAATGTTGTATAGACAATTTATTCATACAACAGTTTTTGTGCGGTAAGGAACCACTAGATTAGAGCATGTTGTCCCGCAGCTAAGGATTTTTAGTTTGAGAACTAGGATTGTGTTTCGGTGGTGTGCTGCACCACCTCAGGATCTCTTTATATATGCGTAAGACAAGGTTACATGAAGTCTATTACAACTAGGAATCGTATACCGATTCTCAACACTCCTCCTCAATCTAAACTATCTCTATCTCTACTATATAATATGTCTTGAGGTGATGGTCCGTTTTTCACTTTCCGGTTTTACCCCTACGTAGTAGAAAATATTACACCATCTGCCACCGCTAAAGAGACATACCGGTTCACTGTTCACGTGGAAAAGAAAAAAATCTCCCAATCGTGGCCATCACCGACACATCGCATCGCGGTTCCCTTCTGCTTCCCCGTCCCGACCCAAACCCAGGAACCATGGCGGCCGACGCCGGCAAGCATGGGCATGGCGGCGGCCGGCGCGAGGCCCACCGCGTAGTCCTCCTCGTCGACCTCGACCCCATCGTCCCCTCCCCAAACCCAAGCACTCCCACCGCCCAGTCCGCCTCCTCCTACCTCGCCGCCGCCCTCCCAGCAGCCACCTCCCTCCTCGCCGCCTTCCCCTCCCCCACCACCCTCTCCGCCGCGCGCCTCTTCTTCTCCTCCCTCCTCCCAAAGCACCTCCCCGCCGCCCCAACCCCGCTTTCCTTCCACCTCCACCCGGCCACCCTCGCCTCCCTCGTCCCGCTCCGCCGCCTCGCCCTCCCGGCCTCCCCGCACCCCCGCGTCATTGCCTCCTCCTCCATCGCCAAGTCCCTCCTCCAGATCGAGCACGACTACCCCTAGGACGCCGAGTCCCAGCACGGCCTCGTCTTCGACCGGCCGCCCAATTTGGTGGTCCTCTTCACGGCCGCCTCCAATTTCGGGCGGTTTTCGGGCCAGTGAGGGACCGGCTTTCGTCGAGGGGCGTACAGGTGTGCTGGGTTGCCGTTGGTTCCGCTGGGGAGGGGATCCGGCGGGCGGTGACGGAGCTAGGATGGAGGTTTTCGACAGCCGATGCAGTCACGTTGGGGTCGGCGGTTGCCCCGCCAGGTCTCGTTTGGGGAGGTGTTGGGTTCAGGTGTGGAGGAAGTGGAGGGCGAGGTGAGCTGGTGCTGGAGATTACCGATGTGAAGGGGAAGCCGCTGGACTGGAAGAGCTGCGAGGTTGAGATAGTTAGCTCCGCACCGTGGCAGCTGGGTAGCCATGGTGTGTGCAGGATACGTGTGAAGGCAGTGTCCGAGGTGGGGAATTGCGAGCAGTTGATGGGCAAAGACGGCGAGGTTGTTCTGTTATGCGGGTTGCCACAGGATAGGAGCAAGGGTGACAGTGAAGCAGCAGTGGACAAGGAGTTCTTCCCACATCGGCTTCTTGAGTTGGTTCTCGCTGATGAGAACAATTGCCTTGGCCCTGGAATGCCTATTTGGCAGCTCATTCTGGTTTTTCTTCACAGGAAAAATTATTGTGCAATGGTGTCGATTTCTGACGCAGATGGGAAGTCCGTAGATGGTGTTCTCGTGCCTTTCTCGATGAACTGTGCATTACTGCATGTCGAGAAGAATGGCACTGGTTTGGGGCAGGTGATTGCAAAAAGTCCTGAAACATTGGATGGTTCCATGCCTGGTCCATCAAAGGAACAGAGTGCGAGGAAGAAGAGAAGCAAGCTGGTCAATAAGCTACTTGAGGCAACCAGTTGGAGCACCTTCTGTGATGTGCTCCTCAAACATGCTGATGGCAGCATGGCAGTGGTGGACTTGGAAGACCTGTATTTCAGCAGGTATGGCACTGCATCGAAAAAGTTGCGGTTCTTGAAATGTTGGTTGAAACAATTGAAATTGTCATCTCTTAGTACTTCATCGAGCCTTCATACAGAGGGAGAGACGTCTCCTTCCTCCAAGGATGAAGGAGAGGCAAAGCTTCAAGTTTCAGAGGAGGATACCTCAGCTCCTCATGTCAATAGTTTTGTGGATGAAGCAGATTGTAACAAAATGGAGAAATCAGTGGATGAAACAGATTGCGACAAAGTGGAGCAACAAGTGCACGAACAGAGTTCAGCTTTCTCTTCTATGGAAGAGTTAGAAGCATTTCTTGGGAGTATCCCTCAGAAGATTGAGCAAGGTCTTTGTTCTGAAGATGCGGATTTGGGGAATTTAGCTGAACGTTTGGTTGGCTTGTCTGTCCACGCACTGCTGATTAAGAATGGAAATATTGCAGTGAATTATTTCGAACACAAGGCAGTACATGATGCTTCTGATTTAAATATTACCTCCCAAGCCTCAAGTATCCTGCTGAGGAAACCCAAAGAGCTTCTGTTGAGGTACAAAGACAACAACTCAGCATCAGAACAGCCATCAAAATACAGCACAAGTTACAAAATCCGAGAGTATCCTTTTAAATCCTCAATTATTTTCAATCCGTCCCTGCAATTATTTTCTATGGAAATACCCACTGCAATTGTGAACTGTATACATATTAAATGTTGTGGTCTTGTACACCTTAACAAGCATGTATCAGACATGAAGTGCAGATATTGCTTAGGATGGAAATAATCAGGTCTAAACTTGGACCTGAGTTTGAGGAAGGTTCAAAACAGAAGATGGTAAAAGAGATCTGCTCTCTTTTGCAGTTTATTGATATAAACATGCAAGGGGATTCATTTCAGTCTGACAGTATTGTCAAGTTTGCTGAGAAGACTATTAAGTCCAGGTATGTCTTCGATTTGCATGCATTGAAATCACTTTAGCGCTTTATTTGTGGAAAGATTGGAGCTATCGATGCTTGCAAATGACACTGTTTAAACGTGAGTAGTTTTGTAAGGTAGTATGAAGGTTGCACTTCTTGCTACTATATCATTAGAGGCAATGGTAGGTTACTTAACGAAAATATATAGTTATATACTAAACAAAGTACACAGAATTTGATCAAGCATGGGCATGGCG
Organism: Poa pratensis; assembly: GCA_947311845.1. Lineage (NCBI taxonomy): Eukaryota > Viridiplantae > Streptophyta > Magnoliopsida > Poales > Poaceae > Poa > Poa pratensis. The sequence continues at coordinate 38,187,873 of CAMZMU010000080.1, read as the reverse complement.
GCGGCCGGCGCCGGCGATCCTGGCTGCGGGGAGCGCCTGGTTCCCACACTATCTCCCCATCTCGCCGGCCGGACAGAAGCATCCCCGAATCCTCCCTCCCCTTGCCCGCAGAAGGCGGCGAGCATGGTGGCGGTGGTGCCAGTGGGAGGCGGCTAGCACGCCGGCGGCGAGCACCTTCTTCCAGCTTTCCCTCCCCTACACCCCGAGCTGACGGAAGCTCTCCCCAATTCCTTGTCCCCTTGGCGGCAGAAGCCACTGAGCTTTGCCGTGGACGGTGGCGAGCATGGCGGCGGCCAGGACCAGACTACTATGTTCTGTACATTTCATTTTGGTGCTGTGTTGAATGGTTGTGATTGTCAATTGAACCTGGAGCCAAGTTCCTGTAAGCATGTACGTTCTGTGAACTTGACATTAAATCTGTTTTTTTTTTACCAGATGATGTCGAACCTGGAGCTATGTTCTGTACATATATGATAAAAACATTATTTTCTCCAATATTTTTATGTCACAATTTTAGCACATTATTTTTCCAATTTTATTCTTGTCACAATTTTAATATTGTGTGGCTTTAAGAGTCTGTTGATATTTACTTGTTCCTGTAGACTCTTCATGTACAAATTTGCAGCATGCATGTTTACATGTGCACCATGTTCTCTAATGCAACCAGCGACCAATAGTTTACATGTGTACTTTGTTTACACGTGCGACGGTGAAACTTGATGTCCCGTGGCAACGCACGGGCATTCAACTAGTCTATTATATTATTAAAACAACAAACAAACAACGGTTAAGATTTGACATGATTTAACGCCAGAAAAAGAACGGCTGGGATTTGAAAGAAAATCGCGTCTATGATGGTCGATCCGGAGAGTCCTGGAGTTTTTTTTCGATCGAGAGTCCTGGAGCTAATACAATATGATTACCTAAGTGATTGATGTCACACGACGTCATCAATTTATCTTTTTGCATGGGGCGTGCCTCCATGTTGAACCGTCGTGCAGCATTAGGACTAGGAGAAAATATTTGCTGCAGGCAGACAAAAAAATCTCTCACAAGCCGCACTTCCTTATCGGAGATCTCGCCGCGTCTCCTCTCCACACCGATCGAAGTCGTGTCAGTGCGGCCGGCCGGCCGGCAACCACGGCCAGATGTCAAACCATGCGCTTGACTCCTACACCTGACCCGCAAGCAAAAGCATCAGCAGCAACTTGACAAAAATCTCCTCGCAGTCTCGACAAGAGCTCTTTTTTCTTTGGCCAATTCTCATAAGATGTGATTTGTGTTGCTTTGTCCAGATCGATCCGCCTTTGGCAGGAGTACTAGCCATGAACCAGCACAATTGCAGGGTTGTTCACGTCCAGGTCCAATGACGGGCTGCTTCTCGCCGGATTGATATCAGCCTTCACACCAAGGTATCCAATTTTCTGATCACACTCTGAAATTTGAATTTAAAATCGTTTTGCCATACAATACTAAGGTAAAGAAGATGAAAGGATCATCGGAAATTTTTCCAGATTAGGATCTCGAGTTCGCTACCAAGGACACATCACAAGAACGGCCGGAGAAAGAAAAACAATGCTCAGGTATCAGACTTTAAACTAATTAGTCTTTCTAATATTAAAGTAAATAATTTCCATATGTCAATGGATTAATCACTCAATGAAGCATCTTCAATCAACAATAACAAGAAAAAACTCACAACCAGTGTAAGTGCACACTGCATACCCATGCCTCAAAAGTTAGCTGGAATTCCACCATTGTGGTTAGCAACTTAGCATTGTCTGTTTCTTTTTTAACTCTTCAGGGAAATCAGAATTGCGTTGTGGGAAGGCTTAGCTTATTTTCTCAATGAGGATGTAATCGGCAACCAAGCTGTCCTTATTGTAACCTGAACAATGGTGCAGAAGGTCAATGGTAATTACAATGCTATAATAAGCTGTTCTATAAAATAGGGTTATGCCTAAGTAAACCAGTGACACACGAATATAGCAGATCTTGATATGACTGAAACTCTGGAACTTCTTGACAGGTATGTAACACTGTCTTTTATTATTCAGCAACACTTGAATTGTAAGTCGTGTTTATTCAGTACTGTAAAATAATAATTGTACTTGAATGCATATGTGCAGACACTCAGCAGAAGAAACTTTACCATAAATTGGTAGACAGCTAGAAGCCTGCAACGAACACTACGAGAACAAATGTTTCACAAGAGGATAACATTGCTACGAGTCAGGCACAAAGAGCTCAGGTAATGCATCAGACTTTTCCTAAGTTCCTAAGATACTATGTCATCACTTATCGAGCAAAACAAGACTATATAGGGCAAATAAACTACACAAGCTAGGAAAACAATTATCCTACATGGAACTCTGTCCGAAATTTGTATGGAAAAGGAAAAAACAAGCAATTGGAAGCACACATCCTACATGTGGCAAGCAATATTACATGAGGATGCTTCTAAACGCCTCAAAAGGATGCAGATCATCTGAGGATATTAGAACCATTAGAGGAGTGGTACAACCAACATACAATCAGCATGCTAAGCGCTAAGATTTCTTGAAGACGACTCTGAGTAGACTGAATGCATCGATGAAGCTTTCCAGCTGGGGATCAGGACACAATTGCGTCAGATATTCACCACCACATCCCTGTGACAATATAGCCGGGAAGACTGTATACAGAACCATGTTATATATTGTGTTCTGATTAATGAATCATGTATTAGATCAGCAACACCCTCACCATAAATCCACCAAGGACAAGATTATGAAAAAGGAAATATCTCTTCCTAAGATTGTTGTCATATACAAAAAGTCCAAATTTCGCTTAAATTGTCTATCTAAAAAATGGCCATAGCATGGATATATCATCTCTTCTTTAATCTATCGATAATAGAGAGGTTGCCTGGAGATTGCAACACATATTATTTCTCATATGGGATAAAATTTAGATTAAAATTTAGCTGTGGCTGCTTCTGCTCCAAGCTAAACAACACAAGCGCTGATTAAAATTTGGGGAAAAACAGAAATGGGCAAGCGGCCGTGCATGTGGGGAATTGGAGCAGTGAGGCACGCACCTTGACAACTGAATGCGGGCGCTAAGCTGCCGCCTTCGTCGACGTCATCGTCGACCACGTCCAGGTCCAGGCGACATATCCGTGCATGTCAAGAAAGCTATGTTGCATCTCCGAATCAAAGGCAGGACAGGGAGACGCCGCACAACAGATCGAAGGCACGTCCACAACGATCGGTTACATCAGCAAATCGACGACACGACATGGTGGCAGGACACGAGCTGATCCGCTCGATTGCATCGGCAAATTGACGGACAAGGCGGATGGACGCCAGCAGATCAAAGGCATGCGACCATCAACTTTGGGTAATAGCTGCAATCTTTATGTGTGTTTAATCTCTGAACATGCAATTTTCTTACAACAGCCTGCGTTGACGTGAATTATTGATTAGTTAGATCACTTATTTCTAATAAAAAATCATAGATGTATAACCAAACCACTAAAGTCTTGACAGCTTAGGGGCAAACATGGAACATCAAAGTTAAAGTAATAAGAACACAACTACAGATAATGCGATATTGAAATTCTAATACCAGAGTAAGTGTATATCCATGCAGCAACTTTTTGTTCAACTCTAAAAACTGTTTTCTTCTAATTAACCACAAAATTTTTGTTTCATACTTTGCAATCAAATCTTTAGGGGTGATAAAATGAGAGTAACATTATGGGGCAGATTGATCATCATTCTTACATATATACGCGAGACTGAAATTCCAATAGCAGAGTAAGTGTATATCCATGCAGCAACTTATTGTTCAACAATAAAGACTGCTTTCTTCTGTTAACCACAAATTTTCCGTTTCACACTTTGCAATGAAATCTTTAGGGGTGATGAAATGAGAGTAACATTATGGGGCAGACTAGGTCATCATTTAAGTGAGGATGTAATTGGCGGTCAAACCATCATGATTGTTACCTCAACAATGGTGCAAAAATGCTATAGTAAGTCAAATAATGTTACAATATATTCTGTTATTTCCAGACAGAAAATCTAACATATTCATTGTTGATTAAATAGGTTTGTCCTTAAAGTCAACTAGCGCCACAAGATATATACAAATCTAGATGTAACCCATACTTGGGACCGTCTTGACAGCTATAAAACACAGTTAGTAGTTACTGATGAAATAAAAACCCATAACATTTCCTGATTTACTAATTGAAATAGTACCTCCTTTTTTTGCAGTTATTAAGAAACTTTACCAAAAATGATGGAGATCGATAAAAGTACTCAAGGCACATTGGAAGAACAAATGTTTTACCAAAGGAGAACACTACAAGAACTTACTGGAATCAGGCATGACAACCCAACAGATCAGGTAATGCATCAGAATTTTTCTAAGATATGTTACAGTGCAAGCCTCCAGGACCTACAAAAGTATTGGAAATATTTCCGTGTGTCATAGCATAGTATTTGAAGAGCTAACTTTTTACTATGAACTTTCAGAACTTTGTGTTCACAACAATAGCTACAATTGATCGCTCAGAAGAAAATATTCAATGGTGGTACATGTCATGTGATGTGTGCAACAAAATTGCTACCAAAGAATCTGAGAATTATTATTGCAAGAAGTGCACCATATATCCAGAAGGTGTAACATCGCTGTAAGAATATTCTACTGATTTAAACATCAAATTTATGTTTCACTAATAAAATGTGGGGTTAGTTGCCAAATATGCGAAACAGAAATGTAAACAGGGACTAGAAAATTCCAAAACAGCTATTGTACATGGATAAATAAATATATCTTTGATCTTTATATTTCCAATTTTTTACTTATATACCATTGAACTAATTTTAGATAGCAAGTATCCCAGGTCAAACAATGACCACAAACGGTCTTATCCTCTCATCTCTCTCATGCTAAAAAAACAACCAACCAAGAACTAACATATCTCTTACGAATAGTGCACAAATACACATCTCTCTTACACTATCCCAAAAAATGGCTACAGCATGGAGATTTATCTCTTCTTTCAAATGTCGTCGGGGCCGGGCGCGGTGGCGCTCCGCTCGGCTCCTGTTAGAGTCAAGTTGGCGAGCTGCGCACTCTGCAGGTCGACCTGCCGGCAGAACGGATGCTCCCGGCATTGCTGGCCGAGCCGCGGGCACCGTGCGTCTCTGCAGCGGCCACCACAGCTGCGAGGGCCTCTCCTACAATTCCAAATCAGCGACGGTGAGTTGCTGCCTCGCCGGTGGGCAATCCATATCCCCGGCTCCAGCGCGCGTCCCCGCCTTGGTTCAAGCTGCCAAGAGCATGGCCCGGCAAGCTTTGGAGATGCAGGGAGAGCCAATTGATTGGGAGATTGGGTAGAGTCGACTCACTGGTAGAGACTAGAAAGGGGATTTTACTACATGTTACCAGGTGGAACAGCAGCATGTACTGAACAAACAAGTGATAAAAAATGGTTAGATAAATTACAAGTAATATATGTATGAAGTTTTTCTGGAAATAAATAGCGATATTAAGCTAAAAAAAATAGGTACAAAGATATTTCAGAAAAAAATACGGCTATAGGGAAATAGCACCTGAACCCTAAATAGATACAAAGTCAAATTCTGAGTAAAAAAATACTCAATTTTAAATTGTGAATCGTTAATACGAGGAAGATGATAGAAAAATAGATAAAGGAATTGCCACAATATTTTGTTAAACGCAAATGACACTAAAGATGATACTAAATAAATTTACAAAAGATGTTTAAGCAACATAATTTAAATGAACTCGACAAACCAAAAAAATGAAAGAAAATATCTAAGAGCAAAATAAAACCATAGATGAATTTAGTTTTGAAAACATATTAATTTACATTGTCAGATAGGAAATAACTTTTCATTAGAAAATATTTAGTGCTCCTAAACAATCACATATATAGTGACAGTCCGTGGAATAGATAGAAGTAAAGATTATTGAAGTATTAAATTTATATATAGATATCGGATAATGTATTTCTAAATTTTAAAAAATGTGGTAGCAAAATATAACGTAGATAGTCTGGCCGCGCAAATGCGCGGGCCACCCCGCTAGTTACATATAAGATTTAGACTGGACTTGAATCGGTCAAGCATTTGTCGTGTGGCTGGTTTTGTAAACACGTCAGCCAACTGATCACTAGAAGAGATAAACCGAACCTCAAGTGCACCTGTAGCAACACGCTCTCGAACGAAGTGGAAATCAATCTCAATGTGCTTAGTTTGAGCGTGAAAGACTGGATTCGCCGTCAGGTAAGTAGCCCAAGATTATCACACCATAAGATGGGTGTACGCTGCTGAGTCACACCAAGTTCCTTGAGTAAAGAATCTATCCATATTGCTTCAGCAGCACCATTTGCCAAAGCCTTATATTCTGTTTCGGTACTCGACCTCGAGACTGTGGGTTGCTTCTTTGAACTCCACGAAATTAGGTTTGGACCAACAAACACAGCAAATCCACTCGTGGAACGCCTATCATCCACATCACCTGCCCAGTCTGCATCTGTAAAAATACTAACTCCAACAGAGGAAGACTTGCGAATATGCAAACCAGTCTGCAGTGTCCCCTTGACATACTGCAAAATGCGCTTAACTGACTCCCAATGAATGTCAGTCGGCTGGGATAGAAACTGACACACCTTGTTCACCGCAAAAGAAATGTCTGGACGAGTAAGCGTCAAATACTGCAGTGCGCCGACAACACTACGATACTGGAAAGAATCATCAGCACCAAGCGGCGTACCTCTCTCACGGGCCAACTTCTCAGAGGCGTCAAGCGGTGTGGAGGTGGAATTACAATTCTCCATGTTGACTCGATGAAGAAGATCAAGTGCATACTTCCGTTGAGTCAACGTCATACCCCCTGAATTGTAAGAGGCCTCCAATCCAAGGAAGTAGTCTAACCGACCCAAATCTTTAATAGGAAAACTGTCCGAGAGAGAACGCACCAGACCATCAATAGCCTCCGGAGTAGAGCCAGCAATGACAATATCATCAACATATACCAACATGTATATGTGAACCCCGTCACGAGAAAATATGAACAAGGACGTATCAGCCTTGGACGAGACAAAACCAAGCTGATGAAGAAGCTGACTCAAACGATCATACCACGCACGGGGTGACTGCTTCAGACCATAGATAGACCGCTGAACCTTGCAGACATGAGAAGGGAAACGAGCATCCTCAAAACCTGGCGGTTGCTGCATATAGACATCTTCAGTCAGAAAACCATGAAGGAATGCATTACTGACGTCAACCTGCCAAAGATTCCACCCGCGAGATACCGCAAGTGAGAGCACGAGGCGAACGGTAGCCGGATTCACAACTGGGTTGAACGTGTCACCATAATCTATCCCGTGTTGTTGAGTAAATCCACGTGCAACTAGCCGGGCTTTGTGCTTATCAATAGACCCGTCTGGACGATGTTTAGTCTTGAAAATCCATTTGCTACCAACAATGTTGACGCCGGGAGGACGAGGAACCAAGACCCAAGTGTTGGTCTGACAGAGAGCCGCAAACTCGTCGGACATGGCTGCATGCCACGCCGGTTCAAGCAACGCCTCACGGTGAGACACAGGAGCGGCAAAAAATGCCCGACGACGTGGATCATACTTCACGGTACCATCCTTGAACTCCTTTTCTTTCCTCGTATTGTCACGCAGCTGAGTCACCATTGTATGCACTGGAGCAGGAGCAGGAGCAGCAAGAGTAGGAACAGCCGATGGTACCACGACCGACGAATCGTCGGCAGGAGGCGATACGGGCTGTCCTGGTGACGCTAGCTGGGTCACATGGGCCGATTCGGCAGGAGCAGTTGCACTCTGGGACGAGGCTTCCTGGGATGCGTCCATGCAGAACGAGGACCCCTGGGACGGCGTGCCATGCATGGCCGCCCCATGCAGATCAATAAGTGGATCAGCTTCAACTTTGATCGTACAATCAAAAATCCCAGTCTGTTCCTGAAACGAAGAATCAACACTTGAAGCAGGCAGGTTAGTAGACAAATAGGACAGGTCGTATTTGCGTATTGGCTCACTCGTAACCGGTTCATCGGCTGGAAAGGTGATAGAATCTGCAAGAGTGGATACATCAACCGCCATACCGGGAGTGGAAAAGGGAAACACGGTTTTGTCAAAAACTACATCACGAGATATGTAGATGCGTCTCGTGGAGCGATCCAAGCACTTGTACCCTTTATGCATCGTACTATAGCCTAGAAACACACAAGCCTTAGAGCGGAATTCAAGTTTATGGGAGTTATACTTGCGAAGACTAGGCCAACAAGCGCACCCGAAGATGCGAAGGAAAGAGTAGTTTGGCTGGATACGAAGGAGCCTATAGAGAGGTGTTTCCTTGTTGATAAGAGGCGTAGGCATTCGATTGATGAGATAACACGCCGTGAGAAAAGCCTCATCCCAATAATGAAGGGGAAGGCTGGAGTGAGCTAGGAGAGCAATACTGTTTTGTTGTGACGTATGCGGGCATGACACGCGGTGGGACACGCCAGTGCGCTGAAAATAGCGAGCCAATTTTTGGTACTCACCCCCTCCGTCAGATTGAACTGCTTTGATCTTAGTGTTCAGGAGGCGCTCAACATAAGCCTGAAAGGCATAGAAGACCTGCTCTACATCAGACTTATGATTAAGGAGATAAATCCAACAAAAACGAGAGTAGTTATCCACAAAACTAACATAGTACTTGTACCCCCCAGAAGAAGTACGAGCAGGACCCCACACATCGGAGTGAACCAACTCAATAGGCAAGGTAGTGACACGAGAGGAAGCAGTGTAAGGCAATTGGTGACTTTTAGCACGCTGACAAGCATCACAAACTAAAGATAAATTGTCTGAAGAGGTACACGAAAGCTCATTTGTTTTAACAATAGAGTGCACTACATTATTGGAGGGATGACCGAGACGTTGGTGCCATTGCGTAGGAGTGACTTTGACACTAGCGGATGCATGGGGAGAGGACGACGACGCCTTGCAGAAAGGAACGGGGTAGAGTCCATCTTGACTCCTACCGTGAAGAATTACTCTCTGAGTGGCCTTGTCCTTAACACAGAAAAAATGACGGTGAAATTCAACAAACACGTCATTATCGGAAACGAGACGGTAAACGGAAAGGAGATTTTGACGAATATTGGGAACATGAAGAACATCTTGCAAACGAAGGGATGAACCGATTAAATTCGAGTGGCCAATATGCGAAATAGACAAACCTGATCCGTTGGCCACTTGTACTTGATCCTTCCCATTGTACCGCTCGTGGACTTGAAGTCGTTCTAGATCGCTCGTAAAGTGATCTGTGGCCCCGTGTCCATGATCTAGGGGTTGTGGTCGTCGGCGTTGGTGCTGGTAGAGGCGGAGTTACCGGAGCGCTGGTACTCCTGATTGTAGCGATTACGACAGTCCGTCGCCTCGTGTCCCCAATTGCCACATATCTGGCAACGAGGTCTTCAGCGGCGTCCACCGCCACCACCATTGCGACCATTGCCGCCGCCACTACCATTGCGGTTTCCACCACCGCCGTTGCCACCGTTACGGCCATTGCCACCATCATTGCGGCCGTTGCCGTAGTTGTTGGCGTTGCCGTACCCGCCGTTGGGAAGGCCTTGCCCCTGCTGTCCGCTGGGACGATTTCCACTTTGGTAGGGTGCGCCTCCGCCTTGACTTCCACCCTGGTAGGGCGCGCCCCCGCCTGGCCATGGAGCGTTGCCGTAGGGAACATGACGTGATGCGGCATTGGCCGAGGAAACCCAGCCCTCGGCCTGGGCTTGCTGTGCCTGCAGTGCCTCGAACGACAGGATGTGCGCGTAGAAGTCGGTGTAGGGAACCGACTTGTTGCCTACGGTGAGGGAGGCGGCAATCGAGTTGAACGCCGACCCGAGCCCGGTGATGATGTAGTCGACAAGCTCGTCGTCGGAGATGGGTGAGCCGGCGGCCGCCATGGCGTCACTCAGCGCCTTCATCTTGTGCATGTACACAGCCGCGGACAAGTCATCCTTCCGCAGCGACTGGAGCTGGCGGCGGAAGTGGTGCACGTTTGCGCGGCTCTGGGCGCCGAACATGGCGTGGATGGCTTCCCACACGTTCGCCGCGGTCTTGCAGCCAATGAGCTGGGCTGCAATATCCTCATCCATCGATCCGAGGAGGAGGCCGAGGACCTTCTGGTCCTAAATCCACCAGCGCTGATACGCCGGGTTAGGGACGGACACGGCCTTGTCGCCGGTGCCCTCCGTTTGCATCTTCGCCGGAGCGGCCATAGACCCGTTGAGGTAGACATGGAGATTAGCTCCCGAGAGGTTAGGCAAAGCTAGCCCTCTCCATAAGGTGAAGTTGGTGCTGTTCAATCGTACGGGGATAGTTGGCATGGCCATGACGCCGGCCGAGGAGATCAAGGAGCCAGCAGCTTCTGCGATCTGAAGCGCGGATGTACTCATCGCGGACGGAAGACTCGCTCGCGCGACGGAAGGAACTCGCTTGGACGGAAGGAACTCGCCCGGCGGATCGGACGGCTCGCTCGGCGGAAGACTCGATCGAGGTCTGATACCAAGTTTGAGAACTAGGATTGTGTTTCGGTGGTGTGCTGCACCACCTCAGGATCTCTTTATATATGCGTAAGACAAGGTTATATGAAGTCTATTACAACTAGGAATCGTATACCGATTCAGACTCTAATACCGATTCTCAACATTTTTTACATGGCTTGGCATCTTGTTTTGCACTAGTGGTTCTTGTTTTCATGAATCTCTTGTATAAATAACTTGCTCCCTTTACCTTAATATACCAACACCCGGATGGTGTTCTCGAAAAAGAAACCCTTGAACATACACGCAGTAACATCTCGACTGATGTTTATGTCGTTCCTTTTTGATTTTCTTATCATAGTACCCGAGCAATAACCTAAAGAAATTCCGACTATGATGCTAACAAATTTTGCTCCACTCTCACATATACAGTATTGAAGCCATACATGTGCTCAAGCGATCACAAGCGGTTTACGGAAATTGCATAAGTTGGTACGAACAAAGGCAAAACAAGCGAAACGGGGCACTAGGTCCACCTCTGTTACATACTACCTTTGTTGCTTAAAAGACGGCGTAATTTTTAGTCAAAAGTGAACATAGTATAACTTTGACCAATAAAGATACGAACATTTACAAGATTTGATAAACATACTACGACAATAAATTTTATGTTTTAGTTTATTGATATTAAGTTGGTATGGTAATATTTATATATTTTTTCTACATAATTGATAATGTTTGACTAAATTTATACGCAGAGAGAGAATATTTCCATTGGTTACTGGTACAACCTATGTGTGCGTAGGGATGAAAACAGAGCGGAATCTTTCCGACTTTTCCGCGGAAAAACAGAAACGGAATGGAAATACGGAAACGGAAACGGAATTTTGCAAAACGGAAATGGAAACGGAAACTTTTATGCGGAAACGGAAACGGAAATGGAACAGCAGATTCCGGCGGAATGACCACGGAAACGGAACTTTCCGTTTCCGGTAATACGGAACTTTCCGGTTTTGCTATGAGGTGCTTTCCACATCCAGTAGAGCCAGTAATTCCAGTAGAAACATTTAGGCACATTACATGATATGGATAAAAAAATAAAAGGATCTGAAGCTACCGTGTTTAGGCCATATATACTCGCATATCATGTCCCTCTCGAGTCGTTACTAGTTCGACATTTCAGTGTAGCACTAATGTTAAGGACTATAGTAGATGTTTCTTAATGCTACCAAAGTTGATAGCATATGCACACTATATTATATAATCATGATAACTCGTTATATTTTATTTCATCTTAGAAAATTGACAATTTTGTTGGTTTGATTGAGTTTTCATGCATTATTTAAGGGGTTGCTTTGTTCCGGCAAACATCCGCTTTCTATTCCGTGTCCGCACCGTATTCGGTACATATCTGTTTCCGATAATTTTTGTTTCCATATTTGTTTCCGGGGTTTCTGTATTCGTTTCCGCTTCTGCAAACAAATATGAAAACAAATGTGGCACCACTCAGTTCCGTCCGTATCCGCTCCGTTTTCATCCCTATGTGTGCGCAACCATTTATCATCCATCTAATCCACCTGACAGTCCATCTGACAAGTCCACATCAGCTTGTCTGAGGACACAACACTCTGAGATATCGAGGTACCTGTTGATGATAGCAGAGCCACGGGTACTTTCTCATCAACGAAATAATGTCCATCATGGGTAAACACTATTTAGTTCCTGAATCTTCTGTTCTTAATTACAAAAAAAAAAAAAAAAAATTATAGCCTTTTTGACGTTACCTAGAAAAAAAAGTACTTTTTAAGATCTCTAATCGGCTAATCGCTCCAAGAAAGGAAAATATCCAATTGTTTAATTTTTTTTTTGCGAAACACAGTATAAATGCAGACGCTCACATATAAATGCACACACTCATCCCTATGAACGCAAACATACGCACACCCTACTCCTATGAGCACCTTCGAGAGACTGAGCCAGCGTGTCGAGTCTTGAGATTGACGAAGTCACCACAGACGCCTCGCTGTCGACGGGAACGTCGCCTCTCACTAAAAATATTCCGCCTAAATAAGAAACACGACTGTGAAACATGGATTTTGAACTCTTTTTTTTTTTGAATTTTGGGTTTTATAAATTAAGAAACAGCAGACTCGACAGTTTTACAATCATTCCGAATCAGCTCCACCACGCAGGGAGGGGCCTGATTCAGTAAAAACCCCTCACACACCTCGCTGTACCCTAGCTTTGCTAAGCCGTCAGCAACAACATTTGCTGACCTATGAACCTTCATAACAGAGTAGCCAGGGAGCGAAGCCAAAGCGATCTTGATGTCTTGCACAATGTTTGCAATATTGGATTTACTAGTTCCCTTTGTATTCAGTTCATTAACCACAAAGGCATTGTCACTTTCAACTTGTACTGACCCTGACCCAGATAGCATCGGTAGCACTGATCTAACCCCATACAAAACTCCGAGAGCCTCGGCGGACACAGCATCTGGGAAATGAGGAATAGGACCCTAGGCTGTTAGTAGCACTCCACCTAGCTCATCTCTGAGAATGCCACCCCAAGTAGCTGAGCAGCCAGATTCAGAAAAGGAAGCATCGATGTTTAACTTTGCCTAGCCCGGATTTGGTTTCTTCCAGGATTCAGAATTAGTTCTCACATGCCTCACCTTCTCCAAGGGGATCGGACGGGCAGGTAACTTCCCTTTCCGATCGTCAGACGCTGGCTACTCCTTCAGACTTTGAAAAGCATCGAAGTACGATATCAAGAAGAGAGCAGATTGCTCAATTCCACATTTACCATCCCCAAAGATAATATTGTTTCTGATGTGCCAAGTCCTCCACCAGATGAAAAGCATTCTAGCTCTGCTTACTTCGTCCAGTTGACTCAGAAGAATTAGGGCCCAATCCTTCCCTATATTTCTCAGCTTGTCTTCTGACGGTAACTCCCAATCTTGGCTTAATCTCTGTCTAAGATCCCGGGCTTTGGTGCACTCGATCATGGCATGGTGGCTCGTCTCCTCTCCTGTCCCACAAATAGAACAAGTAGCAAGCATGTCCATATTCCTATCTCTTCTGGTTTCTTGAACTCCAAGCGAGTTTGAGGCCAATTTCCACCCAAACACACGGATTTTCGGGGGTACCTTAGCCTTCCAGATACATTTCCAATTGTTCCTGTCACGCGCTGGGCTACAACTGCCACCAGCCTCCATACCGTTGTCCTTCAACACTAAGGCCAACTTATACGCACTTCTAACTGAAAAGATGCCCGATTGATGAGGGTGCCAGGCAAGCCAGTCTTCACCTTCGAAAGAGGGTAGCTTTATATTAAGAACAACATCAGCATCAGGAGGGTAGAAAACTTGTCTGACGAGGTCCTCTCTCCACGTCTTGTTTGTAGGGTTTATTAAATCCGAGACCCATTTTATCCGCAGTTTACTCGCATTTCCTAAAGGTTTAAGATTTCCTCTAGGAAGCCAATTGTCTCTCCAAACTCTAATTCTTGAACCCGAGTTAATTCTCCAAATCATTCCTTGCTTCAGGAGATCAAGCCCGTGATTAATGCCCTGCCAGCAGGGAGAATCTGTCTTGGGGAAAACCGTATCAAGCAGCTCGCCATTTGGGTAGTACCTTGATTTAAGCAACCTTGCACAAAGGCTTTCAGGGAAGTTTAGAAGCCTCCATGCCTGTCTTGCTAGGAGAGCTTGATTAAAAAGCCGCAGATCTTTAAAGCCCATGCCTCCTTGTATTTTTGGTCTCGTCATTCTATCCCATCCCATCCAATGCACTTTCTTGTCATCCTCATCATCACACCACCAAAAGTTCCTGATAATTTGGGACAGTTCATCACACAGGCCAGCAGAAAATTTGAAGACACTCATAGCGTAAGCAGAAATAGCCTGAGCAACAGATTTTATCAACGTCTCCTTAGCAGCTCCCGACATGTATTTCTCATCCCACGCCGAACACTTCTTTCGAAGTCTCTCCTTTGTAGGCTGAAACTTATCATTTTTCATTCTGCCCTCCGGGATAGGGAGCCCCAAATATTTTTCGTCAAAGGCCTTGTTATCCACATTCAAGAACTGAGCCACCATATTTCCATCAGCCTCAGCACATCCCTTGCCCAGCATAAGGGAACATTTCGCTGGACTAAGGAGCTGACCAGTGCCGTGTTCATAACCACGCAAAACCGACTGAATCTTACTTGCTTGATCCTGGGTTGCCTTAAAGAAGAGCAGGCTATCATCTGCAAAAAGGAGGTGGGAGATTCCCGGACTCCTTCTGCATATATGAAACTCCTGCAAATAACCATTGTTAGTTTGGTTTTGTAAAAGTGTAGACAAACCTTCAGCCACAAAAAGAAAAAGATAAGGCGAAAGGGGGTCGCCTTGTCTCAGCCCACGAGTAGGAGTGAAGCTATCAAGAAGCTTTCCATTAAACCAGACAGAGTAGCGCACTGTCCTGACACAAGTCATTATCCATTTTATCCACTGTTCCGCAAAACCAATCTTCCTCATTGCTTTTTCCAAGAAATTCCAGTCTACCCGGTCGTAGGCCTTCATTAGGTCAAGTTTATAGGCACATAATTTGCCGGCATTGTTAGAACCATTTTGGAGGGCATGAATACACTCAAAAGCGATGAGTGCATTGTCTGTAATCATACGCCCTGGGATAAAAGCACTTTGTGTTTCAGAGATGAGGTCCTGCAGGAGGGGGCGTAATCTGTTCACGAGGCATTTAGAGACAACTTTGTATATTACGTTGCAAAGACTAATTGGTCTGTAGTCTTTCAAAGAGACAGGATCCTTTATCTTAGGGATTAGCACAATCGCTGTATCATTTATACCCTCCGGCATTGCTCCATCAGCAAAGAATTTCTTCACTGCTAGTGTCGTGTCTCGTTGCACGGACACCGGGAGTATAGGAATATAGGATACCCCCTTTTAGGTTCGGCACGGGGCGCGAAGGAGGCTGAGAATTGTCTTCTAGGGCGGAGTCTAGATCAAGCTCTCCTCTCCACGATCAAGGCATGCAACCAAAGGGACACAAGGAGCTACCCAGGTTCAGGCCGCCCGGAGGCTAAAAGCCCTACTCCTGCATGTCTGGATTGATGAGTTCTTCATAGTGTGGCTTACAATGGAACCTCCCGGACAGGGTACCCGGAAGGGTTTTGGCTGGAGGTAGAAGAAGGACAGATCCTGACCCGGAGGAGATCACCTTCCTCTCTACCTTCGCAGCCCTAGTCTAGTCTTGCTCTGCTTCTAGCTTGTGTTTGTCCTTGGTTCGACCTCCTCCCCTCCGTGCCTTGGTCCTCCTTTTATAGGCTAAGGGGTTGCCACAGGGTCACGTGAGGGGCGTGAGGGACCTTCGGGGTGAAGGACCCTCCTCATCTAGTTTAGGGGAGACGTGGCCTCTCCTCGGCCTAGCGTCTCCTTTGGGTTAGGTGGGAGCGTCCACCTTGGGGGTGGACAGGAGCTGACACCACCACGGGACGTGCTTCCCGCCCGCGCTGCCTTCGCCTTGCTTCCCAAGTCTTCCGCGGTGAGGTGGAGTGCTTATCCACAGGAACGTAGGGAAGTGCCCGAGAGGGAGCCTGGCCTCCTGCCGGGAACTCGGGCTCTCGGGTCCTTCCTGGCCTTCTTGCTTGATTCGGGGACCCGGAAGGTCCCCAGGACCGGAGCCCTTAGTCGACGTAGGCCATGCGTGTCTTGACGGTGAACCCGCCAGCTTGACTTAAGTCTTGGTCTTGTCCATCTTCATCTTGGGCCCACATGGGGTGGACCCACTTTGGCAGTACTAGGGGAACCCCATGTTCCACTGTTGCGACAGCTAGAATAATATCCTCCTTTAACGAGCCCCAATTCCTTTGATAGAAGCACGCTGGGAAACCATCTGGGCCTGGTGCTTTTGTCGGGCCAATCTGAAACAGTGCGAAGCTAATTTCGTCATCAGAAAAAGCAGCGCATAAATCCTTGTTAGCCTCCATTGTTACCCTTTCCTGGAGCAGTTCAGTTATAATTTCTGGTTGGACTGAGGTATCAGCAGTGTACAGATCCTTAAAATATTCCGTTGTCAGGCCATGCATTTGGTTTTCATCTGTAACTATATTTCCATTTGCCTCTGCTAGCTTCTGAATTATGTTCTTCTTTGCACGCCATGTAGCTTTTCGATGGAAATAGAAAGTATTTCTATCTCCAGAACGCAGCCAATCAACCCTTGATCTTTGCCGCCACCGAACCTCTTCTTTCTCTAGCAGCTCATCCAGTTCCACGCTCAACCTCTTCGCAATTTTACGGCCTGCACTGTCAGAACGTAGGTTGGCAGCCTCTAGCTTCTTTCTTTTCCTTTCAATCTGTTTTGGAATGGAACCAATGGTTTTTCTACTCCACGAATGCAAAGCATCCATGACCCCTTTAAGGTTGTTTGCAATGTCACCAAGGTCTGTGGGTTTCTTGTGCAAATTCCATGCGTTATCAATCTGCTCATTCAGATTTGCCTCCCTCTCCCAGTAGACTTCATACCTATGGCAGTGGCTCGGTCCTGCCACCAACTCTTCTCTGTCAAAAGACAGAAAAATGGGACAGTGATCGGATCTCGAAGAAGTTAGATGCTTCAGCTGGTTGTTTGAAAATAAATTTGTCCAGTCCTGACAGGCCACCGCCCGATCTAGCCATACCCTGACATTGTTCTGGCCTTCCTGCTTATTATCATAAGTCCAGGGGCATCCACTAAAACATAAATCAAACAAGTTGCACTCTGACAAAACCTCCCTGAGATCGGCCATTTGTTTTTCACCCCTCCTCCGTTTTGACCAGTGTTCATCCTACCAGAGACATTCATTAAAATCTCCCAACATCAACCAAGGGCCAGGAAGGAGAGGTTTTATTCTACGTAGCAAGTTCCACATGTTATATCTCTCTTGGGTACAAGGCTCTCCGTAAACAAAGGTACATCTCCATTTATGTCCAACAGGCAGATTGTGAATGGTTACATCGATGTGGTGCCTACTCACTTTGAACAGATCGACATGGACGCTCTCGTCCCAGAATAAAGCTAGGCCACCCCCTTTTCCTTTCCCACTAAAGGTTACAACGTGTTTTAAGCCCAATCTCCACCTAAGCCCCTCAACATACTCTTTATTCTTACGTGTTTCAGAAAGGAAAACGATCTTAGGACGATGAACACGCATCAGCCGTTCTAGCTCTTGCACTGTCGCAGCCCGGCCTAAGCCCCGACAGTTCCATCCGAGTATCATGGCTCCTGACCGGCGCGATCCTCTGCACCGGTCAGTTGGCCAGCGGCCCCAAGGCTGGCTGCCTCCTTTTCCACCTCTTCATTCCTTTCCTCCTCACCGTTGCGGTCCTCCTGCACAAGTGTTTCTGTTCCACGGCTCCTCTTGGCACTGCCCCCATCAACGCGGACATGATAGCTCGGAGAAGTGTCCAGCGTCATGGGGTCATGAGGTTCAAGGCGCTTCCCAAGCACCTTCTTCTTCGTCTTCAGGAAAGCCGTGGCAGTGCGCGCGGCTTCTTCTTAACGCAGCTCCTTCAGGAGGCTACCATCCTCTCTCAGGCAGTCCTCGATAGGAGGGACGCCCATAGGAGACGGCGTGCATAGTGCTTGCGTCATGGATGCACCTGCGCGCCCCATCTTCTCCGCCTTCTTCTTCTGGTCCCGCTAGTACTGCCTGATCCAGCGTCGAGAGTTCTTCACCGCCTGCACAGCCTCAGTAACTTGACCATCAGTAATAGTTAGCTTACCATGTATTTCCCCATCATCCTCCACCGCAAGCCTGGTAACTGCTGCAGTAATGTCTGTCACCACTGCCATAGGAGCTGTGACAGTGTTCTCCTCATCCGAGTCCCCTTCATTGGCCACCCTGCTGATCTCTCTGCCATTCAGATTCGGGACTTCCTCAGAAGGAGATTGTGGAGGTAGCTTCCAACCTGAGCTAGAGGTCGAGTAGAACTTGAGGTGGCGCTTGACGTTTGCTGGTTCCACCGCCATGAAGAAGCTCCTGTTCTCAGAAGGTCTATGCGGCGAGGCTCTCTGTTCAACACAGAAACGAACAACTTTTTCCTCCTCCGGCAGCATGCAATTACGTTCAGTGTGTCCCACAATACCACAATAGAAACAAAAATTTGGGATGCGCTCATATTTCACTTCATACCTCAGCAGTTCCTTGGTTTTGCTGTTCTGGAGCTTCACCGAGCTTCTGATTGGGTTCCTGACATCATGCTCAATACGGATGCGCAAATATTTATCCCAAATCTTACCCTGGTTATCCTTCCCCACTTCCTTGTAGACCCCTAGCTGCATGTTAGCTATTTTACGCCCCCATTCTTCATTCATCATAGTTAATGGCAGATCATAAACCCTAACCCAAATAGGCATCATGTTAAGGGGAAACTCAGCTACACAGGTTTTTCCATCATACTCTTTTACCAGAAGAGGGAAGTTCTGGTACGTCCAAGGCCCTCTCTTAAGAACATGGGTGAAATCTCCCCCATGCTTAAACTCTATCAGGAATCTATTATCAGCAAAAGGTTTTTCCACAATTGGACCCCTTAGGTGCCATACCTGCCGCATACGCTGGAACAAGCCTTGAGGGCTATAGACTTGAGTTGAAATATACCGGCCAACTACCAGCATGTGGGACTTCAGCTTGGCCTTCTCTGCATCAAAGTCGACGACGACAGCATCATCCTTCTCTCCAGCAGCGGCTTCGGCACCGTTGGCTGGAGCAGCCTGAGGTGCTTGCTCCCTTATCATGATCCCAGGCAGCCCTCTTCCAGTATCCTGTTGGCTTCTTCTTGCTCCCTTCTTGACACCCGCCGGTGTGGCGTTTTCAGCAGCGCTGCTCTGGGCATCAGCCACCTTCTTCTTCCCTTCAGCAATCTCCCTCATCTTACCAGAAGTCATGGTTTTTTCACTCACTGTGGGTTGAGGGCAACTTTTGTGAGATGCTACGGCTGCAGAACCTCTGCTTAAATATACCGGACCTCTATCGCCTTCCAAATCCCTGCGGATCGCCGGATGAATGAACGATCCCCTCCAAGATACTCCTGCTATAATGTTGTTGGCTCCGTTGATTTGATCAGCATGATCTCTTTCCTTTTGGATGTGTGATAGACTTCTTTTCTTCTGCGCTAAATCTTCCCCTGCTGCAAAAGCATTGTACTGTCGCTCGGAATCCGGGATTTTGATTTGATCTGACTCGCTGTAAATCACTGGATTGGTCCCTATCCATTCTCCAGCATTGAAGTTCCCAAGATTTGGGCCGGCACTTTCCGCCGTTGTGACAATTGACGCGATCTTCACGATTCCCTAAATCGGATTCTCTCCATTGATATGATCCCCTTCATCTGCTACCAAAAAGGACTGAGACTGACCTGAGTAAACGCGATTTGGTTCCCCATCCTTTGGGGATCGAGGATCCCGCACGGAGAGGAAGGAGGATCAACGAGATCCCTCCTCCTACCCTGGTAGGCAGCAATCTCCCGAGCCCTCTCCTTGAAATCCGCGATCTCCGGCAGCAAGGATTCGTCCTTCCTCCTCTCCCACACGAGACTTTGATTTCTCAGGGATGCGATCTTGCGGGCTATTGCCCTCGTCCGCAACCTGAGATCCTCCCAATCCAGAAGCCCCGTGGTCAATGGACGCGCCCGCATCAGCGAGCCATCCGCATTCCGTGCCGGCGGAGCGGCACTCTCTCGATCCGCGCCCGCCGCCGGCGGCGGCGGCGCTCTCTCGACCCCTAACATCGTGTTATGGATTTTGAACTCTGATGGGTCAAGGATACAACCACCCTCCTAAGCATCTTGCCATAGGCAAGTTCTCAATTTGTTTAAGATCTCTAATCGCTCCAGTAATCATTAGCCCCTTCGTTAGTGGATGCCACATCGTTTTCCTTTGAAATACCAATTGTCTGAGAGTCGTCAGCAGGGCATGGGGAAGACGTACTTTTGAAAATTGAAAGTGGCTCAAGCTAATTGGTCAGTAGTGACTAGGCACGGATGCAAACTGCATCTCCTTTTGGATCAATTTCAGATTCGAATCTACTGACAGTGGTGGAATCTGCCAAAGACGGCCCACATACCTTTGCGTGAATATGAAAACCTTGTAGAAATCGCAGCATGTAACAAGTACTGGCTTTTTGTATGGTTTGTTGATTTTTTTTTCCTCCTTATTTCAGCACTTGGATGACAAAGCTGTGACTGAATCAAATGTTTGTATTTGTGCATTACTGCATCTTGTGTCCAAGACAGTAAACGAAATGAAACCAAATTCATAACCAAAAAGAGCTAGTTTTCTGGTTCCAGACTTCGAACTGGATGAACCTATGTGGACTGACAGCCATATGCAAGCGAGAAGTTTCCTGATTATTATGTTGTGATAAAACAAAAACGAATCCCTTGGCACAAAACATATATAATAAAGATGATTTCAGCACATCTCATATCATTTCATTCTCTCAAATTTGCAAGGCATTGGCAGCCCGACAGACATCGGGTGCATCTCATGTATGGATAAATAACAATGCACCCGTCGTTCATATAAACCAAGAAAATTTGCCCCACCAGAACCTATTACATCCATTTATAAAATTTCTCGACAGTTGTCCTAATGATGATCCAGCCACTGCATACAACATAACTATCTCTTCTTTCCTTTCTAGAGAATAAAATGAATCAGTTCAAGAGCATAGCTAAATTTCATGGTTTTGCTGGTTTTGTCAATCGTACACCTTAGAGATGACAAATATTGTTGAAGCAGCAGCAGCAATCTGGGAGCGTCTATTTTCAACAAACTGCTTGCAGAAGAGATCAAACTCTCCAACTTTGATGGCCTCACGTATTGACCAGAAAAAACGAAGATACTGATGCGTATTATGTCTGCAAAATTTGTAAAACATATGTCATTCACCCGGGATATCTTATTTCTCTACAGAAATGCATGACTGAATTTTGACTTGGCTTTACATCTCCAGTAGAATCTGCACCAACATCTCATGGACATTCAGCAAATGATTGAGGTAAGCGCGGGTGTGATTCTGGCATGTGAAGCAGCTACAGCTATCAACGATCCGCGATGTGTCTTTCCTGAAGGAATGGACCCAAATTCTGAATCACTTAGAAATCAACACATTAAATATTTACAACTAAAATTTCGTCGATAACAGCTCACACCTCATTGCATTTGTAAAGAAGGTATTACAAAAATCAATGGTTATTAATATTTATTTTTCTGAGCCTTGTCTAGGCTTCTACTTTCCAAGCGAAATCCAGCTAAATTAACAAGAACTCTAACCTTGTTTTGTGTTCAAAAGTATCACTACTAGCCTACTAGGTCCCTAAACATAGTGGACAAAAGAAAGTGTATTTGATTTTTTTTAATGAAAAATTAAGGTACTAAGGTACTTGTAAAGCAAGTGAATTTGATTTTTTCTGGAAGAGCAAGGTACTTGTAAAGGACAGAAAAACTAGAGATTTCCCCATAGGCTTAATGTGCAGGCAATGAACATATGCAGAGCATATGGACATTCATTGAGCAACTAACCAAGGAGCATTTTGTCCACACAACGGAACAATGGCCATTTAAAGTTGTGAACAACATAAATTTATGTCCCGACACATAACCTAGATTATTTCTTTCTAAAATTTAAAATTTGTCAGTAGTGCATACACATGCAAGTAAATTCACATCTATCTTTTGAAACATATTGTTGGCTATGGTAGCTAATGACTATCAATAGAATTTGCACGCAGGTTAATCTTTGCACAATCTCCAGCACTACTGTCCAATACACCATTCTGCTTTCTGCATCTCTCTTTCAACCATGTCAACAGGGAAGATCAATGCAAAACCACCCAGAGTAAATGTACCTGCCATTTCAGAAGTATGAAAAACAAACAATTTGATCACCAAGCTAGTGGAACAAAAATTGATGTAGGACAAGATGAATGTGCATACGTGGACTCGAAAAGGTCGATACCAGAGGCCACACCCTCAAGGACCTCCTCAGGAAGACATAAAGTACTAAACTGTCAAGCTTGTAATAAACAGATAACAATAGTGCTCCAATACAAACAAAATTCAAAAATGGCTAGGAGACGCTCATCAGATTGGAAAACAAGCATGTCAATCTAGCACTATAAATAACCACCATTACTATAGGTTACAAATTTGGATAATTTTATCAGCTCTAGCCTCCAGCTTACAGATTATGATGATGTCATGGTAAGACTACAAAAGTAAGAACAAGCTAGTTGTGAGACCAAAAAGGAAGCAAAACTTTCACAAATGGCTCAGTTAAACAGAGAAATAGATAAAGAAACTAGTTTTTTTTATAAAGGATATTTTATTACTTAAAGAGTTGTAAGAATTACACCCGGCCTCTGCATAAATAGGTTGCACACAGCCGCAACAAGTTCTTAAACAGAACTAAAATAAAAAGGCGAAGTACAAGAAAACATATGTAAAACTTCTGCGACTAAGGAAGTCCAATCCGTAGATCAAGCGGCCACCCATGTCGGGTAAAAATATCCCTCGCCGCGCCTTCCAACTGTGTAGATACCTCCATAAGTAGGTCTCGATTCTCCACACGTTGTAGAGGTGACCATGAACGGAAAATACTTGTACACTGGTAGATGACCTGCATAGGAGAAATATTCTTACCATTAAAAATCATGTCATTTCTACATAACCAAAGCGACCAAATAACGGCAAGCGCTCCCACCCTAATCCGTATTTTGAGCTTGTGATTTATACCATATGGCCATTTACCAAAAACATTAGCAATGCTACGTGGTGGATTCAAGTTAGAAACTATCTGGATGGCTAACCATATAGAACGAGCGTATTTGCATTCGAAGAATAACTGTTTGATTGTTTCATCGTGATGACAAAACACATACTTTTTGCTTCCCTGTCAATTACGTCTAATGAGGTTATCCTTAGTAAGGACTACCCCTTTGCGAAGATACCACGCAAAGATTTTTAATTTTAGATGTATCTTCATTTTCCAAATTTTCTTATTATTATCGATGGCCACTACGGGATGAACTAGTGCTCTTGTATCGCTCTTGTGACGTGCTATATTGTATAGAGCCAGATATTGTTCTCGGTGAGTGGTGTTTCCCAACCACCTATCCTCCCAGAAGCGAATTTCTGAGCCATCCCTAGTTGTAAATGATCCAAAGCGAAAGAATTGTTTATTTGTTGCCGTCAGACCCGTCCAAAGTGTGAGCCCCGGGTTTCCAAAAAACATGTGACAAAACCTTTGTGCCTACATACTTTCTCTTTAGCGGTGTTTGCCAGACCCCTTCTTTGGAAGTAACTTATACAGCCATTTTTCGAGGAGAATTGTGTTTTTAACCTTGAGGTCATGAATACCCTGCCCTCCCTGATCCTTGTGTTGACAAACAACATTCCATCGAGCCAGTCGATATTTTTTTCTCGCTATCACCTTGCCAAAAGAATCTTGATCGAAAATCATCCAATTTGTGTAAGACACCTTTAGGTAAGTGGAAGAAAGATATCATACACATTACCATATTACTAAGCACTGAATTGATAAGAATCAATCTTCTACCGAGTGATAGCAGCTTTCCTTTCCAACTGCTTAGCCTTTTTGCAGTCGCTCCTCAACGTGCTTCCATTCAGCATTAGTCAAATCTCCGATAGTGTATTGGGATACCCAAATACCTAATAGGAAATTGACCGTGCTCACATCCGAATAATTCGGCATACTGAGCAGATGCCTCCTGGGCCTCCCGAAGCAGAACAATTCACTTTTATGAAAATTTATTTTGAGTCCACATAGTTGTTCAAATTCTCATAGAATTAATTGCAGGTCCGTAGCCTTCTCTAGGTCATGTTCCATAAAGAGAATAGTGTTGTCTGCGTATTGAAGAATAGACAACTCCCCACCAATATGATGTGGGACTACTCCCTCAATTTAGCCGTCTAGTTTGGCGCGCTCAATCATGATCGCTAACATATCCACCACTATATTAAATAGTATGGGCGACAGTGGATCACCTTGCCTTAATCCTTTTTTGTTTGGAAGTAGTGACCAGTATCATCATTGACTTTAATAGCCACACTACCTCCAGTGGCAAAATTGTGGATCCAAGCACACCATTCTTCCGAGAATCCATTCATTCTCAATGTTTGTTGGAGGAAAGACCAATTGACTTTGTCATATGCCTTTTCAAAGTCAATCTTGAAAATCACTCCATTCAATTTTTTACAGTGTAACCTCGTGGCAATCTTGAAAATCCTTGCTTGGCATGTTGCTTTATTTATAATCTGAGTGAAAGCCTGTTTCGAGACAGTGTAACTTGTGCACTGTCTGATGTAGAATTAACACTCCATCAAGGATATTCCTCCCTTGCAAAAATGTAGTCTGAGTAGGTTTAACCACATGATCAGCCACCGAGTTTAATCGAATGGTTGCAGTCTTAGTGAAGATTTTGAAACTAACATTAAGGAGGAAGATTGGTCTACGTTGTTGGATCCTTTCTTCATCAATAATCTTAGGTAGTAAAATGATCTCCCCAAAATTAAGGCGAAACAATTCTTCCAGCATGAAGACAACCAAACAATTATAGAAGCTCTGGCTTAATGACCTCCCAAAAATTATGGTAGAACTCAGCAGGGAATCCATCATCCCTGGCGCCTTATTATGTTCCATTCGAAAGATCTCTTTCTTCACTTATTCCCCCGAAAAAGGTGCAGTGAGGAAAGCGCTTTCCTCATATTGGAAACTTGAATTATATCGTCTGTTCGAGATTCATCAAGAGAGAAGTTCCCCTCTTTCGGAGCTCTGAACAAACTCTTATAATACTTTGTAATGTAATCTTTCAGCTGCTCATGACCCTAGATCATACCCTCATCTTGATGCAGAGAATGAATAACTTTCTTCCTATGTCTCCCATTGGTGACATTATGAAAGTATCTTGTATTTGAATCTCCTTCAGGAATAAATTGGGCTTTTGATCGTTGGTACCATTTGAGTTCCTCTTCATGTAGCAGACGTGCTACTCAACATTTGATCGACTCTTTAGTTCAATCTCTTGTGCCAACAGCGGTCTACATTCCGTGATTTTCTCGAGTTCATCAATAATTGCTGACAACCGATTTTTTTTCCTTCTTAAGGATACTAGTTGTATGTCTTGCCCATCCTCGCAGGTATTTCCGTGTTGCACGAAGTCTGTTATTCCACCTTTGAATGGGGGTATCACTGATGACGTGGATCGCACGTTCGTTGGGAGACCCCAAGAGGAAGGTATGAAGCAGTGTAGCAGCAGTTTCCCTCAGTATGAAACCAAGGTTTAATCGGACCAGTAGGAGCAAGAAATCACTTCTGAAGGTTGTTGGTGGCATCGTTTACTCGATCACCAACGTGGAATCTGCACACAACACAATCAAACTACTTTGCCCCAACAAAACAGTGAGGTTGTCAATCTCACCGGCTTGCTGAAAACAAAGGATTAAACGTATGGTGTGGAAAACAGTAGTAAATTGCAGAGAATGAAAAGGAACAATATTTGCAGTTGGTTGTATTATCAGTGTAAAAGAATGAACCGGGGTCCACAGTTCACTAGTGGTGTCTCTCCATAAAAGATAACTAACATGCTGGGTGAACAAATTACAACTGGGCAATTGACAAAATATTGAGCGCATGACAATGCATATATATGACATGATGATTACTATGATATTCATGTGGGCATTACGACAAAATACATAGACCGTTATCCAACAGCGTCTATGACTAATAATCCACCTCCAGGTTGTCATCGAGTTCCCCGTTGGTATTAAGTTGCAAGCAACGGATAATCGCATTAAGTAATATGCGTAATGTAAACAAATGCATTAGATCTAACGGCGCACCCTTAAGCTAAGCATCGGTTATTTTATCCCTAGTGGCAACAGCACATCCATAATCTTAGAAGTTATTGTCACTCTCCCAGATTACCGGAGGCATGAACCTACTATCTAGCATAAATACTCACTCTTGGAGTTACAAGCATCTACTTGGCCAAATCATCTACTAGTAACGAAAAGCATGCAAGATCATAAATAACATATAAGATAGATTGATAATCAACTTGACATAGTATTCAATATTCATCGGATCCCAGCAAACACAACATGTAGCATTACAATAAGATGATCTTGATTATGATAGGCAACTCACAAGATCTAAACATGATAGCATAAAGTGGAGAGACAACCATCTAGCTACTGCTATGGACCCGTAGTCCAAGGATGAACTACTCACGCATCACTCCGGTGGCAGGCATGGTGATGTAGAGCCCTCCGGTGATGATTCCCCTCTCCGGCAGGGTGCCGGGAGAGCTTCTGAACCCTCCCGAGCTAGGCTTGACGGCGGCGGCGTCTCTGGAACTTTTCGTGGATAATGGCTCGGGTATTTAGGGTTTTCGCGTCGGGAAGATTATATAGGCGAAAGGGCGGCGGCTGGAGACGCCCGTGGGGCCCACACCACCCCACGGCGCGACAGGGGGGCCCGCGTGGCCCCATGGTGTGGCTACCTCGTGGCTCCCTGATGGCCCTTCACGTAGTTACCCCACAACGGCGCCAGAAAAGGTCTTGACGGCCCTTCGTGTGGTTACCTGCGTGAAAAGTAAATGGGTTAGGTTGAGACTCCAAGTGCAGAGTGTATGTAGTAGTGGAAGACAGTTTTCCCCACGAGGGGTGACTCGAGGGTTTAATATCGAACTCTCGGGGAACCAGTATTTCAGGTGTTATCTCCTTATCCTTCTCTTGAGAACCTGCAACAAAATAAATTGTTTTGTGCCCTCAACCTCACCAAGTGGTTGTCAAGCACAAGGTGTGAGAATGATAATAAAATAAATATGCAAACAGTAGTAAATATGCAATGATGGTAAAATAAATATGCAAGGATGATGGTAGTAATGATAAATGATATTTTTGGGTTTTTTATGATGAATGCAAGATGTAAAAGTGTTTTTGTATTTTCGGATTTAATAATGGCAGCAAACAAAAGTGGTGATAAAAGTGTTGGAAAGGTGTTTCTTATGATTAAAAATGGACCGGGGTTCATGGTTTCACAAATGCACTCTCTCTTGATAACGTGGTAGACAATGGAACACTAAAATTAACATGTAAGATGGCAAGACATGGTTTGACAAGTTATTAATAATATGGGCATCACGTCCTAACATAGAGATCTCAAGTATAAGTTGTTCTCTCTCTTATGCTCCACCAAGATGCGAACTAAATCATAACACCTTAGTAATTAAGATAAATCAGAGCATAGCAATAAGTTCAATGACATGAAGTTAAAATAAGAACATGCTAGATCTAGTCATGGAGATAGTGGCCAAGGTCACATCCACTCTCCGGTAGCATGGTATTTTTGTTTATCCCTAGTGAGGCAACAAAGTAAGGTAGAAAACCCAAGTGGATCGCAGAACTTTCTCTCACGTTCACTGCACTAGCCACCCCCCGTTACTCCAACTAATGCACACGTTCCCCCTCACATGCTCTCATAAACATGCTTGATCATGACAAGTAAATAAGAACGGGGTACATAATATGCATCTACTTTCATAACTGAAACAAAACCATTGCAATCTCAAACATGTATTAACTCATAATAAAGATCCACCACAAAGGAATTACATAGATGACCGTAATCATGTTCAGCAGCTCATACGGTACTAATTAGTGAAGCTCATAGAGAGGAGAGATACATAAGTTACTTCCACAAACCCATAGTCCAGGGGTGGACTACTCCCTCTTCATCATGGTGTCGGTGGAGATGTTGTTGGAGGGGAAGGAGACCACACCGGCAGCGCCCCGCCGGAGTTTTCCCCCTCCAATCTTCAGCTCCAGGTCTCTGTTTCGTGGTTTCTGTGTTTCGGCGGCGCTCCCTTTCGCGAAAGCCCTGGGGGGTCTATATATAGTCGTTTTTAGGTCAAGACGAAGCTTCGGGAAGAAAGATCGACGGCAGCGGAGGCCCGAGGGCCATGGGGGTCCCACGCGGTCAGGGAATCTGGCCGCGTGGGCCCACCCCTTTCGGCCTTCTGGTCTCCGTTTCTTCGATTCCTTTGCGCCTACGTTTCGTTCCTTCCAAAAAAGTGATCCCCGTAAATTCAGGTCATTTGGACGTCGTTTGGGTCCCTGAAACATCAAAATATAGAAAAAGGGGTTTTCTGACAGCGCAGGGTTAATTCCAGAAAAATGGGGAAGTTGTTAATTATCCCCAAAACTCAATATAAATCATGAATATAACCCTTATATGATGCAAATAACATGGAATAACATGTAATAAAATGTAAAGTTCATGTATGCATTTTACATGCATCAACATCCCCAAGCTTAACCCATGCTCGTCCCGAGTATGAAGGTGATAAAACTAACATGGACTTTGCATTTTAATACTATCAATGGATATCAAAGGTGATTACTATTGCTACATAGAGTCAAATGATTCATTCTTCAAAGGAATAACAATATGCAAGATAAATTATGAAGTGATATCAAATACTCAATGTAAAGATGTTCAATGATAAATTCACAAAGTGTAAATAGAAGAAAGTACTATGGACCAAATGTATGCATAATGAAAAGTAAAAACATCCTATGGTGGTCATAGAGTACTTCTTATGAAAACTGAATATAAAAGGTGGACACTTTGGATAGATAAATAAGTAGAGGTAAAGCATGAATAAGTTTCATCTAACTTCCAAACACTTCTACTTAAGTTAATGCTTGCAATGTGGTAGTCATTGGTGTGGAGCTCTCATTACCCCTATCATAGCATCTTGAATGATTAATGTTTAAAGTGAAAGCAAATATGAGTGGTGTGCTTGACAATGTATTGGTTGAATGTCTCATGTCCCTTGAATACAAGTACCTACACCATGTGTTACTCACTTTGGTCCACAAAGTAAATTCAAATAAAGGTCATTGCAAGTAATAATAGTATCATCAAGAACTGCACTGGGGTACCTCTTGCCCCTTGACATGAACAAGCCCATGTCAAAACAACAAGACAAACAGACAATGAACAATCTCAGCACTCTTTTATTTACTATGGGTATAGCTTTTTATTATGAGGTGCATCACTGAATGAACATTATGGTTATGCTGTAAATTTCCACCATGAATGATGCATGGCTTAGATTAGCGGCCCAGGCATTTCTCTAACCATTTATACAAACTCTTTGAACTTACTAAGTATCCACATTCATTTCACCCATGATAGGCATCCATAAACAAAAGTACATGACATCAACTAAATATAAATGACAGCACATATGGGCTAACTCCCAACCAAAACAATTGTCAAGCCCACAACTTCATAATTTTAATCACAATGGTTCATGCTTATTAAATGCAATAAAAGTAAATTGTGCATCAAGTTCGTGAGAGCTTTTAACCAATTTTTCCCATGACAATCAATAACATAAGCATTTAAATTCAGAAATGTAGATAACACAATATAACATGATAAACATACTTGGAATAGCATAAAGCTAATAGGTAGATATGGTGGACTCACTGGAAAAACTTTGGTTGAAGGTGTTGGGAAACAAGCTTTTTACTTGTTGTAATTTTTGGGCTAGCAATAGGGAGAAAGTTGACCATCTAAATGCATGCATAAGTGTCCATAGAACTAATCAATCCATGTTAAACCAAGTAAAGTTAAAATTCAACATCTAAACATGGTAAAAGATAGCTCTTGACAACACACTTGCAAATTAACATTCATTCAAAGCACATGAATTATGCAACTATATGTATCTTTTAAAATCAACTCAAACATCCCTATCCCAATATATTTAATAGCATCCAACATAATTCAACCCAAACTTCCAGTAGCTCTCTCATATATAAATGATAGTGGTGGTCTTATAAAAATCAAACCGAAATAACAAAAGCAAAAAAAAACAGACGCTCCAAGTTTATACGATAAAGTGCTTTGATCGAAAAACAGAAGTTAGACGTGTGCAAACCGAGAGTGTGTTGGTCTAGTGGGGTTGTCTTGACATCCCCAAGCTTATGGTCTTCACCATCCTTGGATAGCTCTTGGTGCAGCTCCTCTAATCCCTGTGAAAAAACTTCAAAACACCGTTTCTCCCATTTCTTTTCTGTGGGGTGATATTAGTAGTGATAAACAAATAGGTTCCTTGCTGCATAAAATCCTTAGGCAAAAATTCATATGAATGTCCAGAGAGTATATAATGTTGTATGCCTACTCATAAACTCAATTGAATCAAAAAGATTCAAGCAAAAAGCTCAAAGAATGCATCAAACAATATCAAGACAGAATCTGTCCAGAAAAACAGCAGCAGCAAAACGCATTTTTCTACCCTACTTAAACTCGTCAGAAAAATCTGAAAAATCACGTATACAGAGGATGAAAAGTTGAAGCTACAGTTCAAATTACAGCTCAATCGGAGTTACAGATAAAAAATGAAAAATCAAACCGTGCACAGACTTCGTGCAGGCAGAAAACTCTCCGAAAATGAATAGCAACTTTTCAAACCCAAAATAGGTAAAACTTGGTTCTTTATTAAAAATCCCAGAAACAAAACTAACAAACTACTCTCTTGTTACAGCAAGAGGACTCAAAGAAAATCTCAAACAAAAACAACCGGGTTGCCTCCCGTAAAGCGCTTTCTTTATAGCCATATAGCTAGGCTTACTTACTTGATAATCAAAGGGGACGTAGCTCATGAGGGAGCTTGAACCTTGGTGTGTCCCTCTTCCTTGGGAAGTGTTCCATGCTCTTCTTGTGTGGAAACTGAAACTTCACATTCCCTTCCTTTGAATCAATAATGGCACCTGTAGTACGAAGAAAAGGTCTTCCCAAAATAATAGGACTAGAGGTTTTATTCCCCATGTCCATGATTAGAAAATCAACAGGCACAAAAGTCATGTGTAACTCTACCATAACATCACTTACTTTTCCTAGAGCATGTCTAATGGAATCATCAGCAAGTGCAAGTTCAATAGAGCATTTCTCAATATTTTTAAGTTCAAGGACTTCATATAGTTCTTTAGATAATATAGAGACACTAGATCCTAGATCAAATGCATGGTGTGTCTCTTTTCCAATGGTTACTAGTACTTGGGATCCATATATCCCCAAGCTTAGGTGGTATCATAGCTTCTTGATTGTACCTAGCAATCTTTTCTTTTAAGACATGATTAGCAATATAGGAACCAAAACCAGCCTGGTTAATATTAACAGAAGGATCACTTGCAAATTTTTGTAAGATAGAAATTAATTCATGCAAGCTACACTTCTCTAAATCAACAAATGGTTCCTTAACTTCACTAAGCATTTTAACTTCCTCAACTTTTTTCTCTTTTTGAGATATAATGATGTTCTTTAATGAGGAAACTTCCTTAGTGAGTTGATCTACTCTTTCAAACAAAATATCATGTTTTTCGAATTTGGATATGAACTCCTTATTGAGCTCCTTTTGAGTAGATATAAATGATCTAATGGTGTTTTCCAAATCACTAGAAACATTACTACTAGTGGTATATTTGTTTGGAACATATGGGGGCTTATTATAAGAGTTATAATTGTTGTTACCATACCCATTATTACCATAGTTCCTAATGAAGTTGACATCAACATTTTCAGGATTATTACCAACTAGTTCTTGCAAAGGCATATTTTCAAAATTTTGTTTATTAATAAAAGCAAGAATGGTGTCCATTTTAGATGACAAATCATTTGTTTCTTCTATAGAGTTCACTTTCTTAGATGAACTAGGTGCTCTATCAGTATGCCATTGACTATAATTTTGCAAGATACTTTCCAAAATGTTCTTAGCTTCTAAACAGTTTTTCCCATGAAAGCACCTCCAGCAGCTGAATCAAGTATATTTCTAGACATGTAATTTAGACCATTGTAAAAAGAGTGTAAAATGGTCCATTCATTAACCCCATGTGATGGACAAGTTCTAAGCATGAGTTTAATCCTATCCCAAGCCATGGCAACATGTTCATTTTCATTTTGCCTAAAAGAGAGGATATTGTTTCTATTTTGCAGTATTTTAACAGGGGGATAATATTTCTTAATGAAAGCTTCTTTTAAATCATCCCAAGAATTAATACTACCAGTAGGTAATGAATGTAGCCACTCTTTAGCTTTTCCTCTAAGTGAGAAAGGAAATAACTTCAGTTTTAAGACATTACTTTCAACATTTTTAAACTTTTGCATGTCACAGATTTCAATAAAATCATGAAGATGCATAGAGGCATCCTCAACAGCACTACCACCAAATTGTTCCCTAGTTATCAAGTTTAACAAACTAGGACTAACTTCATAGCTCTCAGCAGTAATCTCAGGTGTGGTGATAGGCTTAGCAATAAATTGATCATTAGGAGTGTTTGTGTAGTCACACAATTTAGTTCTATCTCCCATTTTAACAAGTTTTTATGTGTTTTTAATTTTTTATGCAAAACTGAAAGTAAAATGACACTAATGCAACTCGAAATAACAAATGCAACACAAAAATGCAAAACTGAATATAAATATGCAAACCGAAATATAAAGATGATATGCAAGACAAGAACAAAACAAAATAAAATGATTGTAGGTAAAGATGGATAAGATGATGCTCACGTAGGTGCAACCTCCCCAAGCTTAGGTTGTTACACAAGTTGGTGATGAAGTTGACTTGATGTGAGTGATCCTTGGATAAACCTTTCAGCTATGGTTCCCCGGCAACGGCGCCAGAAAACGTCTTGATGGCCCTTCACGTAGTTACCCCACAACGGCGCCAGAAAAGTCTTGACGCCCTTCGTGTGGTTACCTGCGTGAAAAGTAAATGGGTTAGGTTGAGACTCCAAGTGCAGAGTGTATGTAGTAGTGGAAGACAGTTTTCCCCACGAGGGGTGACTCGAGGGTTTAATATCGAACTCTCGGGGAACCAGTATTTCAGGTGTTATCTCCTTATCCTTCTCTTGAGAACCTGCAACAAAATAAATTGTTTTGTGCCCTCAACCTCACCAAGTGGTTGTCAAGCACAAGGTGTGAGAATGATAATAAAATAAATATGCAAACAATAGTAAATATGCAATGATGGTAAAATAAATATGCAAGGATGATGGTAGTAATGATAAATGATATTTTTGGGTTTTT
Source organism: Poa pratensis (assembly GCA_947311845.1). Taxonomy (NCBI): domain Eukaryota; kingdom Viridiplantae; phylum Streptophyta; class Magnoliopsida; order Poales; family Poaceae; genus Poa; species Poa pratensis. The sequence goes on along the minus strand of CAMZMU010000080.1, from coordinate 38,154,123 downwards.
TATGATGAATGCAAGATGTAAAAGTGTTTTTGTATTTTCGGATTTAATAATGGCAGCAAACAAAAGTGGTGATAAAAGTGTTGGAAAGGTGTTTCTTATGATTAAAAATGGACCGGGGTTCATGGTTTCACAAATGCACTCTCTCTTGATAACGTGGTAGACAATGGAACACTAAAATTAACATGTAAGATGGCAAGACATGGTTTGACAAGTTATTAATAATATGGGCATCACGTCCTAACATAGAGATCTCAAGTATAAGTTGTTCTCTCTCTTATGCTCCACCAAGATGCGAACTAAATCATAACACCTTAGTAATTAAGATAAATCAGAGCATAGCAATAAGTTCAATGACATGAAGTTAAAATAAGAACATGCTAGATACGGTACTAATTAGTGAAGCTCATAGAGAGGAGAGATACATAAGTTACTTCCACAAACCCATAGTCCAGGGGTGGACTACTCCCTCTTCATCATGGTGTCGGTGGAGATGTTGTTGGAGGGGAAGGAGACCACACCGGCAGTGCCCCGCCGGAGTTTTCCCCCTCCAATCTTCAGCTCCAGGTCTCTGTTTCGTGGTTTCTGTGTTTCGGCGGCGCTCCCCTTCGTGAAAGCCCGGGGGGTCTATATATAGTCGTTTTTAGGTCAAGACGAAGCTTCGGAAGAAAGATCGACGGCAGCAGAGGCCCGATGGCCATTTTGGTGGGTCCCACGCGGTCAGGGAATCTGGCCGTGTGGGCCCACCCCTTTCGGCCTTCTGGTCTCCGTTTATTCGATTCCTTTGCGCCTACGTTTCGTTCCTTCCAAAAAAGTGATCCCCGTAAAATCTTAGGTCATTTGGACGTCGTTTGGGTCCGTGAAACATCAAAATATAGAAAAAGGGGTTTTCTGACAGCGCAGGGTTAATTCCAGAAAAATGGGGAAGTTGTTAATTATCCCCAAAACTCAATATAAATCATGAATATAACCCTTATATGATGCAAATAACATGGAATAACATGTAATAAAATGTAAAGTTCATGTATGCATTTTACATGCATCACTCCCCTCCGTCTCTCCTTTGGACTCCGTGTACGTGTTGGAAAAATATGAGGTTTTGTCCAAGTTTCGTTCAATTCCGAGAATATTTCCAGACTAGCTTTTCTGGAATACAAAAACAGCAGAAAACAGGAACTGGCACTGTGGCATCTTGTTAATAGGTTAGTCCCAGAAAATGCATAAAAATGCTATGAAGTGTATATAAAACATGTAACAATTGGTATAATATCAACATGGAACATCAGAAATTATAGATACATTTGAGACGTATCAAGCATCCCCAAGCTTAGTTCTACTCGTCCTCGAGTAGGTAAAACGATAAAAACAAAATAATTTCTGAGGTGACATGCTACAATCATAATCTTGATCAAATAATATTGTAAAGCACATGTTATGAATGAAGTGAGCCAGGTCAATGGTCTATAGTTTGCTAGCAAGTAGATAATGAGCAAACAACTGAATCATATAAGCAAAAACTTTTCATGAATAGTACTTTTGAGACAAGCATCAAAGAGTTTTGCATAAGAGTTAACTCATAAAGCAATAGATTCTAAGTAAAAGGTATTTAACCAACACAAAGAAAGATTTAAGCTTCAGCAATTGCTTTCAACTTTCAACATACATATCTCATGGATATTTGTCAACACAAAGCAATATAATAAGTGCAATATACAAGCATATAAAAATTGTTGCACCAAAGTTGACACTAGTGTTTGCTTCTGAGATAGAAAGAAGTAGGAAAACTGACTCAACATAAAAGTAAAAGAAAGGCCCTTCGCAGAGGGAAGCAGGGATTAAATCATATGCTAGAGCTTTTTAAGTTTTTGAAATCATAAAGAGAGTAAAAATAAGTTTTTAGAGGTGTTTGTTAATTGTCAACGAATCAGAAAATGGAAAGTACAATATGACCCCTGCCAACCAGACTTTAAAGAGCGGCTCCCATGAAGGACGTTATTTCTACCAGCAAGGCAGATCATCCCTCTTTCTCTTTTGTTTACACATGCAAATATTTCACTGTTTGTCATTGCTTGACTGATAAATCAGGGCAAAAATGTGAAGAGAATTAAGCGGTTAAAGTTGTAATTAATTGGGACTGGGCACCCCATTAGCCAGCTCTTTTTGCAAAATTAATGGATAAGCGGATGTATATGTCGCTAGTCCGGTGGTAAAGTCTGTTTGACAGTTGACATAAAGACATCCACCCCGTCCTCATGAGCTTGGTAAACATTGACACAAAAAGGAGTAATAAAGTTTTGAATAGTTTAAAGGTAGCACATGAAAAACTTACTTGGAATGGCAAGGAAATACCACATATAGGTAGTTATGGTGGACACAGATGGCATGGATTTAGGCTCAAGGTTTTGGATGCACGAGAAGCATTTCCTCTCAGTACAGAGTTTAGGCTAGCAAGGTTATTTGAAGCAAACACAGGATATCAACCGACACAGCAAGACTTATATGAAAACATATTGCAAGCATTATAAGACTCTACACTGTCTTCTTTGTTAACCAAACCCTTTTACTAGAAAATATCTAGACCTTAAAGATACCAATCATGCAAACCAAATTTCAACGAGCTTTACGGTAGTTCTTCATTAATAGATTTTAACTACATGATACAAAAGTTTAAACATGAACTACTTGATAACTCAAAACAATTGACAAGTATCAAATTATCCAATACAGTGATCTACAAGAATATGTAAGCTTTTTCCATTATACCATCTACCACATGCAACATTTTCTGTTCCAACCAAACACCAATCAATTTATTTCAACACAAACTCTCCAAACAATTATAAGTGAAGCAAGAGAGTACTTTCTTTAAAAGAACTAACCGCTCTGAATAAGAGATGCATGCAAAACAGGAGCTAAAAGCATAGCAATGACTAGATAAGAATACTCAACAAGTATAAGTGAAGAATATGAGTATTCATATGAAAAAGCGGAGCGTGTCTCTCTCCCAATCAAGAATGCTACGGTCCAATCAAGTTGACCATAAGAAAAATAAAATACTGAAAATAAAAGGCACACATACGCTCCAAGTAAAGCACATATGATGTGAAAGAATTAAAATATAGTTTCACTAGAGATGACCTGATAAGTTGCTGATGAAGAAGGGGATGCCTTGGGCATCCCCAAGCTTAGACGCTTGAGTCTTCTTGAAATATGCTGAGGTGATCCATGGGAGCATCCCCAAGCTTAAGCTCTTCACTCTTCTTGATCACATTATATCATCCTTCTCTCTTGACCCTAGAAAACTTCCGCCACACCAAACTCAGAGTAATTCTCATTAGAGGGTTAGTGCACAATCAAAAACTCACATGTTCTATAAGGACACAAACATGACCGTCACTTTTAACATTAACTACTGCCACTGATGTTATGTGAAGCTCTTCACCCTAAAAAAGAATTCCACTCAACACTAGTAAAAAAGAGAATGCGAAAAATAAAAGACAGAATCTGTCTAAACAGAACAGTCTGTAAAGACGAATTTTTTCGAGGCACTTACGTTGCTCAGATCGAAAAATTTTAAACTAACGAAAGATGCGTACGTATCTGAGGATCATGCACAAAAAATTTCAAATTTAAATAATTTTTCTGTGATGAACAGCAAAAATCTGTTCCTGCGCAGAAATCCAAATCTAGCATCATCTTCCTATTAGAGGCCTTACTTGGCACAACAATGCAAGAAAATAAAGATACAAAAGCATTGCTATAGATTTAAACAGCACCTTGACTCAAAAAGAACAGAAAAATTGCAGAAATAAAACAATGGGTTGTCTCCCATAAGCGCGTTTCTTTAACGCCTTTTAGCTAGGCATAGTGATTTTTATGATGCTCACAGAAAGATGAGAGTTGAAACATAAAAGAGAGCATCAAGAAGCATATATAAAACATGTTTAAATCTAACACTCTTCCTATGCATAGGAGCCTTGTAAGAAAACAAATCAATGTAGCAGAAAGAGGCTAGCGTAGGAAACCAAAACAAGTGCAGCTTCAAAACTTTCAACATAAAGAGAGGAGACTTAATATTATTGAGATATATGAAACCGTGTCTCCCTCTCACATAATGACCAGTAGGTTTTAGGGAAACCATCATATAAAAGCAACACAAGAGAAAGCTCAAAACTTTCATCACAAAGAGAGGAAATTTAATAATATGAAGATTTCTATAACCATATTTTCCTCTCTCAAAATAATTTTCAGTAGCATCATGAATAGACTCAACAATGTATTCATCACATAAAGCATTCTTATCAGGATCCACTTGCATAAAAGTATCATTACTCTCCACATAAGCATAATCAATTTCATTAGTAATAGTGGGAGTAAAACTAGCACATCCATCATTATAATCATCATAAATTAGAGGCAAAGTATCATCAAAGCGAATTTCCTCCTCCAAAGCTAGGGGCTAAAAATAATATTTTCATCAAAACCAGCTTCCCCAAGCTTAGAGCTTTCCATGGCATTAGCAATAATGGTGTTCAAAGAATGTATGCTAATAACATTGCTACTATCATGATTGTTATGCAAATAAATTTCCATAGGCTTTTTAATTTTCTCTTCAAACACCTCATGTCCCAACTCAAGATAAATTTCATAAAGCTCTCTCATGTTGTTTTCAGCCATAGGACTAGTTTCAAGGAAAGTAACCATTGATAGCAAGTAAAGAGCTAGACATAATAACTCAGCAAGACAAATACAAAGTAAAGAGATTGGAAGCGAGAGACTCCCCTTGCAGAAATCCTCTTGCTCCCCGGCAACGGCGCCAGAAAAAGTGCTTGATGACGTGGATCGCACGTTCGTTGGGAGACCCCAAGAGGAAGGTATGAAGCAGTGTAGCAGCAGTTTCCCTCGGTATGAAACCAAGCTTTAATCGGACCAGTAGGAGCAAGAAATCACTTCTGAAGGTTGTTGGTGGCGCCGTTTACTCGATCACCAACGTGGAATCTGCACACAACACAATCAAACTATTTTGCCCCAATGAAACAATGAGGTTGTCAATCTCACCGGCTTGCTGAAAACAAAGGATTAAACGTATGGTGTGGAAAACAGTAGTAAATTGCGGAGAATGAAAAGGAACAATGTTTGCAGTTGGTTGTATTATCAGTGTAAAAGAATGGACCGGGGTCCACAGTTCACTAGTGGTGTCTCTCCATAAAAGATAACTAACATGCTGGGTGAACAAATTACAGCTGGGCAATTGACAAAATATTGAGCGCGTGACAATGCATATATATGACATGATGATTATTATGATATTCATGTGGGCATTACGACAAAATACATAGACCGTTATCCAACAGCGTCTATGACTAATAATCCACCTCCAGGTTGTCATCCGAGTTCCCCGTTGTTATTAAGTTGCAAGCAACGGATAATCGCATTAAGTAATGTGCGTAATGTAAACAAATGCATTAGACCTAACGGCACACCCTTAAGCTAAGCATCGGTTATTTTATCCCTATCCACAATCTTAGAAGTTATTGTCACTCTCCCAGATTATCGGAGGCATGAACCCACTATCTAGCATAAATACTCACTCTTGGAGTTACAAGCATCTACTTGGCCAAAGCATCTACTAGTAACGGAAAGCATGCAAGATCATAAATAACATATAAGATAGATTGATAATCAACTTGACATAGTATTCAATATTCATCAGATCCCAGCAAACACAACATGTAGCATTACAATAAGATGATCTTGATCATGATAGGCAGCTCACAAGATCTAAACATGATAGCATAAAGTGGAGAGACAACCATCTAGCTACTGCTATGGACCCGTAGTCCAAAGATGAACTACTCACGCATCACTCCGGAGGCAGGCATGGTGATGTAGAGCCCTTCGATGATGATTCCCCTCTCCGGCAGGGTGCCGGGAAGAGCTTCTGAACCCTCCCGAGCTAGGGTTGACAGCGGCGGCGTCTCTGAAACTTTTCGTGGATAATGGCTCGGGTATTTAGGGTTTTCGCGTCGGGAAGATTATATAGGCGAAAGGGCGGCGGCTGGAGATGCCCGTGGGGCCCACACCACCCCATGGCGCGGCAGGGGGGCCCACGCGGCCCCATGGTGTGGCTGCCTCGTGGCTCCCCTCCGTCTCTCCTTTGGACACGGTGTACGTGTTGGAAAAATAGGAGGTTCTGTCCAAGTTTCGTCCAATTCCGAGAATATTTCCAGAAAAGCTTTTCTGGAATACAAAAACAGGAACTGGCACTGTGGCATCTTGTTAATAGATTAGTCCCAGAAAATGCATAAAAATGCTATGAAGTGTACATAAAACATGTAACAATTGGTATAATATCAACATGGAACATCAGAAATTATAGATACGTTTGAGACGTATCAATCACCAACAACTGGTTTTGACCATACCTTTTTAACCAGCTCGTCAAACCCTCCCGATGAAGCCATCCCAACTCGAACTTGAAATGGTGATTAGCAGGCCGTTTTGGCATCCCAGTTGATAAAAGGATAGGGGCATGATCAGTTTTCAGCGCATCAATACGCTCTAGAGCACAAACCGTTACCAAGGGATATTTAAGCTCCCAATAGGTATCCATAAGTACGCGGTCTAACCTCTCGTATGTTGGCTCTCGAAGTCTGTTCGCCCAAGTGAACTGCCTCCCAATCATATGTAACTCTCTTAAATCCAAACTGCCAATGACAGCGTTGAAAAGAAATAGGCAATGACCGTCAAATCGACCTTACTCTTTTCATGATGGAACCTCAGCATATTGAAATCCCCTCCAAGAGGGTGTGGCCTTATTCCCTTCTTGGGAATTTTGGCAAATAAGCACATTGGCTCAAGCAGCGAATGCCCAATATGTAATGGCGCTTGTGAAGATCTGAAGCACTCTTTTTCAGTGCCCTCGGGTGATGCAGGTCTAGAACCAATTGGGTCTGCAACATGAGATAAACAAGGCATGTCAAGTGGATAGATCGGGATCAATGATGATTGAGCATATAATACTGAATCTGGGGCCATGGCCTCCGTTGGGGGGCATAGGATTACCGGAAATTATACTGACCGCTGCATGGTATATTTGGTGGGAGAGGCGCTAACTTACCCATGGAGAGACTATCCAAACACATGTTCGTAGTGCTATGTCCATTGGGGTTTTAGCTGCGAATTATTGGCGTGCTAGTAAAAAACCTGTTGAGAGAAAGAGGGAATGTTGGAAACATCCCCCTTAAGGAACGATTATGATTAATACTGATGCTGCCTATGATGAGGAGCTAGGACAAGGAAGCTTGGGATGTGTTGCTAGGGATTCAGCTGGGAAGTTTATTGCTGCAAGCTGCAAGATTATCAGATTCGCTGCGGATGCTTTCATGGCCGAAGCTTTTGCTCTTCGTGAAGAGCTCAGTTTGGCACAACATCTTGGTGGCGTCAATTTTATTATCCAGTCTGATAATTTGCAGGTTATTGAAACTATGAATGACGGAGGGTTCTCTTCTACATCCTCGTCAGCGATCTTTGATGACTGCAGAATGCTTTCTTCAGGTTTCCAGAAGATTCTGTTTCAGCATTGTTATCGAGAAGCTAATGAGGCTGCTCATGAAGTAGCTAGGCATAGTTTTGTTAATTCTGTTGATTGTTTTTGCGACGATGATCCCCCTAGTTTTCTATTTCCGAAACTCATAAACGATGTAACTATTTTTGATTATCAATAAAGCTCGTTGTTTCCTTCAGAAAAAAATAGGGTGTGGGTTATCTTTTGCGAGATTAACCAGAACACGAAGAAAAACATCATTCTGATCTTGGGCAGCACCATACACGGCAACCCAACTCCAGATGTAATTATCGGCTTTGTTACGTATATGGAATTTAAAATGAAACTCCCCAACTGAAACTGCCAACATATCCATGGAGGTTGATTTGACTCCGAGTAAAATGTCGCCAGATCGAGGCGGACGACTATGCCAGGTGAAATCAATACCACCAGATAAGCGGTTGAGAACACTAGCTGGGAAGTCACGTCTACCCAACTCGTGATAAAGAAACTAGTGATGGTAAAGAAACTAGTGATCTCTAGATAAGAGCCATAGGGTATCAACTTCAATTAATTGACACATCAAAGATACATCAGGGCTGTTTAAGAAAAAAAATGATGCATCACAGGCACCCCTGGAAGACCAAGCCTAGACACAATCCAGGGTTTCTCCGATGGCAAGCAATTCTAAACCAAATGAATAAAGTTGCATGGAGACAAAACGGAGAACACTTCTCCCAGAATTTAAAGAATACTTCTAGAAAGTACGAACGACAACTTCAGTTTGTAACCACAAGTAAAGGCTATAGGAGGTGAGGACATACGGCCAATCCTAGACCAACAAAAACTCTTGCTTGAAGTCTTCATGGTGCTCTAACACAATGAGATTGTCATAACCATTCAACCCTACTTTACAAAAAAGCAGAACTTTAAAATAGTACAATGTAAGATCAACAGTACTATTTTCAGCAAGGTCAATCCAAGTATGGTTAGCATGGCATGTTATCATTGTGATGAAGAGTTAGATTAGAGGACGCCAGCTAAAGCAACTTAGTTTGTACATATTTGAAAAGCATTATTAGTTTCTAAAGTTTGCTTGTCTTCACTTTTGGTTTCATTTTAAACATGTTTTCTTTTGTTAAAATTGCAATTTTAACATGAGGAATTAATTTACTACTGAGCAATTGAGTGAAGCAAACCACAACTATTGTGGCATAGGTTTCATAAAACCACATATTTTGTATTTTTTTTCACATAACCACAACTATTGGGGCTAGGGTGTACAAACCACCCAAATCACCGGTTCAGCTCAACTGATAGAGAATCTGACATGAGGAGGTCAATGATCAATGCATATGTGGCGAGTAGAGAGTGCCTACTCTGCCTCATCACCCGTTGACTCCAACGAGGTCGAATATATAGCACACAAAACCTCTCTCCCAGTCTCCATTCTTCCATTTCTCTTTTCCTACAGTACTGCTGAACCGGTCGATTTGACTTGGTTTGTACCCCCTCTGCTACATTGTTAGGTTTAGGTTCTACGGACATTTTTCATAAGGAGTAATGTTAGATACTATAACTAAGTGTGTTATCATGTTAGATGTAACTAAGTTTTCTTCATATATTGTCACATGCCAAATATTATTTATCTCTATTTATAATCAACATTTATACCAATATAAGGAGAATGTGTTGGTTGTAATAATTTCGATCAGAGCCATCCAAAATTTATGATCAAACTTGTAGAATCCCTAATATTTCGTGTTGTATTGATCTAACCCTCGAGGGGATATATATATAGTGGTACAAACTTGGGAGGCAAGAAGGCTAAGACTTGGAATACAAGATGTACTCTAATCCTAATCCCTAGTCTAATACGTGTACGCATTCTAACATTCCCCCTCAGTCATATCAGGAGTGAAACGAACGATTGCGACTGGATTTGAAGTCTTGTGCATTCGCCGTCTTCTCCTCTCCATCATCATCAACTGCGTCTCTGATGTCTCTCCTCTCTTCCCTCCCGCAGTCACAGCGGGAGTGGCATGGACGCAAGTGACGACGCGGACGTTGTTGGCTGGAGTTCTTGAGTTGTTGTAGATGTTGTTCTTGATGTCGATGTCGAGATAGCCGGTCGTGATGTAGCTGTGGTCGATTTTGTCGTAGTCGTGGTTGTTGTAGCCTATAGCGCCGGAGGTGTCAGACGTAGTGTCTTAGGTTTTGTGCCGCGGCGGAAAAGGATTTGCGGCGGCGGCAAGAATCTTGGTCATTGTACGACGGCGGCAGAGATCTGCGGCGGCGACGGTTTTTTTGTGCGGCGACGGGAGGGATCTACGGCGCGGCGGGTTTTTGGGTCATTGTGCAGCGGCGGCAAGGATCTGCGGCGGCGGTGGGTTTTTTGGATCATTGTGCGGCGGCAGCAGGGATCTGCGGCGGTGGCGGTTTTTTGTGTAGCGGCGGCAAGAAAAGACCACGTGGATGTAGACCTTGACAATGATTGTGTTGACGATGTGGAACTCGACAAAGGTGTTGATGTAGTCGTGCAGCTAAATGTTCGGCTTGGTGTAGTTCCGTTTCGATGCAGTGCAGATCGGTCGGTGATGTTGAAGACGTACAAGTGCAGCAGCGTGTGGTGATCGTCGGTGTAGTCTGGTTTTTTATGCGGTTGTTCGTGGATTTGCCTGGGAGTCTGAACAGCTCGTAGCTGCGGCTTGGAGTCGTGACGCTGCTGGATGTAGACCTTGGAAGCACCCATCCTAGAATATGCATGCACGTCCATGTGAAGAGAGCAATCAGGATTAGCAAACCTTGCATACCGTGCTCCTTTACTAATTACTAACTATATTAAAGCCGAGCCGTTTCGTGAGCTGTGAACGCTCATGCACTGTTCTAATGAACACTAACTATATGAAAGCAGAGCCGTTTCGCGAGCTGTGAGCGCTCGCGCACTGTTCATAACTGTTCTAATAAACAGTGATGAACAGTACCCGGCCGTATTTTGTAAAAAAACCCTGACAAATAGGGATATTAACCCGCAGTCCACAGGGCAAAGGAGTCTTCGTCGCTCCGTACGTCGGAGGGACTTATTTGAAATTTTCGGACAATCCAGAGACCTTTTCACAACGACGCGGTACAACAGCAGCAACAGCTCCACTGATGACGTCAGCAAGCGAAGTCATCGTGTGCCCCAGCCGTCAGAATTTTATTCATTTTGATACATAATTTCAGTAATTACTAAAACCCTGACATGTGGGTCCGTTGTCAGAATTTTAAACATTTCCAGCAATTTCAGAAAAATGTCCAAAATTGTATAATCTATAACTTCTGATCTGTAATTCAGAAAAATGTGTTCAATATATCAAAATGTTCAGAAAAATTAAATCTGTCTACTGGTATCAAAATTCATGCATATTTAACAAATTTTAACCATGCTTATTTAGGAGAACAAAATAACCAATTTATGGATAGGCCGATTTATTGGTTTGAACGGCGCGGATTTTTCTCCCGTTGCAAGGCACGGGCAACTATAAAAGGAGAGCGATTCCGCGGCCTCTCAGCGCTCGTACACTGCTCAACACTGTTGTGCGTGACGTCATCGTGGGCCCCAGCCGTCAGAATTTTATTCATTTTGATAAATAATTTCAGTAATTACTAAAACCCTGACATGTGGGTCCCGTCGTCAGAATTTTAAACATTTTCAGAAATTTCAGAAAAATGTCCAAAATTGTATAATCTATAACTTCTGATCTGACTTATTTGCAATTTTTTGAAAACCCAGGGACCTTACTGCAAAACCTCCCACACATCTCGACTTCTCTCCCCGTGCTCTCCTCCGTCCTCTGGACGAAACCCTAGCCGTACGGCCGCCGCCCCACGAATCGAGGCCTCCTAGGCCTTCGCCGTGCTTCCCTCTCCCTCCTGGTCGAGTCGTGCTTGCTGGGAAGCCAAGAGCCCGACGAGCTTCGTCGTTCCCTTCCGCCTCGGTCCGCCGCCGGCGAGCTTGATTCCGGCCGTCCTCGACCTCACCTCGATGATTCAACACCTTCTCGAGCTCCAGGGTGAGTCGCCGGTCCTCCAGGACCTCTTTTCCCTCTTCCTCTCGCTTTGGTTGCTCCGGCCGCCGTGAGCTTGCTCCAGCCGCCGTGTTTGGTCGCCGCCGGCGACGCTCCGGTGACCCAAATGCAGCGGCGCCGCCACACAAAAAATAATTTCCAAATATGAATAATATATCAAAATAATTAATGTTGTAAAATCAACAACTTTATTTAAACAATTTCCAAAAAAATAATTAATGTTGTAAAATCAACAACTTCAAATCTATCCACCACACAAAAATATGAATAATATATCAAAATACTCAGCAAAATAAATGCTAACTATTTACGGCAAAATACCTCTATATATAAAGATTAAGAAAAAAATTCGTGGCGTGACCAATTCAACTAGTACTAACTATATGAAAGACGGTCCGTTTCGCGAGCTCGCAGTGCTCGGGCACTGTTCATCCCTGTAGCGATGAACAGTGATGAACAGTGCCGCGTGGTCATTTTGCGAAAAAAAACCTACGTTCACTGGAAATTGCGGATCAGTCCCTACGTATATAAAACCACACCGTAATCCTAAATCCTAATCTTCCTCATTTTTCACCATCCACCTCGCTTTCCTCTCCAGGGCGGCCGCCGTGGACGCACAGGAGCTCCGAGCCGTCGTCATGGGGAGAGGCCTACGACGACGCCGCGGTTCTCCTCCCGACGCGGCCGCCTCCACTCGCCCTCCTCCTGCTTCCCCTTCGCGACGGACCGCGACGCCGGCGCTGATGGTGCTCGACACCGGCAGCGACGAGATGTGGCACTCGACGCCGCCACCGCCGTCTTCCTCGCCCCTGCGGCTGCGCCGCCTCTTGCTCACGCGCCGGCATCGCGCCTGCCCGAGTGGCTCCAGCCGGAACGCAGACACCCGGCGGGATCGACGCCGTCTTTCCCGCGACCGGCGGCCGGGCGCCGCGCGCGATTCGCTCGCTCAAGGCCGCGCTCCGCCGTCCCCATTGAGCTGCGCTGCTGGGTAAGCCAGGGAGACGGAGGAGGAGCACCGAGCTGACGTCTACCTCCTCCAGTAGCTGCTCCGGCCTCCGCGTCCCCAATCTTCTTCTCCAGCTCCGGACGCCTCTGCCCCGACCCTGATCTCCAGCTGGTCGACCCGAACCATATGTCTCTTTCAAGAACCATATCTCTCTTTCAAGTTATATGTCAAGTAAATTGGTATAATAATCATTTATTTATTCGCCAAGTGTTTTTAATTCAGATTTCATTCGTTTCAGATAACCTATTTGTCATAGACCTCTCCTGGCCGCGTAGTTATACTAATGTATTATGAATTGATCATGGCTGTTGAAAATGCGTTGCTCTAATCTACAAATGAATCTTCAGTGTGAGGAGGTGTCTTTCCTGTAGGTTCAGGCACGAATTGAAGTTGCAAATGATTGGTTTATGTAACTCCTCCAATTCTTATTCTTATTGGTAATCATATATCTGTATCGCTAGAACTGCCAATTAGGATAGATTTTATTTGCAGCACAAGTCCTTGCAAAGAAATAAATTAATCATCCCTATACGGGCTCTCCTTATTTAGTAGATAATCAAAATTTGTACCACTACATATGCCTGCAACAATTGAAATTAATCATCCATGTAAAGGCTTTTTTGATTAAGAGATGTGATCACCACATTCCTATGAGATATATTTATTGTTGTGTTTATTTGCATCTAAAATTGCTATGTACACGGTTGGTTAGTCAAAATTGCTATGTAAGAAATTTTTGTATGACAGTGGTAGAATTTGCATGCAAAACTGCTCGCTTGGTTAGGTCCTACTTCGTTTTCCTCTTTAGTCTGCCGTGAGAAATCAAATCAAATCATGTATACATGTACAACATCAGTAACTTGGATACAACAACTTGGAAACTGAACATGAAATAAATAGGAGCTAGCTCATCTGCTCCAAAGCTTATTAGGTAAGTGCCATTATAAAGAAGTACATTGTAGCTGAATGGTTGATTATAAATCCTATGTTGAAACACTAAAACAAAGAGATCAAAGTACTTCTGTTCGCACCATGAACTAATAGTTAAATTTAGCATATGTATTCTGCTTGCGGTGTTTCATGTTAACAAATTCATATGCAATTGAGATACGCTTAATTCAACTATGGGTCAGTACAATGCCCCCTTTTGTTTTATTCTATCCAAGAAGCCACTTATTAGTATTTTGGAGTATACGAAAAAGACAGGATTACTTTTGGTGGGATGTGTGTCTCCATGTCTCGAGAATTTGTTTTGCCGATTTCCAACCTACTGGAATTAAAGTACATGATCTTAAGAATAAATGTAAAAATTGGTGTTAATAATTATTATTTTCGAACTCTATAAACCAAGATTGCTAGAACTAGGGGTAGTCTTATATAATTACACTGAAGCCTTTGCTGCCTGCTTGCTCTAAGGTTTTTGAATTATTGGCAATGATATTTGCTTGCCCTTTTATTTTCTACGGCCAGAAAACACATACTAATTTCTGGATCATCTTCAATTGTTTCAGATCTGGAATTTTTTCTACACATTTTGGTCCTAAGTTCGTATGTCTTACCGATCCATACCTTTTATTTTGTAACCTTACCATTTTTTGAACAAAGTACGCTCTCACCATATTGTTTTAGACATTTTAGATATTGAATTTATGCATATATTACAACCTGGCTTGTTTGTTAAAAATATATCATGATCTTTGTGATAGTGTAGCTATGTGGTTATACATTGGTTATTTATTCCTCTTTCAAAATGATTATCATATGTCCTTGCCTTAAAAAGGAGTGTTTTCCTCTTCTTTTTTATTGGTTGGTGCCTATTTGGTCACAATCTGCCACTGTTTATTAACCATATTACCTATACGTAATTGTTTTTTGACGTACCCAATGTTTACAGCTCATGGCAAGCTTCTAGAATTAGGGAAATGCTTACCACTTTAAGATGAGAAGTAGCTAAATTTGTGCAGCACACATTCTGGTTTGGCATGTGCACTAGGGAGATCTGCAGCTCTATTGTTTGGGTCTTGGATGCAATAGAATATAGCCTTGCTGAAAAAATAGGTATATCTAGATTTCGTAGTGCATGAGAGGTCGTATTTGTTGCAGCAAGACTTCATGTTCTCCTTCTGTTCATTTTATTTTATTAGTTAGTGCATGCTGCTATAATTTTAGTTTCCATGTGGTTTCAGCTCTCACATCAACAAGAAATTGTGAATATATAGTCCTCTGAAAAACTACTGCTCCACCACTCTCACTGGGCATTTTCTATTTGCAATGGAGGTAAATAAGAGAATCAGGCCATCTACCACCGAAAAAATAGACATGATTCCAGGTAAGTTCACACATTTACCTGTTGTGGTCAATGGTGCAGTCGTTGCACTGCTTCACCTCAAGGGCGCGGCGTGTCGCCGCACCAAAGTTCCCTAGTATCTATATAAAAGCAGTGCCGATTCGCGAGCTGTGAGCGATCCGACCACTGTAGCGATCCGAGCAGTGCCGAAAAGTTCCCGCGTTTTCCAAAAATTGTTAATTGGTCCTCCAGAATAAGACATCTTTATAGAAAAGTCCCCGTAGCCGCTTTTTGCAGAAAAGTCCCCGCGTTTTCCAAAAATTGTTAATCGGTCCTCCGGAATAAGACATCTTTATAGAAAAGTCCCCGTGTTTTCCAAAAAATACGAATCGGTCCTCCAGTACAATTGAATTTTTTTCCCTTCTAATATATTTCACCCCTTTTAGTTTACCCCTATTTTCATCTAGAGCGCGGCGTGACGGCGCGCCAAATTCAACTGGTATTTTCTTCAAGACTCATCGCATCTCCTGGAAAAGGACACCATGTTTTTGATGGCCTGGCCCCACTATCAACAGACATGGCCGGCTCCCAGCGCTACCCGCGATGTGGCGCAGGCTCTTCGGTCGGACGATGCCGTGTGCTGGTGTGCATGATGAAGACGCGTGCGGTGCTGCTTGCCGTCGTGCCCCTGCTGCGTGGCGATGGTGTGACGCTTCGAGTCTCCGGCGTCGCCGGAGACGATCTTTGACACGCACCAATTTGCACTGTTTCTTACCGGAAGAGGATCTCGATCTACAGGTTTAGGGATTTATTCGTGGCTAAATTGATCTAATCTATGAACTGAAAATTGATTCTAAAAGAACCGATCCGATCTTTGATCGGAACCGGGTGCCGCGCCCCCGAGGAGAAGAGATCTCCCGGGGGCGGCGCGCGATGCGGAAGTTGTGGAAACCTAGGATCGGCGACGTGAGTCAAACCGCTCTGATACCATATAGAACTTGTTGAATCCCTAATATTTCGTGTTGTATTGATTAATCCTCGAGGGATATATTTAGTGGTACAAACTTGGGAGGCAAGATGTCTAAGACTTGGAATACAAGATGTACTCTAATCCTAATCCCTAGTCTAATACGTGTACGTATTCTAACACGGTTGTGGACAAATGTTAATGCATTGAGTAAATTGCAACGTTCTTCCAGACTCTCTCCAAGGCCAAACCCTCCTATCCAAAAGCCTGTATCAAATTTCGCCACAAAACATCAATAGAAGCAGCACGCATTGGGCTTTTCTAAGTAAATAAGCGATTAAGAATTAACTCATTTTTGAATTAAGAAAGTAGAAACTTGAGCAAAGTTTAGGCTCAACCCCTGTTCGAGCGAATGTGTAAATAGGCAGTAAGACTACTGGAGGTTAGCTGTATGGATTCATAAATGAAGATAACCTGAATACCTGATACATTCCTCTTTGATACTTCAGTGGCACACAGTTTTCTTTATTCTACACTGGATCCCCCAACAATTAAGCCTAAACTGTTTCCTCCAGCATCCTGAAATAACGAGGAACACAAAATAAAATCAACATTGAAGAATTGTATAAGACCTACAGAAAAATTTCCAGCAATAGAAACAAAAAACTATCACACGAGTCCTAAAGCAACATTATAAGACAAAATTACATGCTATTTCGCATTTTTTTTCTTCTATTGAGAAGCTTGCAGCAGAGGCAACTAGTAGTGCAGTGTGTCACACGGGCCAGCTCATCTTATAAATTAATTCGCAACTATCACTCCAGCATTGCTTTATCTTTAGCTCTGCTCAACGAATGCAAAAGGAAATCACAAAACCTCCGATAGCAAAAGAAAAATATTTTCCCCAGAAAAGGGTTCAGCACGAAAAAGACTCAACATACGTCAGATTGATTGTTTGATGGCCCACAGTTTACACCTTCCCTTTCCTACGGGCTTCGGCGTCTTCCTTCCCTCTCGCGAAAAAATGGCGACAAAAACGTGAACACCGCCATGAGCCTCCGACGGAGCGGCACTGCTATTTCCGAGAGCACATGGCGGCTCAGACCGTCGGACGACGTCGTGCTGCTCCAGCACCGGTCCGAGCTGCAGCCGTGGCGCTCGGCGAAGTCCGGCGGGTGGCAGAGGAGCGCGCCGGCGTCGAGGTTACGGTTACCCTAAGCATGGCAACTCAATTCACTCTGCTGGCCGCAGTCTTCATGTGCATCCTCGATCGGTCTCATGAACTTGCTCATTAGCAGCTCCTGCATGGTTGCTCCACCCTCCATGTGTCAATACAGATCAATACGGTCATGTCGATCAAGCGCACCTCAGAGCTCTTGATCGCTGGCCATGCGCACTGCTCCCTCGCGTCTACGTGGTCCATCCATCCATGGGCCGGCTTCCGCATGATGGTGCACGCCATGTGCATCACCGTGCGCATCACCTCGGCTGGCCACAGATGATGGTTAGGAACAGCGGCGCCGTCGTGGTAGGCCCCGGCTCCTCTCTCGCCGCCGTCATGCATAGAACTGAGATTCTGGCTATCCCGGCCGGCTGAGGCGCATCATCAGCGTAATCGACAAGTTCGTAGCCTTGCCGGTGTCGCTATCCCGCCCATGCGGATCTCGTTTCCAAGATTTTTTTCCTTTTAATTAGGGGAAAATAACAAGCGAGGCAGAAAAAATTTGGAACCGTTCGATGCATGCCACCTAGGTGCGGAGCACGGATGGGAGCATTAGAGCATCTCCAGTCGGAGCCCCCAAACTGTCTGCGGACGCGTCCGGACGCGTCCGCGGACAGCCCCTAAAAGTGGTCTCCTCCAACCATGTACCTCAAACTCTCCTCAAAATGTGGGGGTCATTTGCATGTGATTGGTGTAGAAGGAGAGAGAAGAATCAATAAAGCACAAAGAAAAGAAAACAAAGGAAAAACTGTCCGCCCGGACGCGTCCGGTCGCGTCCGCGCTACCCCAAACCCTCCACATATATGGGGTGGGTTTGGGGGTTGCCGGACAGCCCGGATCTTTGGGGCCGGTTTGGGGGCCTTGCTTGGGTAGTTGTTTTTGGGTCAAATGGCGTCCGGACCGTCCGACCGGTCGTTTGGGGCCGGTTTGGGGGCTCCGATTGGAGATGCTCTTAGGAGGGAGCAGGCAAGCCGCGTCCACATCATACCACATCCAAAGCAATACACGCATCAAGCCAGCGCAATGTCCGGTCAACAGATGTTTTATTCCGTTTCTCATTAACCCAGGCTGGAACCTCCGTCTGCCAAGCTTGCCCACAAATTAGGTTTCATGCAGGAAATCAACTCCATATAATCTGATGGTTTCACCTAAATTGTCGAAGGAAATTGAATTTAGAAAAGCATACCAAATATGTATGCCTGAAGTTGAAAATGAAAGGATTACAGATACCAACCATTTTACGGCCTGATGGTGTTTCAAAAGAGGCACCAAATTTATTGCTGGCTTCACTCGACGGTAAACTTTCAATACGCTCACCAGCTGTAGATACGAGGATATGATCAGGCAGACCCAGCATATGATGCAAACCACCAATATTTGATAATGTTTTTTGCTGGAGGGCTGCACAAGCTGCAGTATATTGCCCTGTTAGATTCAAACAAGAACACGCACTCTCTTTTAACTATGCTAATGATCATACTGGATCTGCCTTGTAAAATTCTGACTTATAATACAAAACAAAGGTATCACTTAAGTAACCAAAGGGAAAGTAATGAAGGTACATTCTGAACTTAAAAGAGATGTTCTCACTTATCAGAGTTTATTTAGACATATCCCTTAATCAAGAATCAAGACGATCAATCACAAAAACAAAACAAAAAACGCCTAGTTTGCCTATTATGCCCAACATGCTATCGAACAGGTTTGTTTGTCCCTATTTTAAGTCAAGGGCCTGCAGTCAAACACTTGGATACACAAATCACAGACTAAGCTTCAACGTTTTCTTGGGCGGAACTCATTTCTAACGGTTTACGGATATTCGAAGCAAAAACTGATACTAACCAGTTGGGAATTTAGCTATAATTGCGCTTGCGGACAAGAAAAAATGCAGGGGTTGTCCTGGCGCGGTGAACGGGGTTTAGTTAACCCCAAACTTATCGGAAATTAAACTAGCATCAGTACTGCGCCAGAAAGCTAGCAAATCCGCAAGATACCAAAGAGGAATCGGATTAGATTGAACAAAACAAAGGAAACACAAGAACTGGAACCAATCGGCGGATAGGTGACCACGCCGCCGCGACGGGAGGAGACGAACAGAGGAATCAGACGTTGACCCCCACCGTTTCTCTGGGCTGAATTTTTTTGAGAAGAACGCCCGAAGCTCTATTGATCAGGAGACATAACGTTGACAGGAATTCCCATCTCTATGGGCGCAGAAAACCAAACATGTCTTCCTATATCTAGACTGGTGGCTTGACGAGCCAGTCTATGCGCTTCGATATTTGCTTCGCGACGTTCGTGGCAGAACACAGCTTCTTCAAAACTTCTTCTCCCCACATTAATTTCCTGCATAATCATGCAGTGTATCCCCCTCTCCGCAGAACCATTTATCTTCTTTACCACTGTTAAGCAATCTGAGGTAACATGTATCTTGCGCGCGTGCTAGAGCTTCGAGAACCTCCAGATTTGTGACCCCGTCGAAGGTAACAGCAGAGGCACCTAAGAAGATACCATCGGAGGACCGGCTAACCACACCCACAGCACCTCGCTGTTGTTGCTTGGCCACCGCAGCATCAACATGCAGCTTGACAAAACCCTCCGGAGGAGGAGTCCATGGCAGTGCACTTCTCGACCTCGTGACTGTTGACTGCAGGTTCTGCCCAGGGTTTGCAACCACAGCAAGTTCAGCTAAGTACCTCGTAATGAAACAGTGCGTCGACAAGGGCGATTGCTGAACTCCTTCGTGAATAAGCTTGCGCCTTGCCCACCATATAGACCAGAGGGTAGTGAGAACCTAACTAAATTTCTCCCGGGGTAGAGAAGAGCTGAGGGAAAATAACCATAGGCGTGGATCATCCGTTTCATCGTCATCTTTCATGGCCCATACACTCCGAGACATATTGCAATCCAATAATGCGTGCCTCCATGTGTCAGCAGCGGCGTGACACACTTGACAAACTGCGGTAGTGGCCATGCCTCTTCTAGCTCTTACCTCGCCAGTGGGAAGCGATGCCCGAGCTAATCTCCACGCAAAGATCCTGAGCTTGGATGGCACTCTAACCTTCCAAAGGTTCTTCCAGCCTTTCTCCACTCCTTCCGTATTGGATTGAGCAGGTCTACCTTCCAGGTAATATTCCCTCAGAACTTTTGTATCCATGATCATATGAGAGGCAGATCTAACGGTAAAAATACCCCTCCGATCATAATGCCAAGCCCAGAAGTCCGGCTGACGGATAAAGCTGATTGGAATTTGCTTAATCACCTCAATGTCCATGGGCAGGAAATGAGTATGTAACTTGATCGGATCCCAGGTGCGTGTAGCTGAGCAGATCAGCTCTGAGACTAAAGCAGGGGCTGAGTTTATGATCCCGTGGTATCCAGTTCTCATTCCACACACTTGTAGTTCTTCCATCACCTATTCTCTTGATCGGACCGACTTTTAGAATGTCTCGGCCTTCACACAGCGAGCGCCAAATCTGGGATTGGTGACTCCCCACCTCAGCCGACAGAATATCTGACGCCGGGAAATACACAGATTTTAGAATTCGGGCGTTCAAAGATTCTGGATTAACAAGTATCCTCCAAACTTGGCGTGCTAGAAGTGCAAGATTAAAAATTTCGATATCTCTGAAACCGAGGCCTCCTTTATATTTTGGCATGACCATTGCTTCCCATGAAACCCAGGCTGCTTTTCGTTCTCCTTGCTTACTTCCCCACCAAAATTTGCGGACCATCGAAGTTATATGTTCACACAAGCCTCTTGGAAGCTTAAACAGGGCCATTGAATAAGTTGGTATCGCTTAGATAACCGACTTGATTAGGATTTCTTTCCCGCCCCCAGAAAGAGCTTTCTCCATCCAACCTTGTAACCTTTTCCATACCATGTCCTTAATATAAGAGAAAGTCCCATTCTTTGATCGCCCAACATCAGACGGTAATCCCAAGTATTTATCCTTCAGTGTCTCATTCTGAACCCCTAAATGAGTTTTAATGCTTGAACGCACAGGCTCAGCACACCCCTTACCGAAGAAAATTGATGACTTATCATTATTAATACGTTGTCTGGATGCATTACAATAAACCTCCAAAACCTCCTTCATTTTTGATGCATCGGCCAAAGTGGCTCGGCGGAAAAGGATACAATCATCAGCGAACAACAAATGATTAACCCTTGGAGCTGTGCTCACAGACCAGGAGTTGAATAGAGATGAAGGGGCGCGAGGCGGCCGCGACGAGGCGGCGGCAACTGACTCTGCCGCCCAACGGGATCTCGCCGGATCCGATAACCTCCTCGCCGGCGAGCGCATCTGCGGGCTCGCGCTTCTCGTGCCTGCAAGAGGAGGTCTCATCGGAGGGAGAGGACGATTGCATGTCGGAGACCGTTCGAGGCCGCCATGGATGTGATAGAGGATGTTCTGCCGGAGCCCGAGTGGACGGCGGTGAAGAAGAAAGGGAGGCAAACCGACGAGGAGCTCGCCCATGATTTCTGGTGTGAGATTGGGTTCCCTACCCCGGCGTCTAGGTTCTGGGAGCGAGGTTCGAGCTCGTCCCCGACGGTGCCTGCGACGCCGTGTCCGCCCCCGGAACTGAAGCCGCCAAGTTCGCCGCTGGGGATGCCGCGTTCGCCTTCGTCCCCGTCGACGTCAAGACAAGGATCTCGCGGCGCTCGGCCCGTGCGTCTCGGATGGCGAGGCCCCGTTCCCTGGCCGCGGGTTTCGCCGCCGGCGGTCCTGGGCATGTTCATGCCAGTGACGACGACGGCGGCCGAGCCAGAGGCAGTGCCAACCCGGTCGAACGGAGCTGGAGGGGCGGTCAACGGCGAGGCGGACGGAGCCGATGCCGGCGGCGGAACCCAGGCGTTGGCGACGGTGGTTCCCGAACGCGTGATTCCCGCGCGTGATCCGGTTCGCAAGTTGCCAGATGGGCCACGCCTGGGAGAAATGCAAATTCCCCGCGTATGTTGGCCCCCCCGACTATCTGTACCGTTTATTTCGCTGAGATCGACGGCAGCATGTTGGTCAAAGTTTTCACACCTATTTTGCAAAACGGCCCTTACCTTTCCAGTCTTTTGCAAAATACTATTTTTTCTCTCTACTCGCAGATCGCAGTTCTCTACTCGCAGATCGCAGTTTTCTAAATGTCATATAAGATATGTTAGAGATTTTTTCAATGAATATATTTCTTCCACGAAAATATTTAATAATATGATATGGTTAGGAAAGTCATATAAGATATGTTTAGAAAAGTTTCAAAAATTATTTTCATATATGTTTCATACCAAGATTTCGAATTATGTATCTCGAAAAAGGATTTCAAGTCACAAATTCAGCAAATTTCATAAATCGGTTCACATATTCCTTATTCCTTTTAACAAATTCAGCAAATTTCATAGATTTTTCAATATTGCATCTAGATCGGTTCACGGAATTTTCAAGTCACAAAAGATTCAAACAAAAACACTCACAGAAGTTTCAATTTTTTCATATAGATATTTTCTTTGAATTTTCAATGAACAGATAACTGAACAGTTTTTTCATTAAAAATCTTAGCAATGATAGTTTTTCACAGAATATTTTGAATCGGGAATGGTACCAATCTCACATCCATATGACAATGGTAAAAATCAATATAAATTCAATAAAGTTTCACATATTTTGGCACGATTCATTACAATTTCTGAATACAAATCAGTTTCCACTCAGTTTCAGTGGTAGAAGACTATGTACGAACACAAATCAGATCTGAATCAACAGTGAAATGCACTGAATTTTTTTGATTCGTTGCACTGGAACTTGTGATCTGTACAGATCACATACATGAACACAGATCATTATGTATTTCCATTGAAACGGCAACGGTGAGCTCGCCGGCCACCCTCCATGAGGCGTGAGCTCGTCATGCTGAGCTTCCTCTTGTGCCTCTTCCTTGTCCCCCTCTTCTCGAATGAAATGGCAACCGTAAGACAGACAATAAAAGAAAAAGGATATTTCGATCTTGTTGCCCATATCAAATTCTTACAGGTCCATATTATTTTTTTATAGTGAAATGAGATCCAATCATCAAAGAAAAATCGAGAAAAACTATAATAGACAAGATAATTTGCTTGCATGCCCAGATCCGACCTCTCCTCGGCCAGATCCATAATAGATCCGGATCTGAGCCTTTCTAAACAAAACCATCTTCTGAGTCTTTCTGTACAAAATACGGATCTGAAACATGAAAAATAGGGAGAAAAATATCGGAAGATCAAGACCAGAGATCTCCAAGAACAAAGAAAATGCATGTCTAGCAAGATCTTGAGGTTGCTGACGCCGGATCTACATCCTCCTGGCGCCAGATCTCGACGGAGGTTGAAGGTCGCGTCTCCTCCCCGCCGCGGCGGTGCATGACGAGGAAGCTTGCCGGGGCGCACGGAGCCGGCGGCGGCCGTGCCGCCGCGGTGCTTGACGAGGACGCTCGTCAGGGCGCACGGGGACAGCGGGCGGCCGGGGTGCACGGAGCCGGCGGCCGGCCGGGGCGGGGCGCCAGAGGAGGTGTGGCGGCGTGCTCACGGGAGCTGGTGGGGGTGCGGATTGTGGGACGGTGGACTGCGGGTTAGGGTTTGATGGATATATATATAGGAACGGTGGACTGCGGGTTGAATTCGGTTTTTTACAGGGGGCTAAATGCAAATATACCAAAAAATTGACCAGTTGACCAGATCAAAGCAATGGACGGTGTGGATAGTCCGGGGGGGCCAACCCAGTTGTGGAATTTCTGGACCGCACGCCTGGAGACGAATCAGGACCGTCCATCGCTGTGGGCGTATCTGGGACGCCGGTTCGCTGCCTTGTGGAGACGCCCTTGCAGCGCTAAGGTTCCAGACGGAACAACTCCGATCGCCGCTACAGGAACTTCACCGCCAAGACGCTGCACCACCGCACCGCCAGCTTCGCCTCACTCGCCGCCACCGAGCCGCACCTCCACGTCTTCATCCCTAACGCGCACGTACGTGGAGGTGGTTGCGGCGTCAGCGACCACCATGGTCGGAGGTTCGGGAGGTCCGCCGCCGGCGAGCGCCGGGGCTATGCCGTCTGGAGGGCAGGGGTGGCCTAAGCTGCCAGCTCAGCTCCCTCCGACGAGGCCCCCCATGCTGTTCGGCAAGAACGCCGGCCCAGGCTTGGGGCGGACTTCGGGTGCGCCGGCCATGGTGGGGCATGCCTTCGCGCAAACTGCTCCTACGTCGGCGCCCATACCGCATAACTCGACTCCGACTCCGTTTGCGGTGGGTGCAGCGACATCCAAGGCAGACCGGAAGAAGAAGAACAAGGTGACAACGCCGACTGTTGGTCCAGTTGCGCAAGTAGGTGTCGCCCGGTCGGTACACTGGCGGTAGCTGTGGCTGAGGGGACTCCTACGCCCTCGGCCGTGGCGGCACCGGTGGCCCCGAAAGCTAAGAAGAAGCGCTCCTCCCACTGCAATGCCACTGCACATGAAACTAAGGAGTGCTCGGTGGATCGATACTGCTACATTTGTGACAAGGTTGTCCATCCGACGGCGCGCTGTCCTACCCTGAGGCTGCCGAAGCCGTATGCAAGGTTGGGAGGCATCGAGAGTAAAGATACCAACCTCCCTGATGGGGTGTTCAAGCCGCATCTTGCTCCGAGTATGTCACATGTGGCCATTGTGATGGTGGTCGGAGAGCCTGTGTCAGCGGAGATGTTACAGTCAGTGTTGGCTCGCATTTGCCCGGTACAATCCGCATGGTGTTGGGAGGCTCTTCCACATAAGGAAAATTCCTTCTTGGTCAACTTCCCGACTTTATCAGATTTGGAGAGGCTAAATGGATTTGTTCTCGGTGTGCCAAATCAGGACTCCCGGATCACTTTGGGGGTGTGGAGAGCTGAGGAGATATTACACACTGATGAGTTGACTCCGGTGTGGGTGCATGTGACAGGTGTCCCGCCCTCGGTACGCCACTTTCTGTGTCGTTGGGCAGTGGGTACCCTCATTGGCAAGACCATGGATGTCGACCTTCTGGCCCTCCACCATCACAATGTGGTCAGAATTCTAGTGGCCATGTGACAGGCAGAGTTGTTTGATACTAGAGAAGTGAAAGCAGATACCTTCGCCATCCTAAAAGGGTATACTTTTCGGTTCCGGAAGGAGGGTGCGGATTACGCCCAAGAGCCGGATTTTGTACCCTTCATCTGGCGAAGACACGAGAAGGATGATGATGGAAAGGGTTTGGAGAAGAACAACCTTTTCGTGGCCGATGCTGATAATCCCCAAGAGCAAGGAATCACTGTAGCACAATTCGATAAGTATTTGAGTGTCGAACCCACGAGGAGCTGAAGGTAAACTATCTATTCTCTAAAGCCCTATAACCCTCTTATATGGCCGTTTGTGCAAAGCAATAAGTTTAAATATGAAAGGAACTAACTAATGAAAGCAAGTGATGTGGAATGGGTTTATCTAGTAACAAGTTTCTCAATCAAGTTTCAAACGCAAGTTTCTTAGAGCAAGTTTCTCTAGAAGCAAGTTTCTCAAAGTAGCAAGTAGCAAATATCTCAAGTAGCAAATATCTCAAGGGAGCAAATGTTCTAGCAATTGTTATTTCATTCGTGTGGTTGTCACAATTAGTGAAGCACATGTTTCAGTCTTAATTGTTTCTTCTAGGAAGGAGCCATAAATAGGTGTAGCCAAGTAAATGAACTAAAACCCCTTATGATGGATCTCATGGCCAAGTAAATGAGCACACAAGAATTATTAAGACATAAAAGTCCCACCATAGCCTTAAGTTCTAAGGTCCCCATATATATCCCCCAATAAAGTAACTTCATGACTCGGTCTCAGGTTTACATGTCCTCCCAAGTCTCCCTCACTCCATTACATTACCGGTGATCACCTTACATGCATTCCCCAACATATGTGTGCACTCATATATTGTACATAAAGACAATCATAAAAGATAACAAAACTTGTATGCAACCAATCAACGAACTATTTCACTATTGCCATGAACAAATCACTTCTCAAACATAGATGGGGAGACACAATAGATCAAGGGAATAGTATATTGCATCATATATCATGTTTGCCAAGAGTTTACAGTGGAGAGATGGAGATGATCTTGCTGTAGATGTTGATGATGAACACGCCGGAGGGGGGTGGAGCCCTCCGGAGGTGATTCCGGCGGCGTTTCCCCCCTCCGATCTTCTCCGGCGGCAGCCTTCTGACTCTCTGTTTCGTGGTTTTGTGTTTCTCCGCCGCCTCCTCCCGAAACTCCCCGGGGGACTATTTTTATAGCCGGTTTTAGGTCAAGACGAAGCCACGGAGACGAAAACGGACGGCATCGGAGCCACGAGGGGGAAAAGAGGGGTCCTCACGCGGCCAGGGAATCTGACCGCGTGGGGCCCTCTAGTTTCCAGCTGGTTGGGCTTCTGGTCTTCATTTTCAGCCCATTGCGTTCGTCTCGAAAATTCTGAACCGTGCTCTTTGGCCTTGCCCTTTTTGGAGTCCCGAAGCTCCCGGAAAGTCCGAAACACTAAAAAAGACGTTTTCTGGAAAACAGAGTTAGAACCAAAAGAGGGGGATTGTTTAGAAAATCCCCGAAATCATTATAAAACATGAATATAACATCATATAAGTTGCAAATATGTAGGAATATCTAGTAATAACATGCAAAGTTCATGTATGCATTTTACATGCATCAACATCCCCAAGCTTAACCTATACTCGTCCTCGAGTATGAAGGTGATAAAACTAACATGGACTTTGCATTTTAATACTATCAATGGATATCAAAGATGATTACTATTGCTACATAAAGTCAAATGATTCATTCTCAAAGGAGTAGCAATATACAAGATAGATTATGAAGTGATATCAAATATTCAATGAAAGGATGTTCAATGATAATTCACAAAGTGTAACATAGAAGAAAGTACTATGGACCAAATGTATGCATAATGAAAAGTAAAAACATCCTATAATGGTCATAGAGTACTCTTGTAAATCTGAATATAAAAGGTGGACACTTTGGAAAGATAGATAAATAAGTAGAGGTAAAACATGAATAAGTTTCATCTAGCTTCCAAATGCTTCTACTTAAGTTAATGTTTGCAATGTGGTATCCATTGGTGTGGAGCTCTCATTACCCCTATCATAGCATCTTGAATGGTTAAAGTTTAAAGTGAAAGCAAATATGAGTAATGTGCTTGACAAAGTATGGGTTGAATGCCTCATGCCCCTTGAATACAAGTACCTCTCCAACTGGCTACTCAACTCGGGTCACAAAGCAAGTTCAAGTTAAAGTCATTGCAAGTAATAATAGCATCATTAAGAGTTGCTCCCGGGGTACCTCTTGTCCCAGGACATGGAACAAGCCCATGTCAAAATGACAAGACAAACAAACAAAATGGACAATCTCAGCACTCTTTTATTTACTATTGTTATAGCTTTTTATTGTGAAGTGCCTCACTGAAGGTCCACCGTGATATGTAAGTAAATTTCCACCATGAATGATGCATGGCTTGGGTTAGCCGCCCGGTGAGTCTCTCTAGCCATTTATACTTACTCCTCAAACTTACCAAGTTTCCACTTTTATTTCACACAATGTTAGGCATCCATAAACAAAAGTACATGATATCAACTAAATATAATTAAGAGCACTGTTGAAAGCTTGCCATGTGACAGCACATATGAGCTAACTCCCAACCAAGACTCTTGTCAAGCACACAACTTCATAATTTTAATCACAATGGTTCATGTTTATTAAGTGCAATGAAAGTAAAGTGTGCATCAAGTTCGTGAGAGCTTTTTAACCAACTTTTCCCATAACAATCAATAACATAAGCATTTTAATTTGGAAGCAAAGATAATACAATATAACATGATAAACATACTTGGAATAGCATAAAGCTAACAGGTAGATATGGTGGACTCACTGGAAAAACTTTGGTTGAAGGTGTTGGAAAACAAGTTTTTACTTGTTGGAATTTTTTGGGCTAGCAAAAGGGAGAAAGTTGACCGTCTAAATGCATGCATAAGTGTCCATAGAACTAACCAATCCATGTTAAACAAAGTAAAGTGACATTCAGCATCAAAACATGAATAAAAGATAGCTCTTGATAAAACACTTGCAAATTAATACTCATTAAAAAGCACATGAATCATGCAACTATATGTATCTTTTTGAATCAACTCAAACATCCCTTTCCCAATCTTTTTAATAGCATCCAACTTAATTCAACCCAAATTTCCAGTAGCTTTCTCATATATAAATGATAGTGGTGGTCTCAAGACAAACAAAAATCAAAATAAAAAGCAAATAAAAGACGCTCCAAGTTTATGTGATAGGGTGCATTGATCGAAAAACAGAAGTTAGACGTGTGCAAACCGAGAGTGTGTTGGTCCAGTGGGGTTGTCTTCACATCCCCAAGCTTATGGTCTTCACCATCCTTGGATAGCTCTTGGTGCATCTCCTCTAATCCCTGTGAAAAAACTTCAAAACACCGTTTCTCCCATTTCTTTTCTGTGGGGTGACATTAGTAGTGATAGACAAATGAATTGCTTGCTGCATAAAATCCTTAAACAAAAATTCATATGAATGTCCAGAAAGTGTATAATGTTGTATGCCTACTTATAAACTCAATTGGATCAAAAAGATTCAAGTTAAAAGTTCAAAGAATGCATCAAACAAAATGGGACAGAATCCGTCCAGAAAAAGCAGCAGCAAAACGTATTTTTCTACCCTACTTAAATATGTCGAAAAAATCTGAAAAAATTCACGCTCACAGAGGATGAAAAGTTGCAACCACAGTTCAAATTTCAGCTCATTCGGAGTTACAGAATAGGAATTAAAAATCATACCGTGCACAGATTCGTGCTGGAATAAAATCTCCGAATGCAAAAAGCAACTTTTTCAAGCCAAAATAGGTAAAACTTGGCACTTTATTAAGAATTCCAGAAACTAAACTAAAAACTAAGTCTCTTGTTACAGCAAGAGGACACAAAGAAAATCAAAAGTAAAAACAACCGGGTTGCCTCCCGTAAAGCGCTTTCTTTATAGCCATATAGCTAGGCTTACTTACTTGGTATCAAGATGGTTGGAGTGAGGTGGCTTGGCATCCCCAAGCTTAAATTCTTGTACTTATTTGATATATGTAGGGTGAGCCTAGGGGTAACATCCCCAAGCTTGAGTGTTTGTCCCTCGTGATCTTTATTCATCACCCTCAACTCTTCCACTTGAAAGTTCTCTTCACACAAAACTCATCTTAAAACTTGATTAGAGGGGTTAGTGTCTCCATAAATGAAATCCTCATAGGTACATATCATGAGTTGATTCTACACATTAGCTAATATTACTATGGTTGTGTATTGCTCTTTGATCAATAGAACCACACAAAACACAAGTAATGAGAGTAATGCAAAATAAAGACAGAATCTGTCAAAAATGGACAGCCCGTAAAGAGTGAATTTTCAGAGGCACTTACGTTGCTCAAATCAGAAAACTTTGAACTAATGAAATGTGTATTAATAACTGAATATTGCTGTCGTAAAATATCAGGTCAAAATTCCTCTTCTGTGATTTTATACATTTTTCGCAGTGAAGCTCAGGCATCTGTTTTCTGGACAGCAAATCACTATTGTTTAATCCTACCTCTCAAAAGAGGTTATTCTTGCCATTAAGATGAAAAATAAGATACAAAGGTGATGTTACGGTAGTAAACAAGCACCTTGACTCAAAAACCCAAAACTTAAGCTGAAGATAAAAATAAAAAGAAACAAAAAGAACCAAGCAAGAATCAAGAGAAACAATCAAAGAAGAAGGAAAATATTTTTGTTGTTTTTGATTTAGCAAAAAGGCAAAAGGAGAAGCAAATATATACAACATAAACACTCTTTTTTTTGGTTTTAGCTTTGGGAAAAGTTTTAATGATAGAGACTTTGCAACGGTTCCATTGGCATGAACAACACATGTTCAAGGTCGACCCCAACTTCTCCATTACTCATCCTTCTCATTTACTTTCCCAAATTTTATATAAAATGAAAATCTTAAACTAATTGTCACAAAACAGTAGGTAAAGATATTTTACATGTTGTAAAGATATAAAGGTGTGCTCAAACCGAATAGGAAATTAAAGCATAAGGAACACACCACAGAATATTAAACAATTTACTTTTAAGTCTAACTCTCTTCCTATGCATTGGAATTTTATATATGAATAAATAACAACAAATTTGAGGTAACCAATGCATATAATAATCAATAGCTTGCATTTTAAATAACATAGAAACATAAAGGGGATTCTTATCTCTTCCTCTCTCATAATAGTTGCAAGCATTAAAGTTAAACATAACCACATAGTTTTGAATAGAATCACCACATAAAGACTTATCATCTAATGAGCATAATGGATCATCAAACTCAATTAAATCACTTTCATCCTCAATAGTAGGTGGACTGAAAATATCATATACATCATTGTAATCATCATAAATGGGAGACATAGTATCATCAAAATAAATTTTCTCTTCCAAACTTGGGGGACTAAAAATATCATATTCATCAAAACAAACTTCCCCAAGCTTAAGGTTTTCCTTAGCATTAGCAATAAAGGTGTTCAACGAATTAGTACTACCACAAACATGATTGTTATGCAAATAAAATTTAATTTTCTCCTCAAACACTTCATGTCCTAACTCAAGATAGATATTATACAGTTCTATAATTGTTTGGTTGTTTTCCATTTTATAATAATGTTTTAGATTTATATGTTAGTATGCAATGCAAACAAGAATAAAAGCTTAGCACAACGCTCCCCGGCAACGGCGCCAGAAAAGTGCTTGATAATCCCCAAGAGCAAGGAATCACTGTAGCACAATTCGATAAGTATTTGAGTGTCGAACCCACGAGGAGCTGAAGGTAAACTATCTATTCTCTAAAGCCCTATAACCCTCTTATATGGCCGTTTGTGCAAAGCAATAAGTTTAAATATGAAAGGAACTAACTAATGAAAGCAAGTGATGTGGAATGGGTTTATCTAGTAACAAGTTTCTCAATCAAGTTTCAAACGCAAGTTTCTTAGAGCAAGTTTCTCAGCAGTTTCAAGCAAGTTTCTCAAAGTAGCAAGTAGCAAATATCTCAAGTAGCAAATATCTCAAGGGAGCAAATGTTCTAGCAATTGTTATTTCATTCGTGTGGTTGTCACAATTAGTGAAGCACATGTTTCAGTCTTAATTGTTTCTTCTAGGAAGGAGCCATAAATAGGTGTAGCCAAGTAAATGAACTAAAACCCCTTATGATGGATCTCATGGCCAAGTAAATGAGCACACAAGAATTATTAAGACATAAAAGTCCCACCATAGCCTTAAGTTCTAAGGTCCCCATATATATCCCCCAATAAAGTAACTTCATGACTCGGTCTCAGGTTTACATGTCCTCCCAAGTCTCCCTCACTCCATTACATTACCGGTGATCACCTTACATGCATTCCCCAACATATGTGTGCACTCATATATTGTACATAAAGACAATCATAAAAGATAACAAAACTTGTATGCAACCAATCAACGAACTATTTCACTATTGCCATGAACAAATCACTTCTCAAACATAGATGGGGAGACACAATAGATCAAGGGAATAGTATATTGCATCATATATCATGTTTGCCAAGAGTTTACAGTGGAGAGATGGAGATGATCTTGCTGTAGATGTTGATGATGAACACGCCGGAGGGGGGTGGAGCCCTCCGGAGGTGATTCCGGCGGCGTTTCCCCCCTCCGATCTTCTCCGGCGGCAGCCTTCTGACTCTCTGTTTCGTGGTTTTGTGTTTCTCCGCCGCCTCCTCCCGAAACTCCCCGGGGGACTATTTTTATAGCCGGTTTTAGGTCAAGACGAAGCCACGGAGACGAAAACGGACGGCATCGGAGCCACGAGGGGGAAAAGAGGGGTCCTCACGCGGCCAGGGAATCTGACCGCGTGGGGCCCTCTAGTTTCCAGCTGGTTGGGCTTCTGGTCTTCATTTTCAGCCCATTGCGTTCGTCTCGAAAATTCTGAACCGTGCTCTTTGGCCTTGCCCTTTTTGGAGTCCCGAAGCTCCCGAAAGTCCGAAACACTAAAAAAGACGTTTTCTGGAAAACAGAGTTAGAACCAAAAGAGGGGGATTGTTTAGAAAATCCCCGAAATCATTATAAAACATGAATATAACATCATATAAGTTGCAAATATGTAGGAATATCTAGTAATAACATGCAAAGTTCATGTATGCATTTTACATGCATCAGAGCGCAGCACCCACCGGTCTAATGATGGGGATATTTTTGATGCCCCAAGCTGATACCACGG